>MU278002.1:0-424743 GCA_022385765.1 Trametes cingulata
TACGCATAGATGTAGATTACAGGTTATCTAATCTATGGGCGCTTAGATGCGCGGAATACGGCCAGAGGCCGAACACCTCCTCGCGCCCTTAGGCGCGGGTTCTTACAGTGTCACATTCTCGTCAATGTTTCCTCGGCCCATTCGACGTCTCCTTGCTGGACGCATGTCTCCTTCCTCGTCTGCAAACTCAGGCCTGCGCTTTCGCTTCAGGTTACGCATCACTTCGCGTTGATGCAGCAATGCTGTCTGGTCTTCCGCAACCTGAGAATTCTGGGGCAGCGTGCGGGAGTCGTCCTGTGAACCAGACCCTGAGGCAGCGCCACCATGATCTCCATTGCCGTAGCACATGTCCAACAACTCTCTTGTTCTAGATCCGACTTTGTGATCCAGTTGGCACTGAGATTCGGACAATTCTCCAGTGTTTCTGAACGCGTCGTGCAGATCTGGGCTTTCGAAGAGCTGGTAAGTCTGTTCGGCACTCTCATCACCCTCACCTGAATGCGTATGATCATTCCGAGCAGGTAATCCTCCGCACATCATCGCAATGGCTTCAGCACGCCGTGCCGCTTGAAACGCATCCCTGACGTCCCTACATTCACTAAGTACGTTCATGTTGGCAATGATTTTCAGGTGCGCGTCCGAGATACGATGTCTCTGCCGTTCGAAGGCTTGAGTCCAAGTCTCATCTCCGCTCCTTACATCTGATGGCCTCCGCCAAGGTACAAATAGGATCAGCATCATGCGCGCCCAAGCATTCCTTTCTTCCTCTCCCCTATCGGAGCGTGGAACCCGGTCGCCCAGAATCACAGGTATCGTCCACTCTGTTCTTTCACGGAGATTGTGCGTCTCATACTGTGTATGCTGGTCGCTGGAGAATGCCCCGCGTGGCATCGGCCGCCTTCCCCGTCTCCTCTCCCTACCAGCGCCGTCGTCGACATCTCCCTGCAAGCCATGAGCCCCAACATCTGTATCCGTACTCCGCGCTGTTGAGCGTCGCCCTGCGAGACGACCCTTCTCGACTTTCCCGACGAATTCGTATAGGCACATGGCGTCGAAGTTGCCCTCGATGGACCGATAGATATAGTCCTGTTGCTGGTTTGTCGCAGATATTGATTTATCCGGTTGCAGTCTCAGTGTATAGGACTCCACACTTTCAACGCTCCCGCCTCCAGGAACTTCTTCCCGACCTGTCTGATCCTCGGCGGCATCTTCTTCACCAACGTTATCCCTGCCTGCGGCAGGTACGTCATCCCCTTCGGCCATAGCGACATCCTCGGGTGCACCATCCGCTGTCCTCGTCAGTACTACGTCTTGTGGTACCACTGAACCAGCAGGTGCGCTCTCAGACGGTCCCGACAACTGCCCAGCACCATCAGGAAATGCTTTCCGAAAAATCCGATCGAAGGATCCCCAGTACAAGACTCGAAATGTGTGACTGGCGTATTTGTCGCCTCCACCCACGAGGTAGCTCATCACTTGTTGGTGCGACATTTCCTGACGCGAGAGCATCCGATTGACGGCCAAAGTTAGAGCGCCACGCGATCTCTTCTCTGCATTGTCCTCCGTCATGTGTGCGAACTTCTCGTTCGTCTTCTGTATAGCATAGGACAGAGCACTCAGACCTGCGTGTGCTGGTAAGGATGGCTTCGTGATATAGTCTGTGACATAGTGGATTAATGCCTTTGCAGCTTCGCCAGAACCTATGAACTTTATATCCATATTCGATTTCATGAGGAAGATAACCAGATCATTGTAACTAGCGATGCGCGGATGCAACCTGCGCAGCAACACTGCGCCGCTATCATCGTCCAGCTGCGTGCGCGCGCGAGTTGAACCATCAATCCGCATCCGGCATAATGCGTCTCGCTGCTCCGGAGTCTCAGGTATTGTCCCTTTTGCCACGTACTTGAAACAAGTTGCGCTGTGCTCATGCCAGTTGAACTCTTTGACAAGCTCCGTGACGAAGCCATTGAAGGCCGCTTCGAACTCCTCCGGCCTCTCAAACCCTCGAATGGACGGTGCTGGAACAGCGCCTGGGTGACGATTACCGGATTCTTCCGCACGCTGCGGTCTCTGCGAAGGTTGGCCGCCCACTTCCTGTACGACACTCTCAGTTCCTGGGAGCTCGCACTTTATGACTGACTCTAGCCAGCAGAACATCTGCTCGCGGTACCTCTCCGAAGATGACACTTTGTCCCTCAGCGCCTGCGGGGATGGATGGCCATCGAGCCATATCAGCATGTGACAATGCAGTGTCCCTCGTCCCTGGGCCTCTACCGTCCCATAATAAGCATTACACTTCCCGAATAACCCCCTTCCAGGCCTTCCGAACCGTAGGACGATATTAATGAAGTTCATCATCATTGTATGGAAGAATCGCGCACAGGCAGATGGATTGCGTGCAGCAAGCAGAGTTCTCTGCCATCTGGTGAGCTCTTCCCCTCGCATCTCGTCCTCTGCTGAGACCTCGTGCCCTGCATACAGCCTCACCAATGGATGGTCTCGATCAGAGGGATTTAGCGTAACAAACAGTGTGGGTGTTCCAAGGTGATTAACCAAGGCGCGGATCTCGTTTCTGAGGTTGATCTTATAACCATTAGAGCCAGGAAGGTCATGCGATGCGGCGTTCACCTTCGACAACAGTCTAATGATACTGATCTCCTCTGCATCATGGGGCCGGTAATGTGGATTCCTACTGAAGACTTCGATCAATTTGTCTAACTTCTCGACATTGACTCTCAGGAGTTCGCCCACAATCCCCTCGCGCTGAGACTTTGATACCTGGAAGGTGATCGAATCCAGGACCGCTTTCTTTTGCCGGATATTATAGTAAACGAAGGCAAAATCGGGGTCCTCCCGGAAAGGCGAGTCATCCACGGTTAAGAGGTATTTGAGCTGTTGGTCCAAGCTGAGTGTTCTACCTTCAGGACGACCTTTATGAAAGAACCCTCCAATGCCCCATGGATCCAGATGAGGGAATAGCCAAGACAGAAGCTCGCTATTCTCGAAATCCGGTATAAACCTCGAACCTGCTTGCGAGCTGATAAACTGACCGCCTCGCAAGCAGTGCGACAACGCTTTCATTGACATATCGTGGAAGTTCACCGGTGAATTATCGCTATCCGTGAACCCCACATTCTCCATGAGCAGGTCACCTCCTTCCTGCACACGAGCATCGCTGTGCTCTCCGGGAACGTAACCATCTCCCGCATGTGCCACCGCATCATTGAAGGGGATGTGCCCAATTTCCATTGAGCACGGTACACCTTGCTCGACCTCGACTGAATTCTGCCCAAATAGCTCATCCAGGTTTCTCTGACTGAACCCCCGGAAGCCGTCGCAAACAGCATAGTTCTTGTTCTTCGAAATGAGGAAGTCGATCATCGTCTTTACGCGTGACTTGCGCACTAACACTGGTCTCAGCTTCTCTATTGTATCTTTTGTAGGCTTCTTGTCGCCGACGAATACGGCGCACACCGTATCTTTTATCATGTCGTTGGAAGGCGGTAGAACATCATTTAGGTGAGTCGCATCTTGCGGATGTATCGCCACGTTACCCTTCACACAGCGTTGCGAAGTTTGTGAGTTACTGTTCTCTAATGGATGCCCCTTCAATTCACTGAACTTATACGATATGGTACTAGCCCTGGCCCGAGAAACAAGTATGCGCTCTACGTGGGTGGCCTCCGCGAACGCTTTCTTGACATCGGCGGGCAATCTACCGTGGCCGTAATAGAGCCAGTTCGCCAGCGCGTACCTCGGCATCTCATGGGCTTCCAGTGCCCTCTTGCACTCCATGCAGAGCCGAACATCCCCCCGCGTATCACATCTCTTCAGTCCCTTCGCGTTCAGGATAGCTCCTCCATACGCTGCCCGATTATATGTCACAGGCTTCAGCGCTTCCGGTAGACCTGGGTTACAGAGCAAAGCGAAGTCTATCCTGCCAGGTTTGACGAAGAGTGTCTTTTCAAGCGGCGTATTCCTACTACAAGCAGCACACACCGCACCCCTGAGTGATACTAATGACATCGCTTCCTCCCATTCAGCAATGATAGCACGACGCAGTTCTAAATCTGCTACGTTGAGATACACGTCCTCGGTGTTCTCGTTTTCTGATGTGCGCTCTTCCATGGATTGAGCCGGACGAGTGAGATTTTCTGGTGCCCTGCGGGTTTGTGAGCACCCTGCCAAGTCGGGTCTGAGCCTCTGTCCCTGCCCGCGTTCGGTATGCCTCCTGGGTCCTTGCAATGCATGGAAAATATAACACAGATGCATGCACTGCTCATCGCACATATGTTCATCCAGAATGTCCCTCACGGCCCTCAAATTTTGACGATTCCCTCCCCTGATACCGTGCATCTCCTTGATCGTGCGCAGATGTCCGACCCGCCAGTGCTCGAATACACTCAGTATTTCATGCAACGGACACCGAATGATGAGGTCGCCTGCAGCCGCAGCCGCACCCTCTCGGTAGTCTGCTATACTGCTACTGACCGTTTTCAGTTGAAACATCGAATTCAATAAGTCGCTAGTTATATGGCGGTGTATACAATGAAGACTTCCATCCCTCACTACGAAGTACTCTGCTTCGAGCGCTGGACATGCGGCGTTTCCGACAACAAAAACGAACATTGTATTCCATGACATCGATGTACGTGCATTGTTTCACGATGACCCGACAACGTGTTCGACAACATTCAACAGTGATACGGCGCATGGAGCGAGGGACCTCAGTAGGTGCGATGATAACCGACAATTCTAGGACGACATACCGTGCGCGCGCAGCTCTACCGCGTTATGCTCCGCAGGTCCGCCCGGCTCTTCGACTAGACGTTGATAAGCATACTGCTACAGGACGGAAGGGGAGAGGGGGGGGGGGGAAGCATAGAACGACATACCAGCATAAGGCTCGGCAGCAACAGACGCAGCATGAGACAGCGCCATAGGCGTTCCTTGAAGCGAAGGTCAGCGCAGGCTTCGACAAACTACAGCAAACTCACCCCTCGCGTTCGACTCCCCCTGCCCTTGGGACGTTGCGGAACATCCCGATCCCGGCTCTCCTCCGACATAAGCTGGTCATACGCGCGAGATTCAGTAACAACGGGGCGAGCGAAGGAAGGGCACGCACCTGGCACAGCTGGCATACCAGCGGAGATACCTGAAGATGTAGTGGTCGTATACTGGGACATGATGGACGGAAAGATGATGGGAATGAGCGGCGCGCGGGGTATATATAAGAGCGGGTCCACCGATACGTCATATGTTTGGCCACGAAGGGGAACAAAGCCATACAAATAAGCTGTGCAAGCAACGGACACGTCCGAGCTGAAAGGCGCCGGTCACACAGTGACTACCTTTCACGTGAGAGAGCGTGATGTGACGGTCACTTAACAGCGTGATTCTTCCCCCCAAGACCTGTTCTACTACGTAGTCCAGGAATTATCGCTCAGGTCCGGGTCCCGCGCGAACCATGGGAATCTCTGGGGCAAGCCCTTCCCTCGACGATTTCGACCAGTGCATATTCATTCATTACTTCAAGCGGAAGCGGCGATGGCCTTTCTTCTTGCCTATCATCAAGGCTGGTGCAGGACCACACGACTTGCCCAGAGGCTCGGTCCCAGACGATGCCGGTCAGGCAGAGAGTGCCGACGTGTGCAAGAGGAGCCCCTATGGTCCAGACGAGGACAGTGGCTTCGAGAGCTTCCCGGAGAACAGAAGAGTGGGTGGCTCAGTAGCTCGCAACAGACTTGCCTCTGATCAAGTGGTGTAGGGACGAGACCCAGCAGACGAGGTGCTTGATTATATCCTCGAGGTCGGTCCTCAAGTGCCTAACTGCTCAGTCCGCATTCCTCACGCTCGGAGACACAACAGAAGTCCTCCGCGGCTGTTGCAATCGCTTCTGACTTGGACTTTTTCGCCTCGTTGTGCCCGCCGGCGGATGGACATCAGCCCGAGGTTCGTAATGCCTATACTGACTGGATGTGCTGAGATTATATCCCGTACATTGCGCCTTACAGGGTATAGACCCAGAAACAACAGCTCAAGATATGACGACATCTTTACGGGCAGCTCGGCCGTCTATTCTCGTTGACGACCGTGGAGGTTGGTTGTCATATCGCTGCTCGTTTCTAACGTTAACTTCACCTCCTGTTGCAGTCGGATTTTTATCAGGCAGCGTCTATGACTGTTCCCAACATGCTCAACAGATGCTTGACGAAGACACGAGACAGACGAGTGCTCATCGACTGCGCGGCGCTCTACCCTCCCCAAGTGCATATGCTGAAGACGTCTTTTCGCCCCAACATCGCACAGCAGCCGAGGGGGTCCCGTCCAAGGGGATAAACTCACCGAGAGGGTCACCTGCACAGCGCGCCTCAAATCCCCCCGTAGTCCGAGATCCGCATGGGGACGGAACAGCTCAGCCGACAGAGCTTGAGAGGATCGACCCCTCATATCCTGTGAGCCGCCGCAGTGACCCGCTAGACGACCCCGTGGACACGCGCCATGACGGGACTCCGACAACCGACGCAGAGTCAGTGTTTGCTACTGCTGTACTTCAGTGGCCCTTGCTCAACGACTAATCATGGAATGCAGGTCACATGGCTACGCGCCAATCGTAGCTACTAAGCCGCAGAAAGCTGTCCAGCGTAAGTCAGAAGATGATGACTGGAGTTCGTACGCGTTCGACGGCGACGCCGCAATTGACCCGTATGAGATACACAATTACTTTCGGGAGCAGGGAGGCAGACTCTTCCATTCGCATCCAAGCGCACAGTATCCTCTCCCCGTGGACGCTGAAGAGCAGCAGGTGCGTCATTTCTGTCCGTGCGGCTGCGAAAGTCCCCGTCTGAGGGAACAGTGTGTGCTAACTCCAGCCGCCGGTATATCTAGAGGCAGAATGCGCTTCATGAGCTCTTGCGCGGGCTTATTGGAGATCGATCCGTTGCGCCTGTGCCCAAGCTCCTGGCCTTTACTCCCGGTAGGCAGAAGACAGTCGTGGACCTCGGAACGGGAACTGGGAAATGGTGCGCAAACCCCAGCTCGAGGTCGGGTGAACCTTCTGACGTTGAATCATCACAGGGTGCTGGACATGGCGCGTGAGTTTCCACATGTTAGGTTTTTCGGCGTCGACATCGGTACGGGTCCCTTCTCATCGTCTGAACAAAACAAGGCTTAGCTGTATGCAGTCCCTATTGCGACGCCAAGCCCTCCCCCTAACGTTCGCTTTGAGATACACAACATCATGAGACCACTCCGGTACGGGAGCGGCACCATTGACATGGTGCACGCGCGCTCACTCGATATGGCGGTGAGTCCGTTCACTAACTCTATGCGGGCGTTCGCTCATAAGGCTTGCAGGTTTGCGACTACCACGCGCTCGCACAGGAAGCCGGCCGCATCCTTCGGCCCGGTGGCTTGTTCTTATCCTGCGAATTCGGCAGACACCCTGTGATGAAGGACGGCAGCCACGCGCGTGTACACGCCCCCAACGCGTATGCGTTCTACGACGCCGTGCACGAGGCACTTCGCACTCGTTGCGGCATCAGTTGGGTCGCCGAGGGCATTCCGGGTGTTCTCGAGGAGTCCAACCTGTTCACCGACATCGAGGCGCGGTGCTTCCACGTGCCAATTGGCGACGGGGAGTCCGTTCGGACGGACCTCGGTGGCGTGTTCCGTGAACTGATGGTGATATACACTCGCTCGATGCGCACGCTGCTGTCCAAGAACCGACACGACGATGTGGTTGACGCACTCATTGAGGGTTGCATTCACGACCTCCGACGTGTTTCCGGCATGAATTTTGTATGTTACATTGTCCATGCTCGGCGAGCGTAGTTGTCACATGGGTTCCTTTCCCTAGGATTCGTCTTTTCCGATGTTACCTTCCGCATGTAAACATATATTCATACACAACCTGGACTCGCATCGCGCAGTAATGATGCCCTGCTCAAGCCAGAGTCAAGGCTTCCGACAGTCGGGCTCACCTACTTACGCCCTAGTGGTGTCTCGCTCAATCATCTACGCCTTTGGAAACTCCAAGAGCGGTAGCATATTCATTCCGAGCCCCCCATTTTGCACTATGACCGTTCATCGGACCCCAGCCCGAGCTCAGTAGGTGAACTCTGACGGCGACAAAACAACAGGTCTCGCCGGCTCCAGACCGCGAATCCTCCTGTACTGGATCGCCGTCGCCCGCTGCGTTAGCTTCTCCTCCAACGCATCGACATTGATCACCCTAAGTATTCCCGCGGTGTGCAGCTTGCGGACTGCTTCACGGAACCAGACGAGACAGGTAAACCTCTCCCCAAATCGAGGGCGGTCCTTGTCGGGCACGGCCATTGGGATGGTTTGGACGACGTTGTCGACATCATTCCATGTCACGTCTGGAGCCAGTCGTCCGATCTTAGTGAGCGCCACGCAGGTCTCCGAGTCCATCGCGGTCCATTCGGCAGTATGATATTCCCATGGGCCCTGGTTCATGCTATTGTGAGCATGAAATTTGCGTCCCATTGTGTCAGTCTGTAGGCAAGGCTAGCATCTGGCTCACATCGTAGAACGTGACAGTCTCGAGGCTCACCAGGCAGACATAGATTAGCCAGTGGTATTCTCCGCTGTACTTCGTGCTACACAGCGCGGCGAGAATATTCCCCGGTACGTGCCCGTCTAGGGGTCCCAATCTGCAGTATACAGATTTGAGTTGGCAACTCCCGGTAGGATACACCAACGTTGAGAGGGAAGGAGACGTTACCTACCTAGCCAACATCCCTGCGCTCTGCAGTGCTAGGTATTGAAAGATGGGGGGACGCGAAGACAGCGTCTGGCAGGGGTCGCAGTGATGATAAGCCTTCTGACTACTTCTTCCGACGGCGATGGCACTCAGATTGGGGATTTTGCCGGGCTGTACGACATGGGGGCACCACGCTGATTTCAGCGATATCGCCCCAACGGGTTCGGTCATGCGACTTCAAGGCAAACCGGATCGAGCGGCCGCGCCATGTAAGCTGTGATATGGCTCCTGGATGTGGCGGGTTTGCGTGGTCCCTGCCTCTAAGGCGCAGGAGGCCGTTCAGATAGGTCGGGACCGAGATCGCTCGGCACATCCCAGCACGTTGCGAGGTCACTTCCAACAGGACCGTAGTGGAGTTGGGGAGTCACCGTTGCAGTTGACATGAAACCCGCCGGACGGACCATGGTACCCGGGACGAGAGAGGCCCCGAAACATCTGCTAAGTGGTTCGGAGTCAGTGCTTTCTATGACTGGAAGAGCTTTCAGAGGTCAGCTGTATACATTGGATCATAGCGATGATCATCGTGCGGTCCGACATCCACAGGTCTTGAGAGGTCTTGCGGGTCAGGGGCCCGGGGGTGTAAACAAGTTGGTATTGCGTTGTGGGTCCTCTGCGGCAGTTTCCGGCTTCGACCGGGTCCACGTGTTGCAGTCGCTCATCTCAGGCTCGTGCGCAGTGCGGCCAGCAGCTTGTCTCCATCTAAGCCCTCTGGGTCCTTTCCGGTCAACCAACTGCGCAGCCCCCTTTCCGTGGAACACATATACGTTATACAGGCGGAAAAAAGCAGTATGTACAAGGTATCATTTTGATCGAGCATCGCTCAGACGTGCCTCTGCAGTGACCAACTCGCGACTACGTAGAGCGCTCACCGGACTTCTATGGGGGCTCTGGTGCTGTTTGCCCTCATCGATACGTGTGGCTTGCTATCGTCGGCTTTGGCGTTTTGGAGATGCAAGCTACTGTCACAGGATCCGGATGCTTCCCTTCGGTCTTGTGTTGAAGCGCATGTCCGGTTCTCCTTACATCGAGGCTGAGAACATCCGCTTTATCGCGGCCAACACCTCCATCCCGGTTCCCCGCATCCTGGACGCTGTCGACTTCGTAGAGACGAACATTGGTCACAGCTCGCCTGAGGGCCTGATTCTGATGACGCGGATAGAGGGCCAGCGCTTGGACGAGTGGATATCCAATCACGCGATCCGGCCTCCGGGCGAGCAAGAGCTGCTGGACCAGCTTGACTACTACTTGAGCATCGACGATACCAAAGGCATTGCAGCGACCTTGGAGAAGCTGCAGCCAATGCCTATGCCCATCCTCAACATGTCGGACGCCGACGCGGCGCTGGTGCAGGACCTCCGCGATGTCTTCACAGAGCTCCGGTCGCTACCCCCGCCCTCTCCCGCGGTCACGGGGCTGTCAGGTCGTCCCCTCAAATGCAATCGCGCGGGCGAGGCCAAGCTCATAGGCCCTTTCAAGGACCAGCAGGAATTCAAGGACTTCCTGTTCGCCCAGGCCTCCACAACTCGCATGAACATGCTTCGCCGCCTCGCGAAACCAGTGAACGCAAAGCAGCATCGCATATGCTTCACGCACGCCGATATCGCCGCGCGCAATATTCTCGTGAAGGACGGCAGACTGGCTGGAATCCTCGACTGGGAGTTCGCAGGATGGTATCCCGAGTATTGGGAATACACGAGCATGGACGCGCAGCTGGGGCTCGAGCACCTCTCGCGCCAATTTTGGGACGTCGTTCAGCCGTTTGGACCCGGGGAACCCTACAGAGAGGAACTAGCTCTCGAGCGCGCGCTGTGCAGATGTACGGGATCCTTCGTCGTCCCTTACAGAGACGATGAACCCGAAGATCCAGAGTGAGTAGTTTGGGTTTCGAAGTACGAACAGCATAAATTGGTTGACATCCAACATATCACATATAGGGATCTCTTGGAGGACGACCATTGAGCTGAATGAGAATTAGATACCCGCTTTGCCGTTGCGTTTCTTCAGCATGTCATTGTTGCTTTCGTGCTATCTAATCAGAGATGCCGCGCGTTCTCACAAGAGTGTTGGGGTGTGACGTTTCCCTTCGGACCACCTGGCGTTCAGGCCTTCACTGCTATACATGATCGTGCGCGTCGTGGCACGAGCGCGACGCGCTCGTCGAGGGGGCTGCAAACCTGACCTCTACCGATTTCTCCGATGGGAAGCAATGGGGATGCATTGACCCGAGTCCGACAACGAGGAGTATCGTCGAAAATCGGTGGTCCAAAAACATTGATGTGGCATTGTGGGTCCCTCCCGGCACTCTCCGACGACGAGCATGACGGGCGCGTGGTTGTTGCCGGAGAGCCCCGTCTGGGATGGACTCGGACAGCAGCGTGTCCGCCAAGCTCACTGACAAGTCGTGCTGCTTTTGGCAGCTCCCTCTTCGTCAACCTCCCTGCAAGGAGGCTCAAAACCTTGAAATCTCAGTGAGCGTTGTGATCGTCTCAGAAAGGACTGCACTGATATGTATTATGCTTGAACCTGATACTTAGTGATTGGCTTACGAGTGGTTGCAGCGCTCTCCCAGCTGTTTTGGTCACTTTGGCGCCGCTTTCCCGCCTTCATACGTCTTGCCGTCTATCGTCGCTTAGGGGACTATGGCGACGGGAGCTATGGGCATAGAATCCGGATGCTACCCTTCGGCTTGGTCATGAAGTCTGGGTGGGGGACACCTACCATCGAGGCTGACAACATTCGCTTCATCGCGGCCAACACGTCCATTCCCGTGCCTCGCATCCTCGACGTGGTTGAATATACCGTTCCTGGACTCGAAGGGCCTGAAATCGCTGGCTGCATTCTGATGACACGGATCGAGGGTCAGCGCTTGGACGAGTGGATAGCCGACCGTGCCATTAGGCCGCCGGGCCAGCGAGAACTGCTGGAACAGCTCGATGAGTACCTCAGGATCGACGACGCGCAAGCCCTCGCGGATATCATCGAGAAACTGAAAGCTACTGACATGCCCACCATCGATATGTCCGACGCCGACCCTCTAGTTCGGGACCTTCGTGACGCGTTTCGAGAGCTGCGCTCTCTCACTCCACCGTCTTCCGCGGTGTCGGGACTATTCAGTCGACCTCTCAGATGCAATCGTGCTGGGGACACTGAGCTCATTGGGCCTTTCAAGGACCAGCAGGACTTCAAGGCCTTCCTTTTCTCTCAGGCCCACGGCGAAAGGAGCGACATGATTCGCAGGCTTGCGGAACCGGTCAACGCGAAGATACATCGCATCTGCTTCACGCACGCCGATATCGCCTGCCGTAACATCCTTGTCAGGGATTCCAGGCTCGTTGGGATCATCGACTGGGAGTTCGCGGGATGGTACCCCGAATACTGGGAGTACACCATGATGGAGGCGGAGCTGAAGCGCGAGGAGATCATGCGACAATTCTGGGACGTGGTGCAGCCGTTTGGGCCGGGTGATCCGTACCATGACGAGTGGGCTCTTGAGCGCGAGTTGCTGAGGCGGTCAGGGTCGATCGGTCGTCCGTACGCTGACAGCGCAACTGCAGATTCTCAGTGAGTGCCTCGCCTCTTCAGTACGAATGCTCTGACTGACCCGCACCCGGTGATAATGCGAAGACAGAGCAGAGTGAAGCCCGGGTAGCTAACCCACATTTCTCGATCCATCTGACATCCGTGCTCCATGTTCTCGTCGCTTTCATGCTATCCAATCAGCTGTGTGCGCATTTCTCCGCAAAGGCAAACATCCTGTCATGTCATATCGCTTGTGAGGAACACCTACTGATCAGCAAGCCCCTCGCTACACATTATCATACACGGTACAGTACCACAAACTAATCAAGAGTACGAGTACGACGGACAATACTGGACAGAATAAGTATCGGCACAAGGTGAAGCAGTGTACATTGCCAGGCGCTGGAACGGCGAAGACGGCGCAGACAGAAGGAGACGGGCAGACGCCCACACCACAATCGAAGAACTACTCGATCTCCATTGACTCTTTCTCGTATTTCTTCTTCATGACGCTCACTGGGGAACACTGTCAGGACCTGGGAGTGGACGCGGTATCGATGCAGCAACGCACCTTCTCGTGAGATCTGACCCGAGGACAACCATCCTTCCGGGAATGCAGCGACAATCTGCACAACTTGTAAGCGAGTGCTGGCTCGCACTCACGAATCACGCACCCTTTGATACAAGTTCTTCCGCACACCCTGGTCGCTCACGATCTGATTCGAGCCCTCCAGTGCGCTGTACGCTCAGTCAGTATCAGGCACCTGATCAGTGCACAGAGACTTACTTCTTCTCGTTCTCGATCCGACAGCACTCGTTGCTCAGACACACCAGCTGCCAGATGATCTGCTTCATCTGGTCCGTCAAGCGGTAGCGCTTCGCAGGCGGATGCGAGTCCCTGCCGCCCTTCCCGCCCGGCAGCCCGCCATCCTCGTGCTCCCCGCCGTCGTCCAGCGACTGTCGGGACTCCAGAGCCGCTGTGCCGAGCATCGGGGTCGCCTGCGCGTCGCTTGCTACGGGAGACCCCTCGGTGGAATGCGCGACGCCGTTCGCGGGCTCGCCCGCAGCCTCCGCTTTCGCGCGTTCCTGGCGCTTCTCTGCGGGCTGGTGAGCACGGAGACGTACGCGTGCGGGGGACGACACTCACCCCACTGGGCGACACTCTTCTCCCACTCCTCCTTCGCCTTCGGGAACCCTTCCTCCGCGAGCACGCGCAGCTCCTCGATGAGCGCATTCTGTCGGTCCAGGAGCAGATTCGTATGATCTCGCCATATCGTTCGCTTGATCAGTTTCTGCAGCGGCTTATGAGTATTGCAAACGCCAGTACTCGAAGCTGGAACGTACCGTCATGGTGAACTTGTTATACGGGAACAGCTTGGGCATGAGGTTGAAGAAGTTGTCGTCGTACTCGCCGAGTATGACCGCCTTCAGGGCGACCTGTGCAAGCAGGGGCTTGAGCGCGGGAGGGAACTTGCCCTTGACCTCCCAATTCTCCTTCGCAATCGCCTCCTTGAGCACGTCGATGGCCTGCTCGAGCTCGGGGTGGAATGGTTGCTGTCACACGAAGAGGTCAGCAGGCGAGGGTGCAGGAGGGACGGATGGATGGTGCCGCTCGCGTCGAGCGACCATATGCGAGGGTACGAGCGCATACAGTCACTCGCCTGCCGGCACGAGGGAATAAGATGGCGAGATACTCACAATCTCGACCGTCTTCCGCCTCTTCTTGGCATTGCCATCTGCAGTGCTGCTCGCGACAGACTGCGTCTCGCTCATCTTCCTCTTCAGCTTGCCATTTGCCTCCTCCCCATCAGAGAGCAGCGCGATAGGCGAGTCTTGGGCGCCCTCCTCGAGCTTCAGCCTAGACTTTCCAGCGGTCGAACCATTTGACGGACCCGCCGAGCCAGAGAGTGCGGGGAGAGGGAGCGTCGCAGTGGAGAGCGCGGCAGTCACGGAGGCGGAAGGGGCTAGGATGTTGACCTTCTTCGATTTCGGTTTCTTCTGAGGTGCTCTGCGAGAAGGCGGTCAATACCAGGTTCACACAGGCGAATTATCTCGTATGTGATCCAGCTCGGCATGTAGGTAATAGACAGGTTGGTGCGCACGACGCGCGGACCTCGTCTCCGCTGTCCTCAGGGCAGAGGTACATGTAGGGGCAGAAAGGCCGCCTACAGGGCGAGCTAGGAACGCGCGAATGAGACATTGGCAGTGTGCCGTGCATGTTATGCGATTGTGCGAACACATGCAAAGAAGGCAGATCCTCGTCGCGTCGGGGCCCATTGGGCCCATTGAGCGAAACCTTGGTGTTGGAGGCCGCGCAGAGCGGAAGTCCATGCAGGCATGACGTGGAGAATATGATGGGGCGTAATCAACGATACGCGATCCAAGACGCGAGCTCAGGACGAGGACGAACGCGGTTGGAATGGAGGTGCAGGATGCGTGGGACGAAGCAGTGATAGGCAATATGGCAGAGAGTAGATACGTACTTATTTAGCAATGCTACCTGACCGCTCGAGACATAGAAGCCCTTCTGCTTGGTCTGAGCGAAGAAGGTGCGCTCGTCTTGCGCGAGCTCGGAGTCGTCGATGAACGGATCGGTGGTGTCGTAGTACTCGGATGCATGATGCCGCCGCTGTCGAGAGAGCGTGAGCTCGGGGTCGACGTTTGCTTGCAAGACGACACGGACCTTCTTGCGCTTCTTGGTCTTAGACTTGTCCTTTTCCTTGTCCTTCTCCTCGCCCTCGTCGTCGCCCTCGCTCTCGTCCGACGTATCGCGCTTCGATTCCGGAACGGGCGTGGCCGGCCGTTGGCCGGTGGCCTTGGCGAGCTCGGAGATGTTGACCTCGTAGTCGTCGGGGCCGCCGAGTTTGATGTCGAGCCGGATCGTCTGGAGCGGACGGCGGGCGGGAGGCGGGGGCGGGGACGGCGAGGAGGCACGAGGGGCGGCGGATTTGGAGGACTTGGGTTTAGCGCCCGGCGCCGCTGCGGCTACGTTGGACGATGATGGCTTGGACTTTTTGCCTTTCGCGCCCTCGCCCGCCGCGGCGGCCTCTGTGGACGAGGCAGCGCCGTCGACGGCGTCGGTGGAAGGGGCGGGGTCGGTTGAGGGTGGTGGCTGCTCAGCATTGTCGGGTGGGAGTGACGAGTGGTGCGCTGGCGAGGAGGGTGGCGGAGACGACGAGCTGGACGATCCTGACGCTGACTCCGACGACTGACGCTGGTCGTGGGCGTCGTTGGCGGTCATCTCGACGTCGCTGGGTGTGTTCTCCATCGCCAGGACAGGATGAAAAGGCGGGGGTGAGGACGGAGAGATTGCCTAAATAGGCAATGTTCGGGGGGACGGGGAGGTTGAGATGGAAGATTGAACATCGTCGATATTCGACGGCTGAGAATACTTGTTTCGGATACTGCTAGGCTTGTGGCTTGTGCAGAGAATCGGCGCGGCCTTTTGCCTGCCATTCAAGCATTCCCATTGGCTCGGCTTTTGCCATTTACGATTCCCATTGGGCGTCTCTTGCATTCGTATGCACACTGCCTCCCGAACCCTTCTGAACATCTTCCGTCGTAAGCAACCAAGTCTGTCAATTTCTTCGTTGCATGCTATCCATTGGAAAATCGCGCAACAAAGCTCACGGATGTTGTCAGTGATGGGAATGACCGTCTGGACTGCAGTTCAGTACTAAAATGCATTCGCGCGATCCCTGCAGACCCGGCGGCGTGCCAGTAATCATATTGTCACTCGGACTAAACGTCTCTCAGAAGTTGCAGGGCAATCCCGGCACGCAGTGTGCATGCAGGATAACATCAGGTAGCATGAGCATACTCAGAAAGCACCGACACAGCACGATTAAGCGCTTGCAAGCCATTTCGTTGTGGTACATCATGTGCGTCGACGCTGCGGCTCTACTGTTGGTCGCTGAACAACGATAGATGCCCTTCGGAACGAGGTTTGATATCACAGACAAACGGCTTCGGCTCGCTGATACATAGCCCAAGCATCAGCATCACGCTAATTTAGTGCGTACCACAGCGGAGAAGCACTCACACTACGAAGCTGCTCACGAAGTCTTCGTACAACTTAATGACCTCCCCTTCGTCATCCTTTGCCTGGCCGATGGTGAAGCAGGCAAGTACAGATGCGATCGCGATCCACATCCCGTCGTAAGCCATTGTGAGGCCTGGACAGACGCGTCGTCCGAAACCGAAGGCGACCTCTGTCGGGTCGAACACCTCCGGGTCGATAGCGCCGTCTTTCAAAAACCTGTCCGGGTTGAACACGAACGGATCGGGGAATCTGTTTTCGTCGTGCAGAATGGCCCTGTGGAGAAGCCATCAGTCAAAAAGCAGTGGACGTTTCGTGTATTTCCCTGCTGACCAGATGTTCACCATGATCATGGAGCCCTTGTCAATGAAGAAACCGTCGTACACGTCGTCCGCCGTAGCACGATGTGGTATCACTGCGCGATCCACCGTCAGTATGACGCCTTGTGTTCTACATGGTGTACTCACGAAGTGGAACGATTGGATACCAGCGCAGAACCTCCTTGACCAGGGCGTCAATGTAGGGTAGGCTGCCGAAGTCATCGAACGTTGGGAGACGACATGCCCCCACGACTCTGTCGAGCTCTTCACGGGCTTTTGCTTGTACTTCGGGATGGAGTGCCATTGCGAGGAAAAACGTATGTAAACCTGCTGCGGTCTGCGTGGAGCCTCTAGGTGAGGCGCGGCGCAAGATGATAGGGCGCAGGTGGAAGATCGAGACTAACCGTCTCCGCACCACCTGTGGGAGTGAATCAGGACTGAACGCTCATATGTTCGTGGCATAGGACCTACCCATGTACATCGTTGCAGTGGATGCTCTTTGTTGGTCGACTGCCTTGGAACCCCATGTGTTTAGGAGTGACCGTGCCATACAATCTTTCACCTCGCCGACTCTCTGTTGACTTCTGTGAGTGTCACTCCATAGACCATTGAGATGAAATGCAGTACAAATCGGCTTAGGAAGTCATCGTAAGCCACATGGAGCTGCTCGTCTGCCGCTTTACGCCACACCGCGGCTTGCCGTTTGAAGTTTGCGCCGGGAAACCAGGCTGGAAGGTGTTTTACTGGCGCATATAGTCAGCTTTATGCCACATAGTTCGACGCTAGAGGTGACTACAGTGACTCACAGAAGGGTAGGATCTCGACTAGATACAGACCCGTGGCTGAGCGGCCTACACATTCTTGACCCGCCTCTGCGAGCTCGATGAACGGGTCGTGCTCCGGGAGCACCTTGATGTCGTATACGATCTCCATGATGTTTGCACCTACGACACTATGGAGCTCGTGGTGAGGGACAGCTCTCTGAGCTGCGCGAGACAGCACATACTGCTTCAAATGACCGGGTACCGTATCCCGGCCGCTGGATAGGCGGCGCAAGAGGTCATGCGTGTTCTTCAGCAGGATCGGGCGATACTTCTTGAAGGGTCCCGGGTGAAACTCCGAGTGCGTCATCTTGCGGCATTCCCTCCAGTCGGAACCGTAAGTCATACTGCCGAAGTTCCAGCCAAAACGGGATCTGTGGTTTGTGACAATCAGGATGGAGAGAACATGAGTAGGAAGCAAGAGTAGATATACAGTTCGTTCAGCATGATCATGCGCGGTCTGTTACACCGGTGAGTGGCATGCTATACGTAAGCAAGTGACCATGTTTTCGCACCTGTCTGAGTAAATCGAAGACCGCTTGTCAAGCAGTTCAATAGCAGGTTTGAGAGTGTCGAGTACAATGATGTTCTTTCCAAGAGCATTCAGGCGCAGAATATTCGTGCCTTCGCGATCCGACACATCAGCACTAGTTCAGGAAACTGCGCGTCATCTGCAGACGTACCATATTCTTTGCACATCTGGTGGTACTTCAACCACGGAAATTCGTGCGGAGAGGGTATGTCGAGCGCGTTCCCGATGAGCGGAAGCCCCGTAGGTCCAGGTGGATAACGCACACCCCGCCGCCTCACATAGCGGTAGACTACTAGGGGAGGCAAGAGAAGGAGGGCTACCAAGAACACTGGGTGCGTCATGGTCGCGGCAGGGGCACTCGAGGATCGGGCCTGCGGCTTTCCCAACGCTCACGCTAATGTACTGCTGCAGACGGCAGCCTAACCAGCGTCTCCGGAGATCTCGGAGAGGATAGGGTTTCTCGTGCCTGCGTGCAGCTGCGAAGCGACGCGGGGTTGGAAATGCCTTTGGAAATAGGGTGGTCGAGTAGGACGTACGAAGTAGCTCCAGAATTTGGAAGTCCTGCAAGATATTGTCCAAATCCCGGGTTGCGGCGAGTGTTCCAGGGCACGCACCGACTAGAAGCAAAGATAGCTGTCATTGTCAATAACCGGGGCCTTGACCATCAACTGACGCGCCTACGCGTAGCCGGCGCATATAAGATGGCTATCTTCTGGGTTCTATCATGTTGTGGTCAGCTGGAGGAACGTGGTGCAGGTGAGAAAGGCACACAAGAATCCGGGAAGAGCGGAAATAACGCTCGGTGTGCTCTACATGCCAAGCGGAGCGCATCTTGCCCAGGCTCAAAGTAGGCTTTGGAGATATTGCCCAATTTGATATTGTCCCGCGTTAGTTGTCGACTCCTGGTCGGTGTTCGGGTGGGGCGCCGATTATGCCTTGGTTATATACCCGCGGTCGCCCCGTCGCTTGCTTGGGGAGCAGGCGTCGAGTCGGAGTTATCTTACATGTACAACCACCGTCATATCCTCCATTACTGTGAGGAACTTTGCAACCAGGGCAGGCACGAGCCTCGAGGACGGACGCTGCCAAGAGCTGCGGGTCAGTCACTAGAGCTGGCCCCTCTAGAACCCCTGAGAATCCACTTTTGCGGGCAGCTACTCAGTACTCAGTGCTGTGCAATGAGACACGAGCACTTATACATAGAGCCTGAGTTAGGTCGATCTGGCATCAGCACACAGATTGGAGACACCACATAAAGATACTCACAACACAGCGTTCCGCACCCGACGACCAGCTCGACCGACTGCGATGTTCAGTGGAAAACGTGTCTGTATAACTAACGAACAACAGCGTACAAAGAGATTGACTGAACCATCCGAGAATCCAAAGTTCCGCAGAGAACGATCCCGGGAGAAGGAGCAAGGGAAAACGAAGCACTGGTTGAGATGAGGATGGCCAGGGATAGTATAGTACAGTGAATGGAGGGGGGGAAGACAGAGAGGTACAAACAAGATTGAAGGAAGAGGGTCCGAGCGATCTAGATCAAGAGATCATGTCGAGAACTCAGTCGAACTTATAGACCGCCTACACCGAGAATCGTATGAACATCATGAGGCGAGAACGGGCGGAACCATATAGGCAACGCACCTTGATCTCCTTATCGAACGCCTCGGCGACCTTCTTCCGCTGGACCTTCTGTGCAGCGGTGACAAGGCCACTCTCGGGCGTCCACTCCTCGGGAGTGAGCACGACGGCCTGGAGGAGTTCCATCTGCTTGAAGCCGTTCTTCTTACCGAGAGCGTTGCACTCCTTGAGAACGAAGTCTGCGACCGCGCGGTCGTGGCACAGGTCCGGCAACGACTTCTTCGCGTCGACGCCGATGTTCTTGCTCTCGAGCGCCTGACGCAGATGCGCGTCGTGCGGAATGATGATGGCCATAGGCTGCCGCGCGTTCGGGTTCGCGTGGACGCAGATGTTCGAGACGAGGTTGCAAGACTTGTAAATCGACTCGAGGCGCTCAAGCGCGATGTACTGCAATCCGTGTCAGTTTATCGTGAGGCGAGAAAATCGGCCGCATATACCTCGCCGCCCTGCAGCTTGACCAAATTCTTGATACTACATTGGACATTGGACGATTAGAGACGCATACATTTAGGGCGAACACTAGCACGTACCGGTCGACCAAGCTTAGCGTACCATCAGGGTTCCATTGGCCAACATCGCCAGTCCTCAGCCAGCCATCCTTCGTGAATATGTTCTCGTCGTTGTTGAGGTCATCACGCTTGTAGTAACCTTTTGTAACCGACGGCCCGCGAATGCAAACCTCGCCCTGCGGCGGGTTGTTCGTGGAACGGTAGCCCGCCTCGGGCACGTCCAGGAGCTTGATCTCAATCGACGGCAGCGGCAGACCGACCGTGTTGTACTGCATGAACTCGGGCGGCATGATAGCACACATGCCGCACGATTCCGTCATGCCGTAACCTGCCCGCCGTCAACAGTCAGCACCGTGGCTGCGGATCCGCCACACACTGCAGATAGATATATGACGCACCCTGTAAGACTGTCACAAGCGCAATGGACAAGAACTCCTGCGTCTCCGCGCTGAGCGCGGCGCCACCGGAGAGCGCGAGGCGCAGCTTCCCGCCGGTTGCAGACTTGATCTGGCTGAAGACGGCCGAGTCGACGAGCTGGCTGAGGCCGGGGACGCCCGCCTTCTTCACCGTGTACGCGCCGTTGAAGACGCTCTTCTTCAGCGTCCCGCCCGAGTTAATCTTCGCCATGATACCCTTCCGAATCATCTCCCACACAGCAGGGACACCGATCATGATCGAGGGCTTGAATGCGCGGATGTCGCCTACGCAGTTGCGCACGGACGCGTCGGTCAGCGTCTTCACGCGGCCGTACCCGAATGTCATGCCGACGAAGAAGAGGCACAGCTCGACGACGAACTCGAGGATGTGCGACAGCGGCAAGTACGCAATGAACGTGTCCTCCGCCCGGAGATGGTGCCCGAGGAGCTGGTACACGGCGCCCACAGAAGCGATGAGGTTGCTGTGCGAGATCACGACACCCTTCGGCGGGCCAGTCGTACCACTCGTGTACATGATGCAGGAGACGTCGGAGGGTGCCGGCCGCCTGTCCTTGAGGTCCTCAGGGGAAGTGCCCTTGCCGAGCTTGCGCACCTCGTCCAGGGACATGACTTGAATCGAATCACGCGTGGCGCGGATCTTGTCAAGGAGCTCTTTCTTGGGCTCACCATCGTACATGACAAGACGAAGGGACGGAACGTTCGCCGCGACATTCGCGACCACGGGGAGCAGTTCCGCGTTCGTGAAGATGCCCACGCACTCGGGTTCGTTCAGGGAATGCTGGAGGCCAGACTCGCCTAGCGTATCGTATGCGGTGGCAATTGCTGTGCCAATCAGGTTGCAGCCGTATGACACGAGTTGCCAATTAGGACTGGGCATGACCGCGAGGTAAACGCGTGCCAGGGGGGGCGACAAGTATGACACGTACCTCGTCGCAGCGTAGACGTTGACGATGTCCTCCTTCTTCACGCCAAGCTTGAGCAGACCGCCAGCAACCTCTTGAGCGGCCTCCTTGACTTGCAGGAAAGTGAGATACTTGTAGTCGCTAAGCTCGAAGTACTTCCAGGTCTTGGTCTCCGTGATCTCCTGTCCGCCGACGACCTTCTTGACGTCTTTCTTCTCCTCATGAACTGCGACGATATCGCGGTATCCGAACGAGTTCTTTGCACCATGCGTGCGCGCAGCGTAGTCGAGGATGTCGGGAACGACGTCAATGCCCTCCAAGGGCTGCGTAGTGAGCTTGTCCTTCGTCATGCGCAGACGGCGTATACGCGTCTCGCCGTCGACCTTCTCGGGGCCCACCTCAATGGAGCCCGGGTAGCCATAGATATTGTTCTTGGTAGCTGTCGCCATCGAGTGTACAGTGAGGATGCTGGCAGGAAGAAGGAGGACCGTGAGCTCGGTAACTCACCGACTTTCGAGGACTTCATACTCCGCTCCACCGAACGCGTGTCCTGATGCGTCACAGCAAATAAGCTTTCCAGATATAAGCAAGCGTCTCGACTCCGTCGGCTGTGCGCTGAGTCTGCTGACAGCTGTTTGCAGATCGATAGGCCCTTGGTGCGAAAGTTACGCACACAGTGATTGGTGTCCGACGGCGCGGAGTTCGTCGTTTAACGTCGTCTCAGGGCCAAGCGAGAACTCCGCTGACAGCGACCCTCCCCTCCCCCGCCAACTCCGGGCGTTTGTTGCCTTCTGCCGACTCTCCGCCCAGAACCACTGTCCACGTAAAATCGTTGATGTGGGTCTATCGATCTGCAAACAGCTGGAACAGTCTAGATATAGTGGCCGAGGGGATGATGAAGGCAGTCGGCAAAGGAGGGTTCAGCACAAACGCTTGTGCTGGAGGTGGTGTCAGCCAGTCCCTCCCAGCTCGCGGCGCGCGCGACTAGTCCCTCATACGGCCGGATTGGGGCAATGACGCGGACGGACGACCTAAACACTGCTCTGGGGTTAGGGGCCACTCTAACGCTAGCCTGCAGTCCTTCCAGTGTCTTTCCACTTTCTACGTCCTTCACTGTCAGTACTTCAGTACTGATCATGGCTAGATGATCAACCGCCCTTTCTCCTTAGTTACACGAATCACTGACTCAATCTTTTGAGCATGGAAGAGGGAATCTGACTGGGTCGGGTAACCTGGGGAGTCCGCCACCCGGTCCTGGTGAACGCTGGAGATACATAGCTATATGTAGTACCCTCCGAATTATGGGAATGATTGTCACTACCAATCGGCTAGACATCTTCATAACGCGATCCCGATATGACCGTAGACTCCTGGACTGGACGCATCTGGGCCTTAAGTACTCGTTCGTTGATCCTTGATCGCCGTGTCGGTGGTACTGTATATACCACGTTATAAACGAGTGCTAGGCGCCAGGCCCCGAAGCCGAAGGTGAACAACAGGTTGAGATCTGTTTCGAGATACGAAGTAACGAGGTTTCACGAAGGCAGGATGGGTTTGTACATAGCATGCAAGACGACAGCAGATAGCCTCACGACGAATATAGAGTGCCAGACGCGAGTATGGAGAACCGGGCAGAACGGAGAGGCAGCTTCGCGTGCGAGCATACACATCAGGGAGGAGTCGATGAATGCTGGATTCTGCGATATACAGTAACTCAACCGTCGCTCTTGCGAACCCCATATGTAGCGAGAGCACACTCACCTGGGACAATATGGATCGTCGCCGGCCTCGCCCATGACCGCTGTAGTACCCGTGCACGCCCACAGCATCCATTCCAGAGCCATCTCTTCGTCGTATCGCTCGGGCTTGAAGCCCAGTGAGAACGTGGGCGATTCCTGGAGATTTGGGACGATCGAACAACTGTTCTGACTTCGAATCGTGAGCGATCGCTAGAAATCGCGATTTTGAGACCGAAAAACGAGTCCCCCCGAGGTGATACGAGAATCAGTCGTTTTCTTCAATCCAATCGCACACAATTGCCCCCCTGCTGTGGCCTCCGCACGATTACACACGATCTCAGGCGATTTCGCTAACGAATAGAATGGCGATTTGTCACGATTATCTGCGAATGTACTTCATACAGTGCTCAGAAGGAGCGGACGAATTAGAACTAATTAAGACGAATAGTGAGTCCGGCAAGTGCAGAATGTCGTGGGTATTGCTACGTCACATGTAGCCACTCGGGGGAGATGCACAGGTACGAGAGGGGAAACTCCGAGTCTTGGCGACAACTCTGGATGCACTCGCTCTCCACGGCGTTGTGGAGTTTACAGAGTTGTCTGTAGCGGCTCCGTTGTGCGGTCAGTGCCGCCCTTCTGTGTCCGTCTCTAAGGATGGGGAGAGCCGTGTGAGGGGAAGCCGGACTCAGAGAAAGAGAAGCCACTTTACCTGCTTCCGCTCTCGTGCACATTCCTTCTTGAGTTGCTAGACCGTTCCCAGTAAGTCATGGAAGTCGTAATGAGATATTGCTTTAGTACTATTACCTCATGTTCCTCCGAAGTGAGCTTCTTGAACGCATCTATGTAGTCGGCATGGGAGACATCCGGGGCGGCTGCAATCATGCGCCCCATGAAGAGCATCCTAGTAGCAGGCAGTCAATGTGTGTTAGCATAAGAGGTTGCAATAGAGGGTAGCAGAGCACATACTGCTCACTAATGACGTCAGGTTTGTACCTCGCCTTTGCGAGCACGATGACACCTTTCTGAGCACGCTTCTTCGAACCCGAGGGCAGCGCAGCAGCTTCAGGAGCACCTGCAGGCCCTTTCAATGCTGATGCAGGGTCAACGGGGAGGCTAGGAGCGCGGTCAGTACAGAACTTGGGTTATTTGAAGCGAACTCCTGCTCGGGAGTGCGCGCACCTTGTAACGGAGTTGCCTAAAGCAGCTGCTAGTGCTTCTTCACTTCCCTCAGCTGCAGGCGCGTCACGAGGTGGAGCATCCGACACAGAGAAGCCTGGCTCTTCCCCGCTGCGGACAAGACGGTCTGACCGCCGTCGTGAGCCGGAGACGAGTGCGCTGTAGGTAGAATGGTGCATGACAAGATTAGTACAGCGGGCATACATCACAGTTACAGATGTGGTGCTCACAACGGCTTCTTCACTGGGACAGTGGAGGCCGCTTCGTCGCACTTTTGCTCAGTGCTCTGCAAGGCCTTCGAAGTCGATCCTGTCCGATGACGCTCGGCGAAGACTGCCGTCATTTCCTGGTCCCGGTGCGTCCGTGCTTCTGGAACGGCCTTCTCAACTGCGTCCGGGATACTGGCGCCGTCAGCCGCATTGTCAGGGATGATGGGCAAAGCGACGTTGGGCACGGTAGGCAGAGCGCTTCGGACGTCAGGCATGGCGGACGGAGCAACTTGGACATCGTGTGCGGTGAGCGGAGCGACATCGGGCACGGCAGGTGGAGTGACTCGGACGTTGGGCACGTTGGGCATGGTGAGCGGAGCAACATGGCGTGCAGCGGGCAGAGCGACACTGGGCACGGTGGGCGGAGCGACGTTGAGCGCGGCAGGCGGAGCGACATTGGGTGTGGCGGGTGGAGCGACGTTGGATGCGGCGGGCAGAGCAACATCCGAGTCGGGCGTAGCGACATTGGGCGTAGCAGGCGGAGCGACATCTGGCGTAGCGGGTCGGCTCAGAGCGACTCGAACGTCGAGTGCGGTAAGCGGAGCGACTCGGACGTCGGGAGCGGTGGACGAAGCGACATCGGGCGCGGTAAGCGGAGCGATGCTGGGCGCAGTGGATGGAGCGACGTTGGGGGCAGTGGACAGAGCAACGTTGGGCGCGGTGGGTGGAGCGCCGTCGAGCACAGTGGAGGGACCGACGTCGGGCGTGGTGGGCAGGGCCGAGACATCGTTGATGTCCTCTGGCTTGGAGAGGCTTGCTGGCTTTGACGCCGTCACTACACCTGTTGCTGGAGACGACACTGCATGAGTTAAGCATGAGTACGAGGTAGCTGTGGTCAGGAGAGCGCCAGAAGGTTACCATGAGAGGCCGCGGCAGGTGCTTTGTCGGCAAGTGACAGTCCACTGGATGAGGAGAGGTGCAAAGTACGTCCATCGTCAGGAGCAGGAGATATGCGGAGCATCTTCGAGGGCTTGCTGTTCGAGAGATTGGCGCCAAGACTCCCCTGACGAGCACGCTTCTGTGATTCACCAGACGGGCCTGGGGTGCTGCTCGGCCTGAGGAGGCGACGATCAGTATCGGCTGGTTCAGCTTTGGCATGAGAGACGGCAGCCTTGATGTGGTTTCCAGAGAAGCCATGGTACATTTGCTTGATGAGCAGATTGATCTTCCATCCACCGCCATCGCAGAGCAGAAGGTACGGGAAGCGACGCGCAAGCGACACATGGATGTAAACGCGTGCTTCATGCGGAAGGTGGTCTTGGGACGCTGCAGCCTGGCCGCTCCAGACAAGAGAGTGCAAGAGTGATCGCAACATCTCCCGTATATCCTTGGCAACGGTACCGGAGACGGGCTGACCTTGTTCATCCTCTACGAAGAGCTGCGCCACGTTCACATTCTCATCGTGTCGCCCCTGCTTGCCACCACCCTTGTTCGGCCGTTCCTTGTAGTCACTAGCGTACCAGTACCGGAATGCGACGTCTTCGGGCCGATCACGCCGCTGCGGATACACCCAACCGAGCCCGAGGACCACACGTCCATGGATAGGCTGAGTGCTTGAGCCACTTGTTACCTCGAGGGACTCGTGTTCGACGTTCGGTATCATCCCCAGAAGCTGTGGGATCTTGGAGACCAGGTCTTCATACAGCTTTCTACAGTAGAATAAGACAGCGATATCGAGTCAGCATGCCGTGAGCGTGCACTAGCACTGAGCGGCTAGACTTACCGCTGCATGTCAGTTTCGATGTGCAGAGTATGCAGCTCCTTTGTGAGCACCTTGATCCTGTCCTTCGCGAGGGTATATGCGACGTTTCCGGTGCTTAGAAGACGCTCTTCGCTTGCTCGTGCTACGCATAGAACCTATGATCGATTGAGTTCAGCTGCACGAAGTCATCCGTAGGTTGAATGGTGACACTTACATGCTGTCCCTGGGTAGCATAGTCATCACTTATATCATGAAATGGCCGACTCGGGATGTTGGAGCTGCGACTCTCGTAGAACTCGGAAGCCGTGTCACCGTTGCGAGAGGATGTCTGTGCCCCGGCTGTGGCACTCCTGCCCATCACGGTGCCCTCAGCAGATCGTCCAGCGAAATGACCATAAATTCCTGATAGGGATGCCGACGGAGTAGGAGTAGCAGGTGTCCCATGGTGATAGATGTCGGGGGAAGGCAGCCCATGCAGATGCACCCTAGCAGCGCTGAAGTCCTTGGTCGATATTGGGGGTGCGAGTATGGATGGAGGGGAGTCCGATGTCGAGCTAGCCATAGTTGCTGTATGATTCGATACATGGAAAAAGTCCATGTTATTAGCAAGAAGTGTAGGATAGTCGCATGTTAGAGGGACATGGCCGTCGAGAAGAAAATAATCGGGCGACGCAGCAACGTCAAGGTAACCTTCCTAATCAGGTAATCAGGATCTTTGGCGACTGCGCTGCCGATGAAGTGAGCTGCTACGCTCATGTCGGACGACTGCTTGGAGGATACCCTGTCTTGTAAGTGCTTGTTCTCCGCTCAATGGCCGTGTCTCATGCCTTCTAAACTTGCAGCATCAGGTTCAAGTTCACCATCAGTGCCCACCCATCCCCTATCGACCCCGCCCTCGCCGCATGAACCCACCTTCAACGGTGGATGGTCCCAGGGCGACACACCACCGTCTTTCAGAGCCTCTCTCAGCTTACCCGAGGGGTCTTCACCTTCCCATGCATCCAACATCGATGGACTCGCAACCTGGACACCTGAGCTAGAACGGCAGCTGCACACAACCCTCGACGGCCCACAATTCTCTTGCGGCTTACCCTCCTCACGCTCACCTCTTCTGGCTCGTTTTGCACCAGAATTCGATCCCTGGCACTTCGAATCAGTCATCAACAATGCGTCTACTTCGGATGAAGCCGCTATCCGGGCATTCTGTCATGCATGTATCGAGGCAGCAGAGAGGGAGCGTCCGGCGGCGACCCAGCCGACTGCAGCTGAGAAAGAGCATCACGGCTTGTTCGGTCTCCTTGCTCTTTGTACGTTAACCTTGGCCAAGGCATTAGCACAGCGAGATATCGGGGGACGGCGGCGATGGACAGCAGATTTGCGGTTGTTACTAGACGCCATGGACAGTTTGGTTGCGCTGGAGGAAGATGTGATACAGCAGATTTTGACAGATGCTAGGATGTATTGAGGAGGCTCTCGTCGACTGTATCCACCCCCGTGACATCGGTACCTAGGACGTCGTCGATATCTACTCCAAGCTTGTCCATTGCGAAGTACACTTCGCCATCCCAATGCCCAGCAGAAGGACATGGTAGACTGCTGCATGGCACCATCGCCACACAAGCGATTATCGACTTGATATCTATCACTGATAACTGCCTCTGTGACGTCGCCGCTGCCCGACATGCCCACACAGTCCCTGAGGACAAGCCGAGTAGTGTCTTGTTGGGAGGACCGTACCTTGACACCAGCGCGAGTGTGTGAACTGTTCCGGAGATCTTACAGCGGAAGTAATACTGGACCTCGGCGTACTCGAAGATGTCTGTGGACTCGGATACACCAAGGAGAAGGTTCACTCCAGACGAGTCGGCTCGATACTAGTAGAAGGATAAGAAGTTCTTCAGTATCTCTGCCCAGACCGTCTACCGCATGCAAGGGTCACAGAAACTCAGAGCGCACTGACCTTGACATTGCGGGAGTTCCTTGATACTTGATTTGGAACTTCCTTCCAAGCAGAACGACAGACTTGCCCATTGGGGAGGCGTACACGTGCCCAACGCTGCACGCATGATTCCATTGCGACAACCCAAATCGCCCGTGCCTCTGTCATACCGACACATTTCTCAATGTAACGAAAGATCACCAGATCTTCATCGTCGGACACGGGGCGTGCACCAGGCTCTCGGGGATGGAGTAGAGTGTAGCCATCGTCGAGGTCGACCATAGGTACATGCGAGGACGTGGATGGCGAGTCTAGGTCAGGAAGCATGGTCTTCAGAGCATTGACCCGCGCTCGCCGGAGAGCACGTTGTGAAAGATTCGCGAACGGGTTGGATGGTTGACGGATCTCGGCGCCTAAGTCCCCGATGATGCGTTCCATAGCGAACTGGCATGTGCAGATCAAGGAGCCGACCCGACAAGTCTCTGTGGGGGTGTGGGTGATTCCATGCATGCACTGGGGGACGAAGTGCATGCGAGAGACCTTCCGCTGTACATAGATGACTTCGTAGTCGTAGGCGAAGTCGGAGAGCAGGATGTGCGCACGTTCTCGTTGTGCACCGCTGCTCTTCCGCTGAAAGATTATACGGACGGCGGCGACAAGTTTGCAGTAATGCTGCCAATACCTATCCGGTAGTCGTCCATACAGAAATGCAGGCGCAAGGCCATAGAACCAGTTGAGGAATTCCCAGCACTTGTAGCCACTAGAGATCTTCTCCGCGGGGTTACGAGGGGGACGGTGGAAAGACTCGGGGAGGAAGCATCTCGCTGCCGCGATCAGCTCTCCATGTCGAGTCCAGACTTCTCCAGTAAGGCAGACCCAGTCCCATGAAGCCTTGCTATCACCGTTCTTGACATCGCAGTCGAACGTGCCGTGCCAAAGTCGGTAGAAGAGATCCGGGATGTTGAGGCCAAAGAGGTGCATGATGTCTCCGGGGAAAAGGCGGGGGATGGGAAGTGTGTGTGACGGCGACAGGCCTGAGAAGAGGCTTGGCTTCGAGATACCGGTAGCCAGGCGTCGAGCTTCATAGTTAGTTATAGAAGTGGCATTCCGGACGTAGGCAAGCTTCTCCTGATAGAGTTCAGAACGGGACTCCCCAATGATGGACGGATCGTAGTCATCGTCCTCGCACCCCTACTCACAGTACCCCTCCGGTTTCAGGCAAACCGAGTAGTAGTGAGAGCCGCCAGGTTTCCTGCGACCGGGTCGACCGCACCAGTGTCGGCATCCCAGCTTCCCGTGGTGGCTCACTAGTCCTGTCACATCAGGAGCTCCAATCGCGTCTGCTCCGGCAGCAAAGACCCAAGGACGTGAGATGAAGACGACGTCGCGGAAGGCATCCCAGATCGAGAAGCCCTCGTTCTGCAGTGCGGCGACGTGATGGAAACCCGGGAAGAGGAAGGACTCGAAGTGTTTCGGCTTCGTCGGTCCAGGAATGATGGCCCCCGGAAGGATGTAGCGCTTCTTGTAGCGTTTTCCCGGCGCTACGTCGACTAGGATCCAGATGTATATCCAACAGTTTGAGGCCTTGTGCTCATACAGCTGTGCGCCGTCCATGGAGAAGAGCACGCACGTGTCGTCTTCCGAGATTTGTCCATGCTGACAGGCATCCCAGAAGTCGCTCCCCTCGATGATGTCGGTGATGTGGTTCAGGTCTCCTGTCTGTCGCAGCTCGTCAAGGATCCTCGACATTTGGGACTGGCGATATTGCATGTCTTGGGCACCGTCCAGCGAGCGATATCGTGCCTGAATTTGAGGACCAAGGGGGTAGGTATCGAACTGTCGGCGCGGCTTCCGCAGAGTGCGGCGCCCGACGATGACGTCCTCATAGCGAGACTCCTCGCAAAACTTGCATTTGTCGAGTGCCGCCCAAGGACCAGTGTATGCCATGCACGACTTGGGGCACATGTCGTGAGTTAGTGCGCAGACGCCAGTCAACTCAGCAACCTTCTTCTTCACGAGGTGAAGGGAGAGGATGTCGTCTTCAGGGTGACGTTCGAGAATGGCCGTTCGCGTGTCCGCGTAGATCTTATCAGCCCCTTGGCTGTCAGCCAGGTATAGCCGTATGGAGAGGCGTTCATCGGGTGTGAGGCTAGGACAGCGAGTGAGAGGGTTCCGGAGCTGGTCGATGATCTCCGCGCCAAGATCGGAATCCTCGAGACGCGGATTGGATCTCAGTGCGTCCACGAACGTCTGCGCGTTATCGAAGTGAGGTACGCCCGCGCGAGACATGGTCGGCACAACGGGAGGCGCCACGGGCGGCACCGGCTCGATCTCGGGCAGCTCCGACGGCGGAGGGGAGGGACTTGGAACCTGCTCGGGTTGCTCCGGCTCGTCCTCGATGCCCAAGAGCATCTGCTCTATGGACCGCGAAAGCGCACCCACGGGTGACATTAGACGGACCCCCTGCGGGTCCGCATTATGCTGCAATGTGCGTCAGACTAGGAATCTACCTGCATGAGCCGTGGCACAGTACCTCGGGTGGCTGAACATCTTGGTCTGCACCAGGGACTTGTCCGGCCATGGAGATAGACGGGGAGCCCGTCGACTTCGGTCCTGTACTGACAGGTGCGTTCGGGAGACACGCAGGCCCGGGTACATCCAAGCGTGTACGGTCCTCACGGGTACCGCTGCGTAGTGACTCAGATACGGTTGCCACCCCACTGAGAAGCCTGCATGGCTCTAGGAGGGGACCTTGCGGAGCGACACGTTTCACGGGCGGAACCCCCGAAGTGTCGTGCATGTCTCTGCCGCGCTTGCGCGACAGTGGTGTCGGAGCGGACGGGTCTGGCGGGCGAATGAGGCCTGCTTTGATCTGAGCCTCACGCTCCAGCTGGTGGCGGAACCATGTCGCGCGAGAGCACGTATGCTTGACTGACTTTATGCACTTCAGGCATCCGCAGACGAACTGGTCTTGCTCGGACGGCCGTGGCGGAGCCGACTGTCCGGGGACAGACATGGTCGACGTTGCACTGACGGGTGCAAGCGCGGGGTACCTGATCCGCATACACAGTATCAGGATATGCACATAACGAGATAGATCAGCTCACATACTGCAATATCCACGTCGCTGGGCCAATTGCAATGTTATGCCGAGTTGTTAGACTTACAGCGCGGCGGACCTGCAAGCGACATGGGGGCGAGCGGGCTTGTGGGCAAACTTATCATTTGATCAATCTACAGACATAGCAATTCATTCAGATCGGATGTGGGTACAGCGAGAGTGCCTAAGAATGTGACTAAATCGCCCCAGACGCGATTGTTAGCGATTGCGCAGGGCTGGATGATGGTGGTCGTCTGAGAGGAGGATGGAGCGCCCGTAGACTACAGGCGCGCTCGCGCTAACTCGCTCCGACTCGTGAGACTTCTACTCTCAATCGCTCCAATTCGCACCGGATCGTTCACGTTTTCACTGGGCTTGAAGAGTTGCACGGCATCCCAGAATTGATGTGACACCGGTTCGTGCATCATCTGCGCCTCCATCGATGTGCGCTCCCAGTATTGCGGATACCATCCCGCGAATTCCCAGTCGATGATGCCCGCCAGTCGACCGTCCTTTACTAGAATGTTGCGAAGAGCGAGGTCTGCATGAGTGAAGCATATCCTGTGCTGTCTTGCGTTAACGGGTTCCGCGAGGCGGAGCAGGGTGGGTATCCGGTGGGCGAAGACTTTGCCATTAGCTTGAGCGAAGATGAAGTCTTTGAACTCTTGTTGATCTCTGAACGGGCCGATCAAGGTTATATCGCCCCCGCGACTGCATTTGAGGGGCTGGCCATATAGTCCTGTAACTGCAGAGGAGGGTGGTAGTATAGAACGGAGCTCCCTAAGTGCGTCGCGAAGATCCTGCACGAGCGGCGCGGCATCGGACATGTTGAGAGTAGCGGGTGGCATCATATCGAGCTTCTGTATGGTTTCCAAGAAGCCTGCTGAGTCGTCCTTCGCAAGGCAGGCGTCCATCCTCTGCAACAATTCCAAATGTCCTGGCGCACGAATGGTATGATCAGATACCCACTTGCCCAAGGTTTCCCCTTCGATCCGCGTCATGAGGATAAAACCCCCGCGCGACGAGAGAGAAAGCCGCGAGTCGTTGTCGTCGAGGACATCCAGGATCCGAGGCACGGGGATGGAGGTGCTCTTTGCAACGAAACGCGTGTTGTCGGCCTCGATATGAGGTGATCCCGAAACCGACTTGAGGACAAGCCCACAGGGAAGCATCCGGATTCTGTGGCCATGGCTGCTGTCGCCGTGATGCTCTGCGTAGCGATACACTGCGAGACGGATGGAAGGGGGGAGGCAGCGCCATATAGCCCAGAACAAATGGGATATCACGTCGCGCCATCGCCAGAGAGCCACTGTGTAGCATTGTTGAGTAGTGCTTTCCGAAGGATCACAGTACACTGTATTGGGCTCACTGTCTCCGAGTTGTTCGCCGCCTAGACGGATGACTGATCACACCGAAAGACCCCTCGTCGAAAGAGGGTGATCAATTTTTGAAGCAGCGAGGGGTGGAATCTCCAGGGTCATCATATCCTGTATAGTATCCGCAGACGTCGCGAAGTGCAGGCACAAATGCAACGGACGGGCTCTAACTTCGAGGAGTCCTAAGCCACCTCGCAAGGGAAAGCACAACGGTCTCTCATGTGCGGGCATTTGGCACAGTGGTAGCGCGCACGCTTCGCATGCGTGAGGTCCAGGGTTCAATCCCCTGAATGTCCAAGTTCTTTTTTGGTTTTTTTTTCTCCTTCAGTGATGTAACTTTTAAATACCAGCGCACAAAAGTTCTAACCCCGTCACCCATCGAATAATATGCCGTCTTACCTGCAGCTAGTATACTACATGACACTCGGCGGATACAGCTATTGACGAATGGATGTTGTCCATGGTTTTTCTGGTCGTAGCCCCCATTCCTCCAGCCAGTTCTCGAACAGCGAGGCAATCTTCTCATGGCCTGCAACGTTCGGGTGTTGATTGCTGCGAGCATACAGTACCGGCTAAGTGTCATACATCGCGAAGGTATAGAAAAATGCGACCCACTCAGGAAACACATCCTCCCACGACACCCATCCAGTCGTATTCACGAGGAACGTGTTTCGGTCGCCCGAGAGGTGCCTATTGCGGTCAGGACGTCGACACAAACCGTAGCAAATGGAAAGAACGCACCTCTCTCTCACGATCCGCTCGTACTGCCCATCATAGTAGTAGCTGATGGAACCATCCGCACTGGGCCAGCCCCACTAGGACCATTCAGTATGGCATCGTTGTGCTGTAGAGGCTAGGCAGGCATCTTACCGGGGTGAACACGAAGATAGGCTGGACGGGATAGAGCCCTCGAAGGCGAGTCAGGAACTTCTTGTAGGTCTGTGCAGTGAATACTGATCATAAGTTCCGCGCGACGCACATACAGAGGATGTCTTACATCCACGAACGCATCGGCGGTCACATTTTGCGACGCATCATTGGCTCTTTAAGGACATCGTCAGGTGTTGTGGGCCTTGGACGCGGCAGTCTGACGTACCCAATGTGTATGACAATGTGCGTCGGAGCAGGCCGGTCGCGTGCGAAATCCCAGGGTGTCGTGAAGTTATGGTCAGTCGTGTAGAAATAGCCCGTGTCTTCAGTCTAGGAAAATGTCCGGTAAGTCACTGCACATGCATCGCTTGTAGAGGCACTCACCCTGAAGTATTGATACGACACCCCATGCTCGTTGCCGTATGACACGATATCCTGTGATGCTCAGAGGTTAGCGATGTACCGTACCATCAGCGGGCACTCAGACGACTCACACTGAGGGCGGCACCTGGTTGCGCGTTGACGCGGTGTTCGGCCTTGAAGAATTCGCCGGTAAGGAACGGCCAAGCTTGGTTCACGCCTTGAGGTAGAAATTGACCCTGTGATACCAGACCCGCCCTCCACGTCAGCTATGCATGTAGCACGCGAATACCACGAAGGAGCGATACTGACAGCCGAGAGCGAGTCTCCAATGAACTGGAACGCGAGTTTCAAATGCGTATAGGGTAGAAGCCGGGCACCCTGTTGGAAGATCAGGATTGATGCCATTCAGAACCGGATGTATGCATACCTTGTTCAGGACGATGTTCTCCAGATTGATACGATTGTTCTGCCAGCCCTCGACATTGATACGCAAAACCCTCGTCTTGCCGTTCTGCAATGACCCCTCATCTGCCGGGATGCTGAGTGGTATCTCATTTGCACCCGCAGACACGTTCACCGTATAGAACGGGAGATAATTGACCGATACTCCGACCGAGGCAAGGGGAGCAGTCGTGTGAGGACCCAGATTGAGGGTCAAGGAAGTGAGATCCTGGACGTGCAACTTGAAGCCGGATCCCGCCCTGATACTTCGGGTTAGCTTCATTTCTTGTCGTCTGGAATGAACAGAACTCACCACCACGTCCCCGGTGACGCATCCCAGCGACCATGGAAGTATATGAGTGGGTGGTCATTCGGTATGATCACGCCCTCCCCGGAAGGAGGCGCAGCTAGCACAGACACCCCGAAGAGGAAACCCGCCACCACTATGCCTGCGAACATGCGCATCTCGTCTCAAGGCTCTCGCGAAAAACCTCAGATGGCGAGCGCATTTATAGCCTTGCTCGAGGAGCAGATGCATTACTTCAAGAGCTTATGCGAGGTTCGCCCTTCTGACGAGCCTCGCGCCGAAGATCATCCGAATGCGACTGACTACGAATTCATCCTGTGACCTGCAGCAAACGGCCCAGCCGGTGCGTACTCTGCGTTGACGGCGCGCTGTCGCAGAGGTCATACAGCTAGTCGCCTCGTCTCGAGGATTCGCGCCTCGCACGTGAGAGTGATCACTCGCTCGACGCGTCGCGCTTCTTGCCCCAGGTGTTCTTCCGCCGTTCCGAGTCGGAGCGGCCCATGGCGCAATCCAGGGCCAGGGGGACGCACGCGAGAATGCCTCAAAGACGTCAACAAGGAGCCCAGTCCGAGTCATTCGGATGAAGCGGCGTCTGTACACGGACCGTGCAGATGGTGAAGAAGGAACAGAGACAGCGTCGATACCTTCGCCACGCGCGATTGCCGCCAACGTGTAGGTCCCGGCGGTGCAGGGCGCTCCATTCATCGGGACTTTGATTTCGATAGCCAAAATGCTGTCCGGTGAGCCAGGTGGATCGGAGGCAGGTCTATCGGCGTGCCTGGGAGGTGAGCACATAGGCATCATAGACTGTGCGCGTGCGCGGTGCACAGCATACGGTGTCTGAGGGTGTCTGGCGACTTTTCGATGAGGTGACGAGAGGTGCTCAGGCTTCAGGCCCGGCGAGCCGCAGATGGTCGGAGATGTGATCGGAGGGTAATGCCATAGTCGCTAACTACGGCTCGGTGGACTTCGCATCGTCGTCCTCAGATGTTGCAGAGGTGGTGTTGCAGGTCCAGCGAGGTGAGAGCCTCCACAGCTGCCTTGTTGGCTGGCGCTGGACGACGATCTGTGCCTGCAAACAACTCTCGTCATGTGTGAAGGGAGCAGGTACGGTACCTGTATGACATCGCCAAGGGTGACACCGTCAAGCACCGCGGGAGCGCACCGGGGATGCGTCTGGCCGAAAAAATGACGCCCTCGAATGGCGGCGGGCCTAACGCGCTGAAGGCAACCCTGCAGAGATCTAGTGCTTGTGAGATTGCGGCAGTCAACAGGTGAGTTAGCTGTCGAGTGCTGCCCTGCATGTCAAAGCACAAGTAGATCGACAGATGGTACATGACACAGATTACCGCAATACAACTACAAGGCCCCGAGACCCACGCTGGCCCAGAAATGCCGTAAGATCATTTTCATCGCTGTCGTCGCCAGACTAGCAAGCCGGCCGTCTATGATGCTGCGTCGCCGTCTGTCTTGGCCTTCTTCGAGCTCTGGATGACGGGGACGCCCTGTCCACGGACGCCGACGTTGGGTCCGCCATCGGGCTCTACCGCGCGCTTGCGCTTCTCGCCAGCCTGCTCGCCGTTGGCAGCAGCTGCAGCTGGCGCGCTCGAGTCGCTGTTCTTTTCTGACCGGTCACCTCCATTCCGGGCACCGCCACGGCCGCCACCACGTCCGCCTCGGCCACGCCCGCCGCGACCGCCACGGCCACCTCCCCGGCCGCCCTTCGAATCGCGGTTCTGGGAGAAGGAGAGCGCGCGCTTGGCGGCAGACGTCGCGCGCTCCAGCTGGAAGGCGCGTTCTTGCTCCTCTGTGAAACGTGTCAGACGCGTACAAGGCATGAGAGATGGATACGCATGGCTGACCATCAGGGATGCACCAAGTGATCTCCTTGCCGCTGAGCGTTTTGAGGTTCTCCTTGACGTAGTTGACGTCTTCTTCGGACAATGCCTTGTCGAAACCGACAAGACCCCAGCTGTCACCCTTGCTGTACTTGACGAAAGGCGCGCGCGCGAAGCGCTCCTTGAGCGTACCCTGGAAAATGTTACTTCGCTGCGTCATGCGGCGGCAAGAACACGGGCATACCTTTATCTCATCAAAGCTGACGTCGTCTCCGGCGCCCTCGAACTTGAGGGAAGCACCCTTGACAAAGGGAACCTCCTCGGGCTTGACGCTGCCGCCGTCCTCCTCGTGCACGCGAATTTTGTTGCCCAAGAACTCGAGGTAGACCTCGGGCTTCGGCTTGTCCTTGCCCTTCTTCTCGCCCTTCTCCTTCTCGGCCATCTCCTTGAACGCGTTGAAGCCCTTGCGGCCGGAACCAGCGATGCTCTGCCGCCGCAGATCGGCAGCCTTCCCCGTGAGACCCTTCTCTTTGATCTTCATGTCGCAATATGCCTCCCTATGGAGCACGCATTAATCACGGCGCTCGGAAGGGGAACGATGATGCTGACTTTGACATGATGAGGAGCTCCTGGCCTTCCCATGTCGGCTTGGGATCAGCATTGAGGAAGGCTTCTACCGACTTGTAGTCCGCAAACTCGACGAAGACGGAACCCTGTTTCATGGCCGACGTGAGACTCGTGGATATTCTGTCGGAACATGCATGGCCGACCTTGAACTCCTTCGTGCCCTCGACTCGCCTCATGCGCACGGCGTTAGTCTTGCCGTACTTGTTGAAGAAATCTTCCAACTTCTTTTGCAGGCCGGGCTCCTCCTTGCCGAAGCCTTTCTGCATCGCTACTATCAGCCCCATCCGCCGGCACAAACGCTCCTAGGACATACCGCATAGATACTCCTCTCGAACTGGTCCTTGGGAGGCTGCACTTCTGTCCTCCTGCGGACGTTCTCACCAGCCTCGTCCACCTCCAGCTCTTCGCTGAGCTTGAGGGCCTTCACCACCCACTCCAGACCGAGCGGCTGGAACTCGCGCATGCGCTTGAACGACGCAACAGTTTTGATAGGTACCCAGTGATCTGGGTTGGCGGTGTGCAGTGTCCACATGAACCTGGTAGTGCGGGCCTGTGTGAACTAGGGTGAACGTATAGCATCGGACCCGTACGCACTTGTCGAACGGCAGATTCGAGTCGGCGAAGTAAAACTCCACTGATGTATCACATACGTCTCAGAAACACTGTTCCCGTCTTGAGACCGTGGAACATACCTTGCCGTACAGCACGCAGCATCTTGTCCTTCTCCTCCTCCGCGGATGCATCCGCGCTAGATGGCTGAGGAGCACTGGTCGACTCAGAAGTCGTCGCGACTTCCTTGGAGGGCTCTGTTGGTTGAACGTCCTCCATCTTGGTCTCCTCTCCAGCCTTGACCTCTTTTGTTGCCTCGACAGCAGGAGCAGACATTTTGAGAACCAGAAAGCTGGGAGGTGAAAAGCAGAAAATTCGGAGGGATGGGAAGGGTCAAGCGCCCGTCGATACTCGTTGGTGAATCGGTGATCGAGCATAGACGCCGCATCTAATCTTATCTTAGTTTCTCGCCAAGATAAGCCTACCCTGACTTCATGATCAAGCCTGATCAAGCCAGCAAGACCATGCACGGTGCCTTGATCCGCTACTTCCACCACACCATGACAATGGCTCATCGACACATTCTCATCTGTGTTGGAAAGAAGGAATTCCGATGCTTCAGCAGCATCGAAGGCCTAGCTTGACATATCATCGTGCAAAGTCCGATGGCTAACGGCAACCGCCTACGATGGCGAGAGGGACTGGCACCCGGTCCGGATGAGCGCGAAGGGTCGGAACGCCGACGACGTTCGAGGTACGAGTGCAGTGGTGCTTCGGCACGAGCAGTCCAGCTAAGTGGCCCACGCTAGCATAGACAGCGAGCTACCCACCTCCTAGTGCGCATACACACGACATCGCCAGCCTCAGGCACCGCGGTGCCTCGCGTCGCGGGCCCGGCAAGCTGATATCTCCGCGAGTGGGCGCATAGCATGGCGCGGATTCAGCTCGCATTGATCCGTTAATAATTGCAGTTGGGTGTCCAGACGTGTCGCATTTCCATAAGAAGCCAGCCACAAGTGCCGCAAGGTCCAGGAAGCCCAGACTACCGCAATTCTGTGCGGGGGACAGCGTGAGTAGCCCCGTGTGCTAGAGGCGTCGTCTTGACAGTTTCAGCTATGTTCAGAACAATGCACGGGCGCCGCCGCCCGGTACTCTGTGCTCGGCCCATCATGAGCTCGACGGTGCCTGCATGAACCTTCGCCTCGCAGAAGGGCAGGGAATTTCTGACCTCGCACGGTGGGGCCAGCACGTACCTGCGGAACCGACGCGCGCGCAGACGGTTCGATCTTCTGCGACCAAACTGGATCGACGTTCTGCTCTTCGGCCGAGCGGCGACTCCGGCGACTCTGAGGATAGCCTGTGGATTGGCATCTGTCACGACCCTAGGCTGCGAGCAACGACCTGGCGGGATGCGCTGCCCTGATTCAGGCGAGGGCGTGCAGAGAGCTTCTGCCGCGACACGGAGCCCCGCGAGGTCGGGGCGCTGCTTGTGCACGTCGTGCGACGCGCCCTGACGCGACGGCTCATCGGGCCTTCTGCGCTTACGCATCCTCCGAGCGTCCCACAGGAGTTTCGTGCGTGTCCGCCGTGCTACTTCTCTCCCCTATCTAGATGCATTTCCGATCGATTATAACTGCCGATCCTTTCAGGCGCTCGGTTTGTCCTGTACGTGTGATTCGCCTCTTGCTTCCGTCGAGGCTGCTGACGATACGCGTGTGCACACAGAAGAGAGTCAATCGTATTTCCTTGCGCGACGGCGGGTGGTCGGTGACGGGGTGCGGCATCCACTGCGGTTGGTGAGATGCGCAGATCCTGTCTTCGAAGGAATGATCGCATGCCCATGATAGCCGCCGTGCCCGAGAGAGGAAGAGAGACGACGATACAGGACGACAACTCAAAAAGTGCGAACAAATCGCTCGCGCTGGCCCCATGTGAGAGCCACTGTACCCGGTGGGGGCATGTGGTGCGCGACACGCCAATTGGCAGACGACGGTTCCGCGGAGCTCATTGGACGAGGGTGGGCGTGCGCGCGTGCGGCCGCACAATCAACGCCAGCTCGAGCGAGAAGCAAGCATGGCCACGCTTGCTCGGGGTTGGCCAGCGCGCAGCGCGCAGAGGGAGCCGCCCAGGCCCGAGGGAGGGGGAGGGGATCCAGAGTGGCGAGCAGGATGCGCCATACGGGGGCGCGGGGCCTGTGGGCAAAATGAAGTGTCACGTAATGGGCTTCCGAATCGGGCGGGGGCAGCGATTCGTTCCGGCCGGCACGCGGATTGGGAATTGCCCAGGAGAGCAAGGTTCTGTCCCGGCTAAATCGCGCTGAGAAGGTTTGCGTATTAATGGACCTCCGGTTCACAACCCGCAGCGTCTGGGGCCCCCCTCGTTCATTCTCCGCATCATCTGCCCTCCAGGCGTCCCCAGCCATGTACGGCTCGCCCTATCCCTCCCCGGACATCCTGCACAACGTCCAGCAGCGATCGCACAACCAGCACGACGTCTACCACCAACAGCACGTCGACTGGCAAATGTTGGCCCAGCGGCAGTTCGGCGATCTGCAGCTGCCCCCGCAGCCGCTGCAGTCGCCACATGTTCCATCTCCGCTATCGACGCCCTCCAACGGTGGAGGCAACTCTCCCGTCGACTACTTCAGCATGCAGACCATGGCTTCTGCGCAGCAACCACAGTGGCCCATGCATGCCTACCAAGGCGGGTCGCGTTGCGCATTTATCCGAGGATTAGAGCTCATATCCGTATTTTACAGGCCAACCCATGCCCGGCGCGTATGTCGATAGCAGTAAGTAGAGCGCGACCGTGCCAACGCGTCAGACGACCCCAGAAACACAGCCGTTGACCTCGCCATCACCGACAGGCTTTGTTCCCCAAGTTAAGGCGGAAGCTAACGGCGTCTCGCCGCTCAACGCGCTATACAGCCACGACAACGGCTATCTACAAGACCCTTCGCACTTCAGTCTCGATCAATACGTCCAGCAGAGGCCGATGGACGCGGGCGGGACAACCGGCTGTGACAGGAACAAGCCTCGTCCCCGTCAATCAGTGCCGAAACGTGTGGGCGCATGCGCCCGCTGTCGGCGGCTGAAGGTGATGCTCGGACGCCTGATTTGCATCATGGACCTCGTGCTCACGACGCAGCGGACAGATGAAGTGCACGTTCACGCACCCGAACGACGACATCTGCTCTCGATGCACGGCCGGCAACTACGAGTGCCATTTCCCTGGCCGCAAGCCGCGCTCGCCTGGGTAAGGAATTCCGTGCGGCGGCGATTGTGGTTCGCTGGTGCTGACCGCCTGCACAGCATGCGTGTGGTCCTGCAGCAGCAAATTCGCGAGAAAAACGCGATGATCGACAAGGTTCTCAGCCAGGTCAACCCGGGTCCCACGATGCCCACGCCGCTCACCCTCGTGCCCGCGCGGCTGCCGCTCACCGAGGACGAGCGCAACAAGTACCGCGACGTCCTCGCGTACCTAGAGCGCACCGCGACCCAGGCTGGGGCCCGCATTGGCGGCGACGGTCGTCCCAAGTTCGACATCTCCGCTCTCGAGGATCCCTCTGAGGTCGAATCAGAGAGCGACGAAGAGATGGAGGGTGTGACCAGCCCGAAGAGAGCGCTCTCCCCGAAGGGGGAAGCCCGTGCTATGGATACCATCCTCGAGGTCGCTGCTCCCACGGGCATGATGGCCATTGCCGCACTGGAAACTAGGAACGCAGCGGCGAAGGGTGGTGTCGCCCCCGAATCCTCTTCGAGCGAAGGCGGCTCCTCTACCCATACAGGTGCCGACGGTGGCATCGCAAGCGAAACCTACTTCCTCCCTGGTAGGTTGTCAACGGTCATCCATGCCCACTATATGCGCGCTCACGCACGACGCAGGGCCTTTCACGAACCTCGAGCTCCGTCGCCTCATAGTCGAGCGCCAAGCAGCGCCGGACATTCTGCTCTCCGGACTGGTGACGCACGAAGATGTTCAAGCGTTGTTTCAGATGTACGTCCCTTCCCATACCGTCTTGCGGACTTTCATTCATGCTCACACGCGCCGTGTTCTAGCCACTATCAGTGGATTAATGTGAGCACTCCCCCACCCTAGCGTCCACTCCTCTCTAACGTCGCTGCATTGCCAGCCAATCATCCCTATCTTGGATGAGAACATCCACACGCCGGCCTCCGTCCTCGCGCGGTGCCCCTTCTTGTTCACTATCAGTGAGTACAATGTCCCGTATATTGCACGCATATAGGCACTCATGCTCCGCTAGTCTGCACGGTAGCCTCGCGGTACTACAAGGAGAAGCCGCATATTTATGGCATGGCCATTCACTTCGCCAAGGCGGCCGCGGCGAACGCGATCATCGACGGCTGGAAGACCGTGGAGATGTGCCAGGCCTTCGCGCTCTGGAGCGTGTACAACCCTCCCGCTCGGCGCTGGGAGGAGGATCGTGCCTGGTGCTACACCGGCATCGCATTCCGGTGCGTTCGAGTGCCGTCTGCATTATGATTTGGGTTACAGATATTGAGACGAGTGTCACAGACTTGCAACTGAGCTCAACCTGAGTCGTATTCCCGAGGGACAGCCCCAAGACGAGCGGCAGGAGCGCGAGACCCTGAACCGCACTCGGATGTGGCTCATGTGCTACATCATGGACCGTTGCCTCAGCATCCAGTCTGGCAAGGCTTGGATGGTGCAGGAGGACCTGGTAAGCTCAGCGAAGGCTGTGACTTTCCATTCCGTTGCTCATCGTCCCCCGTTCAGACCGTTCGCAACGTCTCTCAGTGGTTGCAGCGCTACAAGTACCACAACTCATGCGACGGCTACTTGACCAGCCTTACGGAGCTGCTCTGCATCATGTCTCGCTTCGTGGGCACGGTGAACCCCGCGTTCGGGACGAGCTCCGTGGAGTCCATTGACGTCCGTCCACCTTCTCGTCTTCTCGCGCAGCGCGTGGCTGACTTCTCGCCTTCCCCTCCAGGACATCGACTTCGCCGCCCTCTACAAGGCATATGACGACCAGCTCATGGCATGGAAAGCGATCATCGACGTACGGCACGAGGGCGAGAAGACCTCGAAAGGTTCGCCCGGAACGTTCCCCTCTAGTTTTTTGTGACCCGTGCTCACTGCTCCTCCCCGAAGACCCCGCTACGGTGATGCAGATCACGCTCATTTATTGGTGAGCGCTCCTCGGGCTCCGCCGCGGCGTGGGCTCAGTCACTGACAATGTGGCTCTCCAGCGTCTTCAACTATTGTCGGCTGGTCATTTGCTGCTGCGGCATGCAGTTGATGTCGAAGCGCCGTGCCATGAGGCCCAACGAGTTGTTTGCCGGGGTGCGTGCAGAATATATGCTTGTATACTTGTTTCTTTGTCTTACCTCTTGGCAACTAGTGCGTCTCAGCGGCGACCAGCCTCGTGAAGCTCATGGTCGAGGACTTTGTCCCAACCGGATTTGTCCGCTACTTCCCGGAGCTCATTTATGTGCACTCGGCATTCGCGTCGGTGGTCCTCATGAAGGTACGCTATACGCAGTTGTCCACAGTAGAAGCGCTACAGCCCCATTTCTAGTGCTTGAGGCCCGAGTTCAACGCCTACCTCGACATCCAGCAGGAGGAGCGGATCATCGAGCTCGTCAAGAAACTGTTCGAGACCTGGACGTCCGGCGAATTCTCCACCGACGAGAAGCATAACACCCAGCTCTATGCCCGCTTCTTGAAGCAGCTCATGGAGCCCCATGTCACTCGCCTAGCCGAGCGGAAGGCGAGGGCAGCAGCACAAGGGAGCAGCCAGTCGAACGGGCATGCTCAGGCTCCGACGAACCAACCGATCTCCCCTGTCACGCCCGACTCCAACACGTCCATGTTCGGCGGACAGGACCCTTCCTTGCTCGGCAACCTCTATGCGACCGACGTGGACGTCTCGAAGGCTGCTGCGGAGCTCGCGGCTGCTGGCATGATGCCCAACCAGGACCCATCCTGGGAGCAGCTCTTCGCCTCTACCGAGGGCGCTGCCCCTGGAATCGACCTGAGCGGCGCATGGGGCGGCGGCATCGCGGGCGGCCTCGCGAGCGGCATGATGGGCGACGAGTGCCTCGCAGCTATGATGGGGCTCGGTAACGAGACGTGGTTTCTCTAGGCGTTTGAACCCTCCGGTGTATCCGTATCCGTTTTCTCCTGACATGCTTTCCTCTTGGACTGGGTTCTGTCGTATGTGTTTTGGGGCGGCTCATGATGAACTTCTACCGAATCGCGCGGTGTCTCCTTCTGTACTGTACATGATGAGCTGTCCGTTGCTGTCGTCCGTCTGTCCGTCGTGTATCGCTGTGTAACTTATGCTATTGACGTAGACTGTATGCTATAACGCGAGCGTAGGCTGCGCTGTATGATATGTACTGTACGTCGTCAATGTCATAATAGTCGCCAAGCACTCCCTCCATTGGGCCATATTGCACGTCTGCTGCCGAGCAACAAGTACCGGTGTCGCACCCACACATCTCCAATGGTTCGAGCGCAGGGACCCACCAAGACATGGAGCGAAGTCGCGGAGTTGGTTCCATATGGCCAGGGCGAGGGGCCCGCAGCACCGCTTCTGATATACAGACAAGGTGAGCAAATGTGGACGAGCTACCCCGCGCAAAACGTCCGCAACTCCGACGGTGCTGGGTGGACGAGGGTATTGTACGGCCCCATTGGACGGTGGGCGATCTTCTATATGCCCTTCCCGAGCGCACCTCGACTAGCCTAGGCGTAGAGCAGTTGGCGTCGCTCCCATACCCCGGTCGTACTTGATACATGATTGGCTTGTCATTGGGGTGGCGTGCCGCATCGCGGGTTGGGCGATGTGATACACGCCAGACAAGCTGAATGGAGCCCGCGCCACGACGGCTGCTATTTGTTGCGGCCCTGCCTTTCGCCGTCGGGATCGAGAGTTCTGTCAGGGATGCCAGGCCCCCGTTCGTTCTGTTCGTTTCACGCTCCGACTCGTGAGCATGCAGAACCCGCTCAGCGACGAGCCTGCGAGGGCCCCATTGAATTCGCAGGGCGATAGCGGAGCTAGACCCCGACGTACGCCCGCGGAGGCGCGTTCGGCGACAGGAGGCCGATCGTTCGTGGCAGCCGTGTATATTGAGCAGGGGTGTATCAGATCTGGAGAGCCGTCCAGAAGGAGCAGATCATCAGGCAGACCTGGAGGAAGCCGTCATGCAGGTACCCGTAACGGTCGGATCCACTTGCTGCGAACCACGAACCATAGCGAGCTTGTGATACGGATGAACGGGTATCTTTCGACGCACCAGGGGCGGATTCTCGGTGTCGATGGTGTGAACCAATCTCGGCATCTTGTACGGCTGGATAAGCTTGAGCACTAGCTGGAACTCAGATCTGACCGTCTGTCGAAGACCTGTATGGCTCGAAGCAAGGTTCGCGCCAGCAAGAGTGGCGACCATACACCGGATAGTTTACAGATGGCGTAACGATTCTCCCGCTATATGGCGCTTTCCGCAGCCTGACAGCTAACGCTGAGGCCTTGTTCTATCCAGAGATGGCCCCACTCAGTCACACGTATACCGTATCGTCGCAGACTCACCTCGAGGTACAGAGTGGGCATCGCCGAATGGCGTTCCCGAGCCTGTGGTCTTCTATGTAGGTGTTGCCTAGACCCGTGAAATGGCAACGCTGGCATCTGGAAATCAGTCTCAGTGTAACAAGTACGTAGCGGAGGGTGCTTCAGCAAAATTAGCACAATTGACTGTCTCCGTTCCTTTGACCCACCCGGACACGGCGCCGTCGTTGCATTCTGTCCATTCAGCAACATACGCTGGTCGCAAACGTACCTGCGGTGGTTATATGCCGTTCTGCGATCGACTTTGCTTCGAAAGGTAATATACTTACTCCGAGCCGGCCATGTTCCTGGTGTGGATGCATGTGTGCGCATTGCGCGGTGGAGTGCAGGAGACCGCAGGCCAGGCCGTCGCCGGGCGGAGCGACGATCTCCGGCAAGACGCTTCCAAACGCAGCGCGTCCTTTCCCGCGACCGCCATCCTCGTCGCTCGACCGCGAGCTCGAGCTCAACCCCGTCATCGCCGCCGCCTTCTGAGTTTGAGCTATAGCTTAATCCCCGAGCGAGCCATGTCGTCTACCAGGAGCAAGCGTCGCGCAGAGCCTGAGGTCGAGAAGAAGAGCCAGAGGAAAAAGTAACGTCCATTTGTCTGGCTGAGATGCGGGAAATGAACGCGCAGCGTAAGGGCGAAGCGCGACGAGGAGGAGGACTTCGAGGCGAGCGATGACTCTGATGAGGGCATAGACAACGGTACGCAGTCGAACTGCCGCAGCATGTTCTCGAGGAAAGGGCAGTTCCCTCACTTCAGTGCTAGATGACCTGTCGGCCCTCAACACCGACAACATCATCACGACGGGTCGGCGGACGCGCGGAATTCGCATCGACTACACAAAGGTCAAAGGGTTCGATGATGCCGACGATGATGACGAGGAGGAGGACGAGGAGGAAGAGAAGCCCAAGAAGACAAGGGCTGCTAGGGCCAACGCTAAGCCGGCGAGCTCGTCTTCCAAGTCCAAGAAAGAGCCTTCGAAGCCAGCAAAACCCGCCAGCTCGTCCAAGAAGCAGACGAAGCGCATCGAGTCCGACGAAGAGGAGGAGGAGGAGGCAGAGGAGTCCGACGACGACAAGAAGGCCGAGGAGGAAGAGGAGGTTGACGATGAAGACGACTGAAGTTCGAGACCCCGTGTTGTATGTCACGCCACAGAGGCGAAGTTGAAGCTCGTGGCTTGTGGTGATCGAGACCAGAACGTGTAATGCAATGTATATTACAAGAGCGATTCCCGAGATGAGACGATCCAGATACCCTACAGCTTAGATCTACCAGCTAGCCGTTGCCCTCGTGCCAGCAGGGGCTTGATGAATTCCTGTGAGGGTGGTGGCGAGCATTGTCAGCGCGCGATGCAGGAGCTTCTGACAGCGAGACATACCTCATAGCCATCGGGAACCTCGCTCTTGTTCAGCGGTTCCATCTGGACCCTCCTCCAGAGCTCTTCATACGCGTTGCCGTCGTACTGACCCAAGGCACTATGCAACGGATTGATCAAGCAACGCGCAGGTGAAGACGGCGTGTGGACGCACCTGTCTAGCTCCCAATCGGTGAAGCCGAATCCATCTGTGAGGCCGATGGCCTCGGGGAGGAGTTCCACGCAGATTTGCTTGATCGCCATTCGCAGGCCCCTCGAAGGGTCCACTCTGCCAGCCCCCGATCCAGGAAGCAGCTGGAATGACAGGATGTCGGCCAAGCCGCTTTCCACAGTCGTCAATAGATGCTAGACCCACGGCATCCTCAGCGCCATCCCAGACCTAATGGTAGTGTATCACTCACCAATAGGTAAACCTTGCGCAAAATCTCTGCCTCGCGGCCACCCGGGGTACCATCCAGACCGCGGATGATCTCTCCAACCTGCACAGCGACGAACGCGTCTATCACCGCCCTCGCCACACGGGTATCGCTGCTCGCGTCGGGGTCGTTCTGGTGCGTGGCCCGTTCCGCCACCATCGCCGCTGCACGCTGCTCCAGCAGCAAGATGGACGTCTGCGGGTCCGTCCAGATCATCGAAGATGATTGCGTGGTAGCAGAGTCAGGCTTCACGAGAAGGCGGAGGTAGAGCGAGGATGGGGTGAGGTCGGAAACAGATTTGGTCTTGCGGACTATGAGGGTATCGTATGCTTTGAGGGCAGCTCTGACGACTTGTTGGTCGAGCACGTAGTTGTCGCCCTCGTACCTGTCAGGGCTCAATAAGGTGGGTCTGATCTTATAAGGGAGCGTACTCACGTAGCGGCGGGCAAGTAGTCCGCATATAGTCTGCCAACACCTGCGAACTCGCTGAACCCATGTCCGCCCATCGACCGACGGGCGGTCTCGAGGTCCTCTATGGCAACAGTGCTGACGAGGATCTTCAGCCCGCTCGTTGTGGCGTGCATCTCCGCGAGCATCGATGTGTCCCCGGCTGCGAGTCGAGCAGACATGTCCGAGAACGCCTTCCACTGGTCCAGGCGACGCGAAACCTTAACGACGACCAAGGAAGGACGGACAGGGCAAAGCTCACCAAGTTTCTTCCGAGTACGATAAAGACATATGCGTGGGCCAATGTTGGAAGCAGCCGGTAATAGACCGATGGGTATGTGATGACTTGACGTTCGAGCCCGTCTGTGCCTTTGCTGCCCTGCCTGCGCACAGTCGCATAGCGGATTGCAATGGTAGCACCTATACACCGTATGAGCCATTTGCGTATTAACCTGAAGGTGCACGTACCTTTGGCGATAGTCCATCCAGCGATCACAACCATACTGCATGACCGTTGGACTGCGTAAACCCCGCATCATTGGATGCACTCACCTTGAGCGGATGTACATCATCTACGGGGAGACATCGTGAGAAGTCTATTTTATCAGCTGGGTTCGCGCACTTACTCCGCCATAGCTGATCTTGGCGTGCGGAGGCTGCACGTACTGGCCCTCTGGCGTGACCGATGCGAAAGCAGATAGCATCTGCTCCCGCGGGATGCGCACATGGTCGAAGCGCGCATATCCGTTGTCTACCGCGTTGTAACCTCCCAACGCCTTAGGCCCTGCAAGGACTATGATGCTCATGGGAAAGGCATGCATATGTGAACGACTGCGTACCGATGTCGCCTATAGTAATGCCGGGGAGTGTCTTGTGGTCATCCAGCGACCTAAGTTGTATGAAGAACAAATGCGGCCCGACGTCCTTGCCGGATGGCATAATGAGACGCGCTTGGAGCACGCCGTGCGTGGCGGTCTTGCCCAGCCCGCCTACCCACCACTTGCTACTCGTCAGAGTAGGCGAGTTGATCTCGAACTCGCGCGTCTCTGGAATGTACGTCGCTGTGGTCTCGAGGGATGCGACGTTTGTCCCGTGACCCATCTCGGTTTGGATGTAGCATCTATAGGTGTGGGTCAACGCACGGCTACTGGGCTGTTGTGAGAATATCTATACCCTATAATGCCGCGCTGTGCTACGAGCTCCTGGTACTTCTCCTTCACCTCCGGGGAGCCCTGCGAGAGAAGAACAGGCTCAAATGCTGCACAATCCATGTCAGTATCCACGGCTGCATCCTGGACGCGTGCGCAGACTGACCTGCATTGTGCAAATAGATGGGCAGAGGCTCGTCGATGATCCGGGCAGCGAAAGTCGCTTCTTCCGTGGACCAGCCGTGCTTATCCTTCAGCTCGTATATACGCTTTGTCATCGCGAGAGCGCGGGTATACAGCTCCGTGCGGCCTAGGAACGACCTTACGAATGTTGTCAGCACTTGCGCAATGAGGGCTGCGCGGGGGCCCTACCTCCGCGTCTTGTTGAAGACTGGGTCGTTGGACAGAACAGACACTATGCGTTGTTTGGTCTGCCATTGCTGCTCGCCTACGGGGATGGTTGTCAGCTCGTGCTTGGGTCGCGTTCTGAGGTGAGAATCACGTACCACCCCACACGAATGGATGCAGCTTGGCTGCGTCCACGGAGCTACGCCGCCTTGCCTCGGCCATGTCGGTCAGATTCTGGTTCGTCATATTGTTCGCTCAGCCTCAGCAAGGCCGCTGCCTGGTGCTAAGAGTACTGTAGGGTGTGCAGAATGTTCGTGGACAAGCCAAGCTCCTGCGTGGACGAGGTCGTCGACTGCAGTTCCCCAGTCGGCAGGCGTGCTGTATTGTAGCGGAAGGCCGCCTGGCGTCGCCGAGCCGTCGAAGCTACCGCTGTTGCGGCTCTGCTATATATGTCTGTGAGTTGTTCGAGTCCGACGTCGAGGATGCATCAAGTGAGTAGAAGCACCGGCACTGCGTGGTGTCCGAGCCGGTTTGTGGTGCATGTGACCGATGTACATATACCTCAGTTCAGCAAGTGTATTCGCTGTCCATTTATGCACTGTATGTATTCAAGACATTCGAGGATGGCCTGTCTCTGTAGTAGGATGGCATGATGAACTGCCGGCTGGACGTCATCGTCGCTGGACGAGTTTGGAGGTGAGTAGAACACAAGCGCCCATGTGTTTGGGACGTCCGCAGATGGTGTCACGGTGCTAACCTCGACAGGATGAGGGTGGACTTGATGGCCAGAGCAGTCGTATATGTTCGTCATTCATACAATGGCATCCGGGACTCGTGAACTACTGACCGATCGTTATGTGTACACAGCGAGCAAGCGACAGATGACAGAACTCGAAAGCATAACCACATCCTCCACCCCCGTTCTGTCTGAGCTTTGATCAGACTTGGCTGAGAGGCTCATACCCAGCCCGACTGCTCCGCCCCAGACCAAGGCCCATGAACAGCTTGTTCCGGAGCGACTTCCTCCCACCATCGTTCACGTGGAGGTCCTCGCTCTCCTCGCGTCTCCGTTTCGCCTCCGCGAAGCCCTCGAGCGGGACGTCGTACAGCCTCTCGTACTCGACGCCGAGCTCCTGGCCGCGCGACCAGAAGTCCTTGCAATTCCCGATGAGCCCGAGGTCGAACGGGTTCGGCGCCTTCGCTGCGCGCGCAAGCCCGTCCGCGGCCTTGCCCTTCGTGAAGCGGTCGAACCCGAGAATGCTCATGAGGAAGCCACTGCCACACCCGGCGCACATGCCGTGCGAGTGACGATGAGGATGGGCACCACCAATCGCGCCCTCGGCGGAGTCCTCGGAAGGGAGGTGTCGGTGCTGGTGGCCCATCTGCCCGTGGAGGCTTGCGCCACCGCGGCCGCCCATGAAGCCGTACCGGCCGAGGTTGGACACTTCGAACGTCGTCATCTGGCGGGCGACCTGCCAGAGCTGGGTGACTAGGAGGACTAGCGTCCAGGATAGCTGGAGGGTTGACCATGCAGCCACGGAGAAGAGGAATGTGTCATATGCAGTGATGGCGCACAGAGACGTCGGGAGAATGCAAGACGGTGAAATGCTTGCGGGGTCAGTCGGAATAGGGATGGTAGAGAAATCTGAGAGGTGACGTTAGCTCCAGTCCTCGGCTGCTCACGAAACGCAAATGCTTACATTCGAACGTGAGATAGTCGAAGAGGATGATGCCCAAGACGAGCGTCATAACAAACACCAGGAACTGACGATGGTTGTTCACACCGACTGTGGCAGCGTGAGCTGGCGGAGCATTCAGGAGAACAAACGGAGCTACTTACTGCAATTCCACACCCACGGGCAGTGGCTATGCACAGAGCACGTCAGTGTCAGAGTAATAAGCGATGCTGCATCAGACATACTGGTCATGCCGTGCAACGCAGCGGTTACATATCCGACAGTGCTTCGAGCGCAATGGCTTGCGGGCCTTACAGAAGATCGGCGTCAACATCAATTAGTACCGCATGAGCTCGTCTGGCGACTTACCATGCACTGAATGCAGAACGTCTGCCCGTTGAGGCGTCCTTGTGAAGCCAACTCTTCGATGATCTAAGATTACTCGTCAGGGCGGTCAACGAGGCTCTACGACACTACTACTCACCGACTTCAACTCGGCGTCATTTGAAGGTTTTGGGCAGCTTCCTGGATCCAAGCAGATTGCACGAAAGAAGTTGTATGCGCATAGCCCGATGGTGATTGCGAGCGTGAGGTGAATGAAGGGGTGTGATTCGGTTACTATGGCACAAGCTAATGTCAGCGATGCGGGCTGCCAACAGCGGGACATGCGCATACGATGAATGAGACGGGTGAGCCACGCATACGTGAACCAGACGATCGAGCCGCTGATGATGCCTGCGAAGTAAGGGCTTTGAGTGACGCTGTCGGTGTAGTTTGACTTGTCGAGCAGGGCTCGTGTTACAATCTGCTTCGAGATGAGTATATGAACCAAGATAGAATGCGAGCGAAACTTACGTGGTGCATTCCGAAGAACAGAGCCATCGCGAGAATTATACCGGTATACCATGGTAGAATCTTGAGAGTCGTGAACATGAGACCTAAGAATACAGTGGGGAGGGTGAAGATGACAATCTTGGTATTTCTCTGCGGACAAAAGAGCTTGAGCGAATGCCACCGTTGCTTCCATGGTTTCGCACTCACCTCGCTAAGTGGTTTTCGTTTCGGAACGCCGTCTTCTGTGAGGCCACCCTCGTCCAGAGCTCGCTTCCAAGCACCCAAACTCTTCAACTCGACAGCCATATCCCGCGCTGTCCGGCCTTCGTTATCCTTCGCATGCACATCGGCACCTGCCTCAATGAGCCTCCGTATGCATATACGGTTCCCCCGGACAACGGCCCAGTGCAGTGGTGTGAGGCCGGTATCGTCTTTCGTGTTCGGGCTTGCACCATGCTTCAGGAGCAAGTCAACCGAGAGCGCGTCACCTTGGTACGCGGCCCACATGAGGGATGTGTGGCCCTGGGAATCCCGCGCGTCTACGTTGATCGGCTGGTGCAGGAGGTACAGCAAGGCCATGACGGAAGAGGAATGCGTGACTAGATGGAGAGTGTTGTAGCCTTGCGCGTCGGTGATATTGGGGTCCGCATTGTGCGCGATGAGCAGCTGGATAATGTAGAGGTACCCATTCCGTGCGGCCCACTGCATCGGCGTAGCAACGAGGTCCCCGCCGAGCGCGTCTACCTCCGCGCCTTGCTCCAAGAGATAGCGGCATGCTGCGAGTTGCGCATTGATGGCAGCCCAGTGCAGAGGAGTGATGTTTTGCTCGTCCCGGTCGGTCGCCTTCGCCTTGCCGGACTCGATGAGCTTGCGGATGGTGTCGACGTCGCCGCGTTGCGCAGCAACAAAGATATTGGACTGTACAGAGGTTATGAGACATACCACGATGGTGCAAATGAAGTGGACGCACGTCAGGCTCGTGCACCGTCTGGGTGGCTTGGGGGAACGTCATGGAGGTCGCGGAGGCGGAGGCGGCCGTAACGGCCGACGCAGACGGCTCGCTCTTGGAGCTCACTATGCCAGTCGGGTCCTCCATCTCAGGTGGGTTATCTGGTCGTAGCCCCGGTCGTGGTTGTGGTCGTGAAGAGAGTGGGAGCTGGCCCGCAGCCAGGCGGTGAACGTGGTGGCGGTCAAGTATAGTAAGCGCTTGCGGGCGCTTTGGCGCTCGGCGACATGGCCATGGCTGTGTCTCGCGTGGCGGCGGTACCTTGCGAGAAACCAGCTCATCTAGTCTTCCTGTTTATCAAACTGAAGCGCGACCATCACTCGTAACATGCGGCCTCGGGGCTACGTGATGTGCGGGAGAGTATCCCAGGATGGTGCGGTTATACAGTAGTGATAATATACGTATAGAAGGACAGGTCGTAAGAGCAACAACAAGTTAGGTCAAGTCTACACATCCGGAGTCCAAGTCCATGCGTGTGGAAGTCGTATCAAGCTACAATGTACTGCTTCTCCTTCACGAATCCTTCAATGACATCGATCGGGAGCTTCAGGAGGTCGGCTACAACCTGGCGGGGAACGAGCGACAGCCTAGGGCGACAGTCAATCTCCGCCCACGACGTGAGCGAAGGGGATCTACTCACCATTGGGTGGCGCTGAAGTCAACGAACTTCTCGGCCTTGAAGAGCTCGAGGTAGATGAGCGGCTCAGTGGGAGACAGGTTCTTGATGTAGTGACCATAGGAAACGGGGAACACCGCGGTGTCTCCAGGCTGTCGTACACGTCAGCATGCATTGGGAGAGATACTCGCACGGACGCCTTACCTGGAAGTCAAACGTCCTAGCAGAGCTGCCGCCAGGGAAGGCAGTCGCACGAGCGTGGCCGCTGATGATGTACAGCCACTCTACATGCAAATGATCAGTCACAGATGCCTTCCTGGAAATCAGGATGTACTAACCATCGTTGACGTGCCAGTGAAGCTCGCGCAAGCCGTTGGGCTCTACGAAGACAAGAGCGCTAGCGAGCAGCTTCGAGACAGGGAAGTTCGTCACCGAGTCCTGGATCTTCACCCAGCCACCTGGGGCATTCTTCTTCTCCTGCTGGTCGAGATGGAAGACGAACGGCATCGGCGTGTTGCCGTTGGGGTCCGAGACGGCCTGGTCGGCAGCGTGGCCGAAGGGCGGGGGCGGGACAGTGCTCTCGAGGATGTACGGGTCCTTCTGCGGAATGCCGCCCAAGACGCTCGTGTTGACGCCGAAGTTCTGCGCGACAATCTCCAGCGGGGTGTGTGCGAGCCAGTCCGACAGCATGAATGTCGTGCCGCTAGCATCGAAGTTGCCGTCAGTGAAGATCAGGAGAATCTCCAGACCCTGGTCGAGTGCCTGAATGGAGTGCGGGACGCCCGGAGGGAAGCTGGTCGATCAACATCAGTAGAGGTCACAATGCGTATCCACGAGCTACGCACTAGTAGATATCCGGGTCCGAACCGTTCGAGGGACCCTTGATGTCGGAGATGTAGCTCCTGCCACTGTCGTCGATGGCCGAGATGCGACCGGTGCCGTTGAGGATGTACCCCCACTCTGCGACGCGGTGCCAGTGGCTGGATGTCGAATGAGCATCGACCTTTTACCGAGTAGACGCTCGAGGTAACGTACAGCTCACGGTAGGCATTCGGGGAGAGTCGGATTTCAGCCGCTGCGATATCCTTGGCTGAAAGATTCTGTCAGTCCTCGGGCCCGACGTGGACGTGCAACGCAGCGAAGCTTACATGGAGGAAGATCAGTGATCGTCTGCTCGCGCACCCATCCCCCCTGAAAATCTGCCGTCAGCTTTTGAGATATTCGGAATTCGAAAAGACAGCTACCTTCAGCAGGCGTGTGTGCGAGAGCGACATCGACCACTTCAAATTCGGGACCGTCCCTAGCCGAGATGGCGTCAACAGAAGCCCACATCACTGTATCGTGACTGTGAGAGCCCACCTGCGTCCGTCGGCGGAGCGGCGACGTTGTCCGGGTTTTGCGCATCGATCTCGTGGTTACTGTTCGCGTCGAAGGTGTCGCCATTTCCGTTCCTGATGGGCTCAGGGTCTTGGCCACCGAAATCGGCAACCTGCCCAACGTCAGGAGGTGTGATGGAGTCCCGCTTTGACCTCTTCATCACAGGCTCTTCGTCGTAAGTGGGACGTAGGTGACGCGTCTGAGACGACGCGGCAGACCGCCTCCCGAAGTTGAGGGGCCGGACGGCAGCACCCTCGCGGGCGAAGAACGCACGGACCTCCTCATCGGCAGAAGGGGATGCATGGGCAGCACTGGCCACGGCCAACGCCGCGAGGAAGAGGTGGGACAGCCGAGCGAACATGGCAAGGACGCAATGGAGGACCGCAACGAGGGGGAAAGGGGAGCGGACGTGCCACGGAGGAGCGTTCAGCTAGGAAGAGGTGCTTATATACGCGCAGCGGGGTTCGCCTATGACATCTTGGCCGTGTTTCGTGTACCTTTCGAGGGTCTCGGGACCGGCCCCCTTCAGATCAAGGCAAGCGTGTCATCCCACGATATCCATGGACCAGGCATGTGCGTGGGGTTCGGTACGGGCCTTCGGCCTCAGAACTGGCGCACGCAATACCACACAGGCTGCGGCCCATTGGTGAATTCCGAATAGAAGGACGCCCACAGGCGAGAGGCTATGAAGGGCGGCGTCAGCTCTGGTGCAAGACGGACTTCAAACGCACCGCTGAGGGCGGGATAGGACTTTGAAAGCTCCCTAATTGCAGATGACCACATGTCCACCTGAGGTCTTCAGCCTTCAGAACAGGCGACTTGATTGATACCCCACGTAGATGACGCGCATAAGCGTAAAGTGAGATAATCTATCTACGACCTGCCAAGGTCTGTTATCGCAGGGCGATCCCTGCCAACCCATCGGACTGCCGACAAAGATTTCATGGAGAACGGCAAGGTCGTTACCTTACTGCTGCGATTCGTGGATCTGTGGGAACGGCACAAACGCATGGCCGTAAGGCGGCGGCGCGCGGCCCCGCTGTTGATCGGATGAGGATACGCCTCAGACAAGCCTGGGTACATCAGCGAGGACTTCAGCTCGTGAGGACCACTGGAGAGACGTACATTTGAACGCAGGGGAACGTACTGATTAATACTTCGGAGTGGGCGCCAAATCGACCCAATAGGCTCTGTGCTGTATGAAAGCGGCACTTCCGGAGTTAGTGGGGCCGTGCAGATGCTGTTCTGTGCAGTCAGTGCGGGTATGGAGGAGGGCGCACCCAAAATATCCGATGTCACAGCGCACGGTACCATCAATACCGGGCGAATAGGCCCTGGTCTTACCGCAGGAGTCAGCACTGACTGGCTTCGCACGAACGCCGGCGCAAATGACAAACGCAGCAGGCGCTATCATTAGAGTAGGTCGACTGGAGTTCAGTGGGATGTCGCTCGCGGCCATATGCAGTGACCCGAAATAGAGTATGGTAGTAAGCCGCAGCGAGGCGCTACTGGAGCGATTGATTGGATCGACGCAAGGCACTCATGCTTAATGCTTCCGCATGCATGGAATGTCTGAACGGCGGCAGATAGGAAGGCCTGTGAGGGAGCTGCAGTGCTGGGATAGCCGTCACTGAACCTCCTCCACTCTGAGACTGTTGTCATCACGTACTCACCATACTTCTTGTCAAGCAGGATGGCGCCCGCTGGCTCATGCGAGACAGCGAGGCGCGTGGACAACCTCGATGACGCCTGATTAGCGAGGAAGAGGCGGTCGACTGAAGGCATACGTGAGAGTGCGGTGGCTTTGTGGTCTTAGTAGTATGAGACAGGTGTTGGAGAACGTCGGCGCAGCCCTGTCCGACGGTACAGCGGTACACCTTGCGGCCCTGCCATGACTGGTGACGTACACTGCGCGCCCCGGGCCACTACGGTCCATGGGCATTCACATGTATACCTGCCTTTGGTGCAGACGACGTGATGACAGAAGAATTGCCTCCGCCATGCAACAAGCTCTATGTTTGACGCAGCAACTCAAGAGGGTATTGATATGACGTTGCAGAACCGGGCTATCTCCACGGTTGTTCAGGAGCAGACAACATTGCGACCGAAATGAGGACTCACTACTGCGATGGCAGATTTGTCCGCACGACGCAAGTTAACTGTCTTGCGAGTGCCAATAGCGCATCATCAACATCGGCCCATCCTTTCCCTGACTGAATAACGAAGCGTCATTCCAAAGTCGCTGACTTTCTTGAGGCCCTGTATATCACGACCACACTGTCCGGCCGCAGATTTGTGAAGCCAGAAGCTGCACCGCTCACGACTTACGAGCTGTTCAATCGCCATAACCCGGATCCGGTTCGACCACGCAGAAATGGGCATGAATGGTCCCATTGCGTAGAACGGGGCGGTCCTCCTCAGCTGATGGTATCATCATCCAAATGACTGGAAATGAAGAGGATGATCATAATCTCGAGGGTCGAGGGCGAGATGGCCGGCGGATAACAAGATGGTCGAAGACAAGCCACGGTGCACGCAGGCGCTTCCTCGCGCAGAGGCAAAAGGCGCCTGCCCTAAAGACTCCTCCAGCCACGTGCTCTACCCGGATTTTTTCTGTTATCACATCGCATCGAGCTCTCAAGTTTGCTCATCCACATCCATCCCCCTCCTTCGTCGCGCAAAATGGCATCCATTGGCACTCTCTACACCACCCCGGAGCAGGCCAACGGCAAGCGCGTACGTAAAATCGCGACCTATGGCTTTTACGCGGGATCTGACAAGAAGATATAGATTCGCGCGGTCGCTGCGCTTGGCGGGCTCAAGCTTGACTTGCCTGAGCACTACGTCCACTTCGAGGACAACAAAAAGCCCGAGTTCCTGGCCAAGTTCCCCCATGGCAAGATCCCCGCGCTCGATGGCGCGGATGGCTTCACGCTCTTCGAATCGGCCGCGATCGCGCGTTACGGTGAGTCAATCAAGCCTACCGTGTCCTTGAACAGACGGAGCGAGAGGACGAGAATATCACAATCAGTTATCCCTGTCTTAATTTCTATGTCGACAGCATACTTTATATCTGATCCGCTCCTGTCTCCTCTGCGATTTTGCGCAGCGCGCTGACGTGATTTTACAGTCGCCGCCCTCCCTCCCAACTCCACCCTCCTGGGCTCTAACCTGAAGGAGGCTGCCCTCATCGACCAGTGGGTCTCCTTCGGCGACCACGAGATCGCCTCGCACACGAACCTCATCTTCCAACTGGTCAAGGGCATACTCACCCCCTATGCCAAGCCCGTACGTCTCCCTGAGCACATCTCCCATAAGCAGCTATTGACTCGAGATCATTTAGCTTCACACTACCCTGGCTGAGCGCCAGCTCCGCTCCTTCAAGACCCTCGAGGCTCACCTGTCCACCCGCACTTTCCTCGTCACCGAGCGCATCACCCTCGCTGACATCAGCATTGCCTCCGTCATCCACCGTGCCCTCGCCGTCACCCTCGACGCTTCCCTCCGCGCGCAGTTCCCCAACATCCTCCGTCACTACGAGACCATCGTCAACCAGCCCCAGCTGAAGGACATCTTCGGCAAGGCTGAGTACATCGAGAAGGCGCTCGCGTACACTCCCCCCGCGAAGGAGAAGAAGGAGGCCAAGCCTGCTGCGGCTCCCGCGCCCAAGGCGCCCAAGCCCGCGAAGGAGGAAGAGGAGGAGGACGACATCCCCAAGGAGGAACCCAAGCCGAAGAACCCCCTTGACTCATTGCCGAAGTCTTCCTTCAACCTCGAGGACTGGAAGCGCGCGTACTCCAACAAGGATACCCGCGGTGCCGATGGTGCCCTCGAGTGGTTCTACAAGAAGTGCGTTTGATCCTTGAACTTGCGCATTCTCAACTGAAGCTGACTGTCTCTCCAGCTTCGATGCCGAGGGCTTCTCCGTGTGGCGCGTTGACTTCAAGTACAACAGCGAGCTCACGCAGACGTTCATGTCGTCGAACCAGATTGGCGGCTTCTTCAACCGCCTCGAGGCGTCGCGCAAGTACCTCTTCGGCTCGATGGGCGTGCTCGGCGAGACGAACAACTCGATCATCACCGGTGTCCTGATCTGCCGCGGGCAGGACATCAAGCCCGTCGTCGAGGTCGCGCCCGATTGGGAGTCGTACGAGTACAAGCGCCTCGACCTCAACAACCCCGAGGACAAGGCGTTCTTCGAGGGCGCGCTCGCTTGGGATCTTGAGGTCGATGGCAAGAAGTGGGTCGACGGCAAGAACGTGAGTACATGGCTTGAATGGGATCCTGAGTCTGCGCTGACGCTGTTGCTCGACAGTTCAAGTAAACGTGCTTCGTTCCTGGGTCTTGCTAGATGTATCATTCGCTCTCTCCTGCTTGTGTCGTTAGTTTGGCGGATTTGTTGTGTTGTTGCAGTACCACGAAATACAAAAAGAATTGTAAAGGACATACTCCCGTTGTCGTGCTCGAGAGTGTCGAGGTTGTTGTCACTGCGAGATGGCTCGCGCGGTATCTGGGTTAGCAGGGTTTACCTGCCCGGTCCTGCCGCTCGTCTCCGTCATCGGAGTTGGTACGAGTACACCGAAATGTACACACTCCGCTCGCGGTCCGCAACTCCGAAGGCACCGCTGCTGTGGCTGAGAACTTGACGCGCTGTCGGCTGCGCTGAACGCGCGCACCTCACACTTGTCCGGGTTCCTGTTGCTCCGCTTTCATGCTCTACGACTCGCGCTCACATTAATTCTGGCTAATCTACCCTGCTGGTATCTGGTGTAGACCGGGGTACATGTCCGAAATCCCTCTGCATACATTCGGACGATCCAGGAAGTCAAGGGCAGGCTACACCCAACTCCACAACGGCGAGCCCGGCGACGAGGAGGACGGCAACATGCGCGCTGGTGTGCGCGCCGCGGCTACGTCCGCATCTGTGAGCAGGAAGGGCAAGCGGAGAGAGCGGTACGCGGACGACCCAGAGGAAGAGGCTACGCTGCTCGGGGACGCGTCGCACGAGGAGGGTGCGTTCCGGCATGACGAGCCGCAAGAGCCCAGGCGAGAATCATCGTCACAGGTGAGTTTCATGCAGTAGTCGTTGCGTCTAGGACGCCTTCGAGCCACTATCTAGCGGAGCATATTGTCGCGGAAGGGCAAGTCCAGCGATAAGTCAAGAACAATCCCGTTTCGCCCGCCCGAGAAGCTGCAGAGTAAATACCCGCCAAACGTGGTTCGCAACCAGAAGTACAACGTCTTCACGTTCCTGCCGCTGGTCTTCTATGAGCAGTTCAAGTTCTTCTTCAACCTATACTTCCTGCTGGTCGCGCTGTCGCAGTTCATCCCTGCGCTGAAGATAGGTACGTCCGGTCCTGCTTGCCTGAGGGTCGACCTCTAACGCGCTATGCAGGATTCATCATCACATATGTGGCGCCCTTAGCGTTCGTGCTCACAGTGACGATGGGCAAGGAAGCCTATGACGACTACAAGCGAAACCTCCGAGATCGAGAAGCCAACTCACAGAAATACCTCGTCCTTGACCCTACGGAGTACTCAGCATCGACACCCGAAGGCATCCCACACACTCGTTCTGTGCCCTCGTCTGCGCTGCGTGTCGGTGATCTCGTGCTTCTGGAGAAGAATCAGCGGGTACCCGCCGACCTGGTTCTCTTGCGAACGTCTGACAGCTCTGGCACTTGCTTCATTCGCACCGACCAATTGGATGGAGAAACGGACTGGAAGCTGCGCGTCGCAGTTCCGGCATGTCAGAAGCTCAGCAACGACAGGGAACTGTTGACACTGGATGCAGAGATATACGGTATGCCGTTCTGCAGGTGAGAACCTCTCGCATCTTCTCATGACATTGCAGCGGACGCTCCCATCAAGGATATCCACACTTTCATCGGGACGTTTACGATCAACTCACCTCCGCCTCTGCTGGAAGACGACGTGCCTATGGTGCCTGTGCCGACTGTGGAACCTCTGACTGCCGAGAACATGCTCTGGGCTAATACTGTGCTGGCGGCTGGATCTGCTATTGGCTTCGTGATCTACACTGGATCGGAGACTCGTGCTGTCATGAACACCAGTCACCCAGAGACGAAGGTCGGTCTGTTGGATCTCGAGATCAACAGGCTAGCAAAGGTAGGGTTTGCAGCATATAGTTTGTCGACCTCCCCCTCAATCTTGACTAGATTCTCTGCGCTGTGACCTTCGCGCTTTCCTTCGTCCTGGTGGCGCTGAACGGCTTCCGCGGGCCTTGGTACATCTACGTCTTCCGTTTCTTGATTTTGTTCTCTTCCATTATACCCATCAGGTACGTGGTGGTCTCTCATGCTCTCCAAAACAATCCGGTTGAGATTGCCACAAAGTCTGCGCGTCAACTTGGATATGGGCAAGACCGTATATGCGCACCAGATCATGACTGACAGCGAGATACCCGACACGATCGTCCGCACGAGCACCCTCCCGGAGGAGCTTGGGCGCATAGAGTACCTGCTGAGCGATAAAACTGGAACGCTCACGCAAAACGGTGAGCTGAGCCTTAGAGGGCCACCTGTGGCTCGGACTCACCTAGACTCGCAGAGATGGAGATGAAGAAGCTGCATATGGGTACGGTCTCGTATGGATACGACTCAATGGACGAAGTCGCACATCAGCTTGCAATGGCGTTTGGCTCGAGCTCTGACCAAGGTGAGCGCGACGTAGGGTGGTCGAATACTTCATCGCTGAACTTTCCCCAGGACATGGCCGTCAGAACTCCTTACAGACTGGCGTTCAGCTGGCGACCAGAGGACGACGCGATATGTCATCGCGTGTACACGATGTCGTCCTCAGTCTGGCACTTTGTCACAATGTACGCGGCCCAGTTAGTCACCTACAGGCGAAGTAGACTAATCGCCTCATAGGTCACGCCTGTGTACAATGACGATGGCACAGTCACCTACCAGGCCTCTTCGCCTGACGAAGTCGCGATCGTCAAGTGGACAGAGTCTGTTGGTCTCCGACTCACCTTCCGCGACCGCACCCGCATCGAACTTCAAACACCTACCGGTGCACGCATTAACTTCGAGGTCCTCGACATCTTCCCCTTCACTTCTGAGTCTAAGCGCATGGGCATCATCGTGCGCGACTCGCAGTCGGGCGAGATCACTTTCCTGCAGAAAGGCGCGGACGTCGTGATGGCAAAGATCGTGCAGCGGAACGACTGGCTTGAGGAGGAATGTGCGAACATGGCCCGCGAGGGTCTTCGCACACTCGTCATGGCTCGCCGTCGCCTCAGCGAACAGGCGTATGCGCACTTCAAGGAACAGCACCATCAGGCGAGCATCAAGCTCGAGGGTCGCAATGAGGCTATGGCGTCGGTCGTGGCAGACCTCCTTGAACGCGACCTGGAACTCCTTGGGTTGACCGGCGTCGAAGATAAGCTGCAAGACGAGGTCAAGTCTACGCTCGAACTGCTGAGGAATGCGGGCATCAAGATCTGGATGCTTACGGGCGACAAGATCGAGACCGCGACGTGCATTGCGATCTCGACGAAGCTCGTGGCGAGGAATCAGTACATACACCAGGTTGCGAAGCGTTGAGTGTCTAATTCTTGCTGTGTGGGGTGTCGTTTGCTAACTCTCCCCGTGCAGTCAAGACGTCTGACCAGGCACGCGACCAGCTGGAGTTCCTGCAGAACAAGCTCGACTGCTGTCTAGTCATCGACGGAGAGTCGCTTCAGGTATGCCCGTCTAAGCTTGTGGTCGGGCTTGGCGCTCACTCGATCTTCAGCTATGCCTAAACCTCTTCAAGAACGAGTTCATCGAGATCGCCACGAAGCTGTCCGCGGTTGTTGCTTGTCGCTGTTCTCCGACACAGAAGGCTGATGTAGCACGTCTCATTCGCAAGCACACAAGGAAACGGGTGTGCTGCATCGGGGATGGGGGCAACGACGTCAGCATGATCCAGGCGGCGGACGTTGGTCAGTGGATCTTCCTTTCTATGCCTCCTGCAACAAGCTCACACAGCATACAACAGGTGTCGGCATTGTAGGAAAGGAAGGCAAGCAGGCATCACTGGCCGCGGACTTCTCCGTCACACAGTTCAGCCACTTGACGAAGCTCCTGCTATGGCACGGTCGAAACTCCTACCGCCGTTCCGCCAAATTGGCCCAGTTCGTCATCCATCGCGGTCTCATCATCTCGGTCATGCAAGCAGTCTTCTCGTCGATCTTCTACTTCGCACCTATCGCGCTCTACCAGGGATGGCTCATGGTCGGGTACGCGACCGCATATACAATGGCACCGGTGTTCTCGCTTGTCCTGGATCGCGACGTCAACGAAGACCTAGCTCTCTTGTACCCAGAGCTGTACAAAGAGCTCACCAAGGTATGTCCACCATTTCTCTCGATCAACGGCACGGCATTGATGTTCTCGACAGGGTCGCGTCCTTTCCTACAAAACCTTCTTCATGTGGTTGATGATCAGCGTATATCAAGGTCAGTTCCTCGCATGTATGCTACCGAGTCTGTGGCTGACGAGCTCATTCTGGTGTTTAGGTGCTGCCATCATGATCATGTCCCTTGTGCTGTTCGAGACCGAGTTCCTGAACATCGTATCGATATCGTTCACCGCTCTCATCCTCAACGAGCTTATCATGGTCGCTCTGGAGATCACGACATGGTAGGCATCTGCTCGACTCGCGATTAAACTCAGACTGACTCCTTGCAGGCATGTATACATGGTTCTGTCGGAGATCGTGACACTCTTCATTTATGCGGTCAGCATGGCGTTCCTGCCAGAATACTTCGGTGAGTGCCTACGTATATGCGCTCTCGGGAAGCTACATAACTCATGCTGCAAACAGATCTTTCTTTCGTCGTTTCAACTCGGTTCGCCTGGAAGGTGGCGGTCATCGTGGCCATCAGCGCATTCCCCTTGTACATTATCAAGCTCATCCGTAGTAGAGTGGCACCCGCCGCGTCCAGCAAGCTGTTGTAGCCTACTTTCGCGGCACGTCCGCACTCGATATTGGATATTTGAATTATTGCATTGGATCTTGTCAGCGACATGACATGCTAGGGTCAGAATAATAGACATTGCAGTATTGGAGACGTGTTGGGGAGTCGTGAAAACGAGTGTCAAGATGCGGATAAAGACAGTATAACTACTCAACTGCCGGTATGGGGGGCGGGGGAAGGGTTGTGGGGAGAAAAGGGTCCGCCGAAGAAGCTAGGTGTCGGGTGCCAATCAGGATTGACGTTGGGTGGTGAGCCCCACAGACCCGTCCCAATAGGTGCAGGTGGTGGCCTTGCAGGGAACCCAGTGGGTGCACCAGGCGGCCCCCATGGTGAGGAGATCGAGCCCCGCGGGCTGGTTGCAGTGGCTCCCCAGCCAGGCGCGACACGGCGACCAGCTGGAGCGGCTACGACCTCATCGTCGTCGGCGAGCAACGCTGACGAGCCAAGGACACCCTTCGGACTGGGCGAGCGCCGGCTGGGCGACGTCGAGCCCGATCCCGAAGCTTCCCCCGTCGGTCGCGCGATGGGCGCAATCGGCCGGGTGATCGGGCCCGGGTCAGGTGCGGGAGGACGAGTACTGGGTCCAGGGGCGAGGTTGAGTTGTGTCGGCGACGCTAGAGGATTCTGTGAAGCACGCGAGGGCGGAGCAATCGGCGGCGGTGGGACAACAGGAGCAGCCAGCCCACGAGCGAAGCCAGCATCGAACGGGCCAGCATTACCAAAGCCGCGAGGAACTGCAGAAGGAGCGAGAGGCGGCGGAGGACCGGAGGGTATCGGTGGCACTGGCATAGGGGGAACGTTGACGTTGAGGGTGTTGACGAACGCGGCCGGGTTGAAGGAGACTCTGGGAGACAATGCAGGAGGCATGACGCCGACACCAGGAGGAGGAAACACGGGCGTCTGAGATGGAGGGGGCACATGCTGGGGTATCTGCGGCGTCACAGGCGTTGCTGGCTGAGACGCACCAACCATGGGCACACGAGGCTGTGGCTGCTGAGGCTGAGGCCGAGGAGGCTGGAGAGTCGGGGGCGCAGGAGGTGCCTGAGGCTTGTTGAGGATCTTCTTCTGAGGGGAAGGGCGGCTGGGCGACGGCTGTTGTTGCTGCTGTTGCTGCGAAGAGCCGGAAGGGACCGCGTTACGCGGGGAGGTAGGAGGCCTTGCGTTGTTCCGTGCGGCTGCAGCACGCTGCTGTTGCTGCTGCTGAAGAGCACGCTCGCGAGCCTCCTTCTCCGCTTTCTCCTTCTCTGCCTTCTCTCGCTCAGCCTTCTCCTTCTCCTCGCGCTCCTTCGCAAGCCGACGCTCGCGCTCCTCCCTCTCCTGCTGTTCGCGCTTCGCTTTCTCAGCGCGTTCAGCGGCGAGTTTGGCTTCGCGTTCTTCGCGGGCCTTGCGTTCGCGCTCCTCCTTCTCTTTGCGCTCCTGCTTGAGCTTCTCCTCGCGTTCACGGCGTTTACGTTCACGCTCGGCTTCGCGCTCTCGCTCTTCGGCAAGACGCTTCCGACGCTCCTCCTCCTTGCGTGCCTTCTCCTCCTCCTGCGCCTTCCGCTGAGCTTCTCGACGGGCGCGCTCTTCCTCACGCTTCCGGCGCTGCTCCGCTTCGAGGGCAGCTTGCTTAGCCTTTGCTGCGGCCTCCTCAGCAGCGCGCTCAGCGGCCTTGGCAGCACGCTCCTCCTCTTTCGCCAATTTCTGCTGCCTAAACACGAACTTCGATAAGTGTCCGCTTGGGTCCGAAGCCAATCAACGTACCGCTTCTTGTCTTTTTTCTTCTGGTTCTGCGACTGCTTCTTGGCCTCGCGCTCTTTGGACAGCTTATCCTCGTCCTCGAGCTCGCGCAAGAGCTGAAGCTGGCGTTCTTGCGCAACCTTCTCGCGGTACGCCTGGAGCACGCGCTGCTCGAACATGCGCGCCGCGAAGATCGAGAACATCCGCTTGCCCTCCTCCATTTTCTGCTCCTCGGTCATCATCTATGGCGGGCGACCGATGTTATTGGGCAAGGGAAAGGCGCCATGGGACACACGTACCTCCTCCTCGTCTTCGTCCTCTTCGTCATCCTCTTCGTCGTCCTCCTCATCCTCGTCCCCCTCGTCGTCCTCATCCTCGCTGTCCTCCTCGACATCAGCGGCGGCCTCCTCTTCCCGCTGCATGCGGCGTTCGGCGAGCGACTCCATCATCTCCAAGAACTTTTGACCGTCGTTCTTGAGGAGATCGTCGGCGACCGTTAAGATGCTCCCTACTTCCGAGAAGTTAGTCCACAACGTCCGCAGTGGCACACGAGTCAGTATACTTGCCAGTCACCGTCAGGTTGCTCCCGAAGTTGGACAAGCCGTCTCGACCGTTGGCCTTCCCGTTGGGCGCTGCTCGTCGACGGTTCGGGGCAGCGGCCCTCCGGTCCGGCTGTTTGATGTCGTCCTCATCCTCCGGGTCTCCTTCGTCTTCCTCCTCCTCCTCCTCTTCCTCTTCTTCCTCCTCCTCCTCATCATCCTCGTATCCATCCTCGTCCGGATACTCATCCTCCCCGTCATCCTCAAACTCGCTTTCCGCGTGCTTGACAGGCTTGCGCCCGTTTGCCACGACGGCGTTCTTGCCGCGGTGGGCGTTTGGGGGATGTGGGCTGATGGGGGTACCGTTGTTGTCCACCTCGACGCTGCCTGGAAACGGCCCTGGCCCTTGAGGAGGAGGCAGCGTCCCGCCGGATGAGATGTATCGCTGCTGGTAGTTCGCGTACTGTTCTAGCTCTTCGTAATAAGCATCGTACAGTACCTCGAGCTCCTCCTCAATTGCATGCCTTCGTCGCGATGCGCAAGCGACATTTGTTCGAAACGGGAGAAAAAGTCGAGGGAACGGGGACAGGAGAGAGAACAAAGAGAATGTCAAGAAAAATTTTCGACCGACGATGAAAGGACGACGTACCGTTTGCGCCCGCAGACTGCGCAGCTACAGCTATGCTTCTGCTGCTCCTTCATCTTCTTCAAGACCGCCTCCTTCTCGATCCTGACAAGATTCCGTCGTTCCTCCTCGCCGAGTCCAAGCCAGAACTCTTTGATGCGCTCGCGCTCCTCGGTAGTACTGGTGCTCCATATCTTGCTATTTTTCTGCTGCTGTTGCCCTCCGGCTGGAGGTCTAGGCTTATGCGGCGCAGAGGCATTGGAGGATGGAGGCGATGGATGATGATGAGAGTCATTATGGCCGTATGCTTGCGAGGTGATGGGTGCCTTGGAAGCGGCGCGGCGCGAGGGCGGGGGCGGGTCTGTTGCAGGAGCAGGGTAGGACATCGGTTTCTTGCCCGCCGCTCGAGAGCTCGGCGGCGGGTTAGCGGTGGCAGCAGCGGGCGGCGGTCGTGCGGCGGGCATGCGGTTGGAGGGAGAGACGGGCGGCGCAAGATTTGTCACCGTACCGCCCTTTCCCTCATCCGGCCGAGCGCCGGATTCCGGCGCTTCCGGCGCTTCCTGGCCGGATTTCTTCTTCTTTTTCTTGTTCTTCTTTTTCGACGCCGGATAACCCCCGTTTACTTGCCCGTCCGTGGCCGGCGACCGGCCGAGAGGGTCCTCGAAACTCAGCGTGAAATGGGCCTGCGCCCGGCGCTCGCCCGGTTCGTCGCCGAACTCGTCGTCCTCGCTGTAATAATCGTCCTCATAATCTTGCTCCTCCGGATAGAGCACGACGTTCGCCGGCGTGAGCGTGGCCCCATCAGCGCCGTTCACGGCGGCCGCCTGTTCCATCGCGAGCGCAAACTGCGGGTCGGTGAAGATGGCGGGGTCGAAGGGTATCCCAGGGTATGCGCCGGGCGGGTACCGTCCGCCACCGTCCTTGGTCGCGCCCGAGTGCATTTGCTGGGCGATAGCGTACATGGCCTGGGTCTTTTGTTCCGCGTTACCAGGCGAGCTCAATTGAGAGTAAGTGTGCCGTACAAAGTTGCGCAGATGTTCCGGAAACGACGCCCAGTACTCGTCCGTGACGAGCCCTCCTTCCGCCCCGGCCTCCATGCTTCGCGCTAGGTGGTCCGCCGTCGCGAGGAGCTCCGCCTCCGCGGCCGTAGTTGGCTTCAGATGTGCGGCTAGAGACGCTGACAGAGAGGCGGTCGTCGAGACGTGTACGGATGCGAGCTCGGGGGAAAGACCAGCCCGGGTTGCAGTCCGGGTGTGCTCGTATAGGACACCGCCCATAGGTTCCAGAGCGGGGAGCGCGGCCTCGTCGTCTTCGTCTTCATCCTCGTCGTCGTACGCTGCAGGAGCGCTGCGATCAACTCCCTTTCCTTTGCCCTTCTTTTTCTTCTTCTTCTTGCCCGTGGACGTGGGGGTAGCAGGCGCAGGAGCAGGAGGTGGGGAAGCAGGTCGAGTAGTCACCCGAGTGGGCAGCGGCCGCGCAGGCGCCTTCTTTGCCTTGGCAGCGGTCATTCCAGTCGGTCGCAGTCGTCAGGTAAGATCAGCAGACACCAAAGGAAGAAACGAGCGGTCGCCGTCGTCGAAGTCGATGCACAAGCCTGAGTCGTCCAGAGTCCTCGGTATGCCCTAATCAGTAGAGTCACGTGGTATCCCACATTTATACCGAGATTAAGTATCGCCAACGCCCAATTACTTGTACCCAATCCACTCCCTTCGCACCAAATCTCGAGAAAATCCAAAAGCTCGAGCCTGCATCGACTTGTCGTCTTCATTGTGCTCCCGGACTTGAAGGAAGACATGCAGCAGCAGAGCGGCTGCTCTGAGGTTTCCAGGATTGCGTACGCGGCGTGGGTGGTTGTCGACATTCGTGCGAGTCCGCACATGTGCTACTCACGAATAAGCACCGCCATGGTCCGAACACCGAGCAGACCAATGCGCTATGTTTAGCCAGTCAGCTCAAGTGGCGGTCAGTGGGAGACGTGTAGGACAAGACGGGGAGATCGGATTATATGCTCTCTCTACTAGCCCGGTCTTGATTGCTTCTCTCGACCTAGGTAAGCTCAGTGCCTCTTTGTTGCGATGACTGAACTTCTATCATCCCATAGCACGTATGCAGCTCTTGACGGACAAGTATCCGTCTGCCACACGAGTGCTGCTCTTGCGCAAAGATTGCGTTAGGCTCATAGTGAACAGCCTCAGCCCTCGTGAGTGGCTTCCGTGGAAGATAGGGACTCAGCAGAGCTGTGACCGCATTTCCAAAACGCTCACTGCATGCACGGCAGATGCTCCTGCAGTACAATGGACTTATACATGACGTCGTACTGGTCCAGCCAATCGGCGGAGTCTTCGCCGGACTCATTCACGGCGACAGCGGGGATTCGTCGTCAGTAGCGTGTGAAGCCCGATGAAGCCCGTGCCATCCCACACCGGGCGTCCCTAGTGAGTGAATCGTTCAGCTGTCACACAGTAGGCATGGTTTGCAGAATGCTGATAGTACTGATTGTTCAGAGCCACTTCTCCGAGCCTTGACACAAATGCCGGAGTGTTGGAAGCAGCATGTCTACACTCACCAGGACGTTTGATCCGCTAAACAGCGCTGCTTGTTGACAGAACTACATTCATGCTTGCAGATCTCTTTGACACTTTGGCGTGTACTGGAGGGGCAATGTCGCCCAAAGAGATACGCCGGTCCTCCTGAAGAGGTGCTTGAAACCTGCTTATGACATCAACGAGATGCGACTGCGGTCAGGACCTCATGGCGGGCTATTTCTTGAGATCTGCCCCGACGCCGACGTCGGTCTCACTCGCTGCCCTCTGCAGAGTGATTCATCACGCCTTGGAGTGAGCTCCAGGGAGATGCTCGCTTTGCACCTCTGGAAGTACAAATCCCATACTGACCCTTTAAGTTTGCGTGTTGCAGATAACCGGCAAGTACATCGAGATCCAACAAGGACAAGGTCATGCCTAAAGCGAGGCGTTCATTATGCGCGCTGATATCGATTACAGGCCATCCCATACAAGGCAGTAGCGCCCCTGATCGCACACAAGGCACTCGGACCGAAATAGCGTTTCGTCCATCCGACCGCGTCTCTGATTCAAGCGTGCTACTGTATGTCGTAGGCAGGCCTGAATGCGGGGCCACCGTTGACAACAACATATACTCTGCATTCGTCCAGACTTGTCGGCGTGCGGGTCCAGGTGCGTTGATAAGTTGTCTGGTTATTTTGATACGGAGGAACGTTCAACGCATCTAACTATAGTTCCCAGGAATCTAATCTTAGCGCGTCCACACGGAACGCCAGTGTTGTTGCGGGCTTCATCCGCCGCTTGCGGAGCACCCATTCCTCGCGCCTCGTATACCGTCCTTGCACATAGAGAATCAGTGTTCCGTAGCTCGACAAATTGCTCACCATGCGAGCCATTTTGACCAGATTCGCGACTGTGGACCGAACAGCTCTCGACAAGCAGGCAGATTGCCCGAAGCACAGGCGCATGATGGGATGTTGCTATGCATCTCGTGCTTGATCTGGCAGAGGCCCTGCCCGCGACGTTCCATGCCCGTCCCGGCGGGTCGGGCGTGGGGACGCAGATGTCCGTTCGAAACGCAGCCGGACGTCTTTGTTGGCAAGATCACCAGCGCGTGGACTACGCGCTGGTCGCTAAGGTTCACTATAAAGCCATCTGTCCGCCCTTCTTGGGCCAACTTCCCTCTCCCGCAGGCCGCTCTCTGGGCATCTCCCCGTATACCCGTGCAGTGCATGGCCACCATGTACGTTCCGCTCGTTCTTTCCTTGTCTTGTCTCTTGGCTCCCTTTGCCGCCGCAAATGTCACCATCTACGGCCTCTTCGGCCAGACCACGGTCGACCCAAATGCAATCCAGACGGCGATTTCAGCAGCCCCGTCTACCACCTCCTTCGTGACTGTCCCTGGCCCGCCTCACTACACCGAGCTTGCTGCCTACAACCCCATCTACATGCTTCCGCCACCAATTCCGAGCCCGGCACCTGCGAATCAGTTTTCCATCGGGGTACCTACCAGTGCGCAGCTAATGAATGGCCTGTCTATCCCCCAACACGGGACGTTCTTTGGTTTCTCCATTGAAATGTCCGTCGCGAACCAGCTGAGTGCGTCCTTGCCCTCCTGTGGATTATGTCTGTTCTACGAGAGACTGAACGTATTTGGCTCGGTTGTCAAAATAAGTCGGGACGAATGGGTAAGTAGCGGTCGCGCCATACGTACATGACCTCGATCGAAGCGCCTAATTGGTCGCGTTGCCTGGTAGGACCACGCTGCACCCCCAGTTCCTCAACTTCATGAACATCGTCGCTCAGCGTGCGGGCGCGGTGCACATCCGTGTCGGTGGTAACACGCAGGAGACGGCGTTCCTCGTCGACCACCTCGACGACGGGAAAATGATGGAAAAGGACAAGGAGGATGCGTCCAACCCCGTGCGTGCCGTGTGGCTGAGCTGCGCCGCGGACCGGCCTGACAAATGTCCTGGAGTAGACGTCCACGCCCGTGCTGGCATTCACCCCGGAGCTGTTGTACATGATGGCGAACGTGTCCAGCTTGATCAACGCGAGGTGGTATCTCGGTGAGTGGCGACGTACCGGCGCTTAGTGTTCCTATCGCCGACGTGATGCGCACAGGTATTCCCTTCAACGACACCTCGAACTTCCGGTTCCAAATTGCGGAGCAGGGAGAAGCGATTCTGGGCGACAACTTGCTCGGTTTCCAGGCGGCGAACGAGCCTGATCTCTACGGGCCGTAAGTGACTCCCACTCGTCGGCGCGGCGGTGGGCATCATCTGACGAGTCGGGGAACATAGTCACGGCCATCGTCCGCCGACGTACAGCCCGTTCGACTTCTTCGGAGAGTATGCCCTGTTGACGCAGGCGTACCAAGCTGACGGGAACATCCCGGTCAAGAACAACCTCATCGCCCCCAGTGTGTCCGGTACGTGGACTCCGGAGATGGTCTGGAACACCGGCTTCGTCGAGGCGTACACACAATACCTGACCGCCCTGGCCGTCGAAAGGTGAATACCGCTGAGAGAGTTCAAGGGAATCTCACCCGAATGACACTGCGTAGATATCCCACAGACAACTGCGCCGTCATCTTCCCCGACCCGAACAACCCGCCGCACGACCCTCTGCAGGAACTCCCGGCGTACTTGACGCACCAGGCCGGCATCAGCATCACGCAGCAGTACACGAACTCGACGATGCTCGCGCAGACGTGGGGCAAGCCGTTCCTGATGTTCGAGACGAACACTGCGTCGTGCGGTGGGTTCCCCGGAATCAGTGACACGTTCACGTCCGCGCTCTGGGGCGTCGACTACGCGCTGCAGATGGCGTACAGCAACTTCACGGGCGCGCTGTTCCACTTTGGTGGTCAGAACGTGTCGTACAACGTAAGTCGAGTGCTGCGGCCTACCTGACTGATAAGCTGACTGATAATTCCCTAACAGCCCTTCACCGGTTAGTAGCCCGCGGAACGCATTGTAAATTGTGGCACTAACGTCTTCGACAGCTGCACCGACCAACCAGTCCGCCTTCCACCAGTGGACTGTGGGCCCCATCTTCTACTCGTCCATCTTCGTCGCGGAGGCTCTGGGCCAGACGAACACGTCGCAGGTGAAGGACCTCTTCCCGAACAACGGCAACGACCAGACCCCCGCGTACGCGATTTACGAGAACGGCAACCTCGCGCGGATGGCGCTCATCAACTACATGACGGACCCGTCGGGTGCGAACGACTACACCGCCACGATCTACGTCGGCGGCAGCGGCTTCAACGAGCCTAACGGCGTCCCTGCCTCGGTTAAAGTCAAGTCAGTGTTAATCCTACTCTGCGGAACCTGAGTTTGTCTCTGAGCGCTGAGCTGTGACCGCAGGTACCTCCTGGCGCCCTCCGTATCGGAGAAGGACAACATCACCTGGGCGGGCCAGACCCTCGGCGCGCGGTTCGATGCGGACGGCACGTTCAAGGGCGAGGAGAACATCCAGACGATTCAGTGCGACCAGAACCAGAACATGTGCCAGGTGAAGGTGCCGGCACCTGGTGCCGCGCTGGTCTTCTTCTCCGACGCGGCCCAGCAGGCGCTCGGCCCGTCGAGCACGCAGACGTTCTCGACGTCGATCATCACCAAGACCGCGAACACGGTGACCATCGACCCGTCGGTGCTCGCGACCTCGAACGGGCAGAATGGGAAGAGCCGCGTCTCGCAGGGTGGCACGAGTCAGGGCGGCGCGAACAGCGCACCGCAGGCAGCCGGCCTTGCTCCAGGAGCGGCAGTATTGACGTGCATCTTCGCGGGCGCGACAGCTTTCTTGAGGATGTTCTGGTGAGCTCGCAAGCACACGGATTTTGCCTGGAGGTTCTGCCTCGGAGAGGACCATGACGGACCGGGGTGTGTCCCTGGATTGCTGTAAATTATCACGGTTAATGTACTTTCGCATAGCTTGGTAGTGTTGTGTTCGTTCTGCATAGGTGTGTGCATGTTCCGTATTCTTGGCCACCCAATGTGCGCTGACGCGGAAGGAGGAATGCTAGGTTCTTCTCCGCACTTTGGACCACAAGACCAGTCCCTCCGTCATGCGCAGCTGCGATACTATCGGTGCTATTCCTGTCGACGGCGAACATGGAGGTGCTAATTTTACTGACCTTGATCCCAGAGTAGCCCGCAGCTCCCAGCAGCCCAATGTGCACTGGACGGAGACCGAGAGGCTCGTCGACGGTCGTGGCCACGACGAGGCATTGAACACGCGAGAACGTTCCCTTCAGCGGGAATTGTGGCGGGCAGCGGCGTACGTAATACGCCATATAGGGTATACGCCGGCCGGAGGGCTACCAAATTCAGCGCTGATTGGCTTGGCGCCGGCGATTGAAGCCTAAATATAGGCATATGCCGAAGGGGGCCGGCCGTCCCCTGGCCGACTGCGGACGGCGGGCGAGGCTTGCTCTTCAGGCTTTTGACGACGACGACCTGCAGCTTCAGCTTCTCCACCCTCCCTTCTCTCCTTCGTATACCCGCCTCGGCGCGCCATGCTAAAATCTCCGTTCTTTTTACTCTCTCTCGCCGCTCTCTGGTCTCATGCTCAGGCGGTGACAATCTATGGCCAGCAGGGCATCACCATGCCCTCTGGCGTCGCGTCCACAGCGGCAGCGGCACCGACGGCTTCAGCTACGACGGACTGGATCTCGAATCTGGCGGCATACAACAACGTTACGCTTACGCCCCCAGCACTGCCCAATCCTATGCCTGCAACGGAGTTTGGTATCACGCTGCACAATCAAGCACAGAACGTGAACGGGCTCTCGGTGCAGCAGAGGGCAAACTTCCTCGGGTTCTCCATCGAAATGTCGGTGGTGGAACAAGTTAGTGAGTGCCGCGTGCTTCGTGTGGTCAAACAACTGGATCTGAAGATCGATCCATCGCTCGCTAAGTCGGCAAGAACTCGTACGCCCAGAGATCCCTCCTCTTGGCGGGGACGACGAGCTCACTTGGCGTGTTATAGGTCCTTCATCCAGGTTCCGTTCCTCAACTTGCTGGCCACCATCGCCGACAGGGCGGGCAGCGTGGTCGTGCGTGTCGGTGGTAACACGCAGGAGACCGCGACGCTCGTCGACAGTCTCCCGAATAATGCCATGATTGCCAAGGACAAGGAGAATGCGAGCAACCCGGTACGTGTCCTTCTAACCGTGTCGGTGCTCGACTGGTGTCCCCGCCTTCGCCTCCGTATGCCCTTTGCCTCAACTACGACGCGCCCTACTGGCATGCATCGTAGAATGCAGTTCCCATGGATTGCTGGCCAAGGAATGAAATATGCCTCTGCCTCGCGCATTTTGAGGGCCACCAATTCAGAGCAATTATGCAGAATAGCATGCACAACCGTTGTACACTTCATCGTTAGTCCTGCTCGAGCATGGAGCATCGCGGGCGATTTCGCAACGAGGCACCTTCGCGATACTGTGACGTCATCGTGAGACGTCCGCGGCGCCTTGGCGTCGCAGTATCGCGATGAGACGCCCAGAGATCATACATACGGACCAACAACCCTTGGTCGCTTGGACGAGAGCGTTAGAGCCTTGGCAGAAGAAGACATTGATGCCCAGTAGCGGTTATGCGGTGGCGATGCGGTCAATCCTTGCCCAGCCTGCGCTGTAGTACGCTTGATGCAGAGAGCTGACTCGACATGACTATAGACCGATACCCCGATCCTCGACTTCACAGCGGAGATGCTCTACCTACTCGCCAACGTATCATCACTCGTCAATGCCAAGTGGTACCTTGGTAGGACACCCGATCTAGGTGGATCCGTGTGTCGGTGACTGATCGTCTACCTCAGGTATCCCATTCAACGACACTACGAACCTCCGGCTGCAGATCGCTGAAGCTGCAGAGGCCATCCTGGGCGACAACGTCCTCGCCTTCCAGGTTGGCAACGAACCCGATCTCTACGCGGAGTAAGTGCAACGCTCCTTCTGCGCGCCTCGGTGCTTCTGATGTGCCCGTTCCCTAGCCACGGTCACCGTGCGCCCGGATACAACCAGACAGACTACTTCAACGAGTTCGGCGTCATCGTCCAGGCCATCCAGAACGACGCCAAGATTCACAGCCGTGGCAACCTCGTCGCGCCCAGTCTTCAGGGAACGTGGACCCTCGAGTCCGTCTACGACACTGGGTTCCTCACCACCTACGGCGACTCGATCAGCATCGTCGCTGTCGAGCAGTAAGTATCCCAAGTCAGAATCATCCGAACTTGACTCTGAGATATCGTTCAGCTACCCCGATAACAACTGCGCTGCCGCCTTCCCCAATGCAGGCTTTGGCGACCCGAAGAACCCCCAGGACGTTTTCGCCAACTACCTCACGCACGGCAGCGGTCAGGGCCTCGTCAACGCTTACCTCGGGGCGATCCCCACCGCTCAGCAGGCCGGCAAGCAATTCATGATGTTCGAAACGAACACTGCGTCGTGCGGTGGTTTCCCAGGTGTCAGCGACAGCTTCGGCTCTGCCTTGTGGGGTGTGGACTACGGTCTCCAGATGGCGTACAGCAACTTCACTGGTGCTCTGCTGCACGTTGGTGGTCAGGATGTCTCTTACAACGTGAGTGCCGCTCCTCTGTCGCTCGGAAGATGACTATATGCTGATGTTGCCATCCTGTAGCCTTTCACGCGTACGTTCTCGACGTTGGCCACCGCCGTGTGCGACTACTGACGTTCTGCTACAGCTCCCCCTACGAACCTGTCGGCTGTCAATCAGTGGACTGTTGGCCCTATCTTCTACTCCTCCCTCGTCATCGCCGAGGCGCTTGGCAAGTCGAACACTTCCCGTGTCCTCGACCTCTTCGCGAACGGGGCCAACGCCGCGACGCCGGCGTACGCAATCTACGAGAACGACGTCCTCGCGCGTCTCGTCCTCATCAACTACATGACCGAACAGAACGGGCAGGGACAATACACCGCGACCATCTCGATCGGTGGTGGAGATACCGGGGAAGCGAACGGCACGCCGTCATCGGTGAAGGTCAAGTAAGTGATAGCTGTATCACGTACGTGGAAGCATCTGCTCACCATTCCTCACAGGTACCTCCTTGCTCCCACTGTCGCTGAGAAGAACAACGTTACATGGGCGAACCAGGTATGTTCTGTGTTATGTATTCGGGATAGAACGTGTGCTTATCGCATCCTATGTAGACCTTTGGTGGTCGCTTCCAGGCCGACGGCCGTCTCAGCGGCACTGAGGTCATTCAGACCATCAACTGCGACACCAACGCCAACACGTGCCAGATCCCCGTCCCCGCGCCGGGCGTCGCGCTCGTCTTCCTCTCCTCGGACGCGCAGTCAGCTGTCGACCCGAGCGCGACCGCCACTTTCGCCACGACAGCGGTCACGAAGACGGCGAACACGGTCACCATCGACCCGAGCGTGCTCGCGACGAGCAACGGCCAGAGCGGCTCAAACCGCCAGCTGTCGAGCACGAGCAAGGGCAGCAGCTCCGCGGGCCGCACGGCGGGCGTCGCGCCAGGGCTGACCCTGCTGGCGATGATTATCGCGGGCGTGTCGGTCATCGCGGCGGCGACGAGGCGGTGACCAGCGCTGGTGCCGGTGCTGGTGGTATAGGTCACTGACTGAGACTCCGCATGTGGATGCGGGTCGGTCGGCTCTTGAGTTTGGACATTTGGACTGTATCTATCATGGACGCTAGCGGGCGGTGGCTCGGGTGCCGGCTCTGTTGGACCATTTGACTACGTGACTGTAGAGGTAATACATGATCTTTAATTGATACTGATTCCACCTGTAAAGTCGCAGCTGCGTCGTCAGCCGGTTGTGACGAGTGCTCTATGGCGAGATCGCATGCAGGCAACACTGATCATCGTAGGTGCTCCTTGGTTCCAAGCAAGCTCTGAGGCGTTAAGAAGCTGAAGATGGACGCTAGTCATGTGGTGAGTCGACGTTATCTCACTTGCACGGAAACCACTCAAGCCACCTCACTTGTAAGTAGAGACCGCTGATACGTCTTGCAAGTGTCCATGGGCGCCCATATGCATATGCTCAGTTCAAATGTCACGCCATGTATTTGCCTGTGAAGTGCAGTCTCTTCTTCCGCCGACACCTTATCTGGAATGAGCATGCTGCCCTCACGGCAAATGGCTGCTAGCACAGAATACAGAATACGGCGCGCTGGAGATGAGCCGCTCACATTGACGAAGTGGCTGTCGAAGCTGTGGCCACACTGCTGTCGAGTCTCGGTCCTCGACCCTACACAGCCGCTGGGAGGGCGCATAGCCGAATTCGAAGTGGGCATCGAGCCCCATCCCGGAAGGCCGGTTGTTTGATGTTCGACCCTGAGCGCGGTCACTGCAAGCCGCTGCGCCCCGGTCAGAGAGGAAGGCGTGCATATAACCATCCGTGCCTCGTCCAGCGTACGTGTCAGCCTTCCCACCCCTCCCCCCTTTGCTCACGGGTTTCTGACGACATGCTACGACTATTAGGCACCCTGCTTTTCGTCGTCGTTTCGCTTCCTTGTGCTTTGGCCGCAGTGACTGTATATGGGCCGTTTGGTCCCGAGAGCCCCAGCGGGGCATCGGGAGCTGCACCCTGGGCGACACTGGGCAACACAAATTGGCTGAATGCACCCAATGCTTATAACAACGTCCAGTTACAGCCCCCACCGCTACCGACGCCGTTGCCTCCAATGGCCTTCCCAATTGCGGTGCCTAGCCAGGCGCAGAACATGCCCGGTCTCTCTATCCCTCAGCGAGGTGACTTCTGGGGCTTCTCGATTGAAATGTCTGTCGTGCAGCAAGTCAGTGAGTACTATGTCCCTGACCGCCCAGCGTGACTTGTATCTTACCCTCTTGTACAGTCGGCAAGAATGCGTGAGTCATTTTCAGTACCAGCCTGGAGATTCGGACACTGAGATCACTTATGCGCAGGTCGTTCATCCAGGTCCCGTTCCTGAACATGCTCTCTGCTGTGGTAGAGCGAGCAGGGAGAGTGCGCATCCGAGTCGGAGGGAACACCCAGGAAACTGCTACACTCGTGGACAGCCTACCAGACAATGCAATCATCGAGAAGGCGAAATCTGCCGACGGCACGCCTACGCAGACGGTACATTTCCTGCCACATTGCTGCGGGCTGGTCACTGAGACTCAGGGCAACAGGGCCAGACTCCAACGCTCGTTTATACGCCAGAGCTACTGTATCTCCTTTCTAATATATCAGCACTGGTCAATGCCAAGTGGTATCTGGGTATGCGGTGCCATCATTAAGGAATGTAACAGAGGCCAACCGTTTTGTCGACAGGTATACCGATGAACGACACGACCCATCTCAGGCTCCAGATCGCAGAGGCTGCGGATGCGATCCTAGGTGAAAATGTGCTAGGGTATCAAGTTGGCAACGAGCCTGACCTATACGCCAGGTAAGTTCTGTGACTCCCTCGGGTGAATTGCGCATACTCATCGAGCTGGTGAAGTCACGGACATAGACCACCAACCTGGAATGAAACTGACTACTTCAACGAGTTTGGTGTCGTGGTCAATGCACTAAAGGAATACCCAAAGATCCAGAGCAAGAACAAGCTTGTCGCACCCAGCTTACAGGGCAGCTGGACCCCTGAAGATCTCTTTGCGACAGGCTTCCTCGACTCGTATGCATCTTCTCTGGATGTCATCGCCATGGAACAGTGAGTCCCGCTTGCACTGGGCATCCTCCGTTGTACCGAACCACCACTTCTAGTTATCCCGACCAGAACTGCGCAGCAGAGTTTCCCGATGGTGGTTTTGGTCCCATCAAAGATCCACAAACGGTCTTCCCGAACTATCTCACCCATGCATCTGGACAGAACCTCGTAAAGCCCTACCTGAACACTGCGGGAATCGCTCAAGGGCTGGGTAAGGAGTTCATGATGTTCGAGACGAACTCCGCTTCTTGCGGTGGTTTTCCGGGCGTCAGTGATTCCTTTGGGTCGGCTCTGTGGGCCGTCGACTACGGTCTACAGATGGCGTACAGCAACTTCACTGGTGCTCTGCTTCATGTTGGCGGTCAGAACGTCTCCTACAACGTGAGTAATGACCAGTCAACCTTCTCGCTTTCTCATTGACGGCTTGGTCTCCTACAGCCGTTCACACGTCAGTTACGCCGCAATCGTATAGTGAATCCGCAGTTGACCTTGTACCATCTAGCTCCTCCCACGAACCTCTCCGTCTTTGATCAATGGACAGTTGGGCCTGTCATGTACTCGACACTATTCATGGCGGAAGCCCTCGGGACTACCAACAGTACACGAGTCGTTGACCTCTTCGCTAACAATGGAAACGAATTCACTCCAGCGTACGCCATCTACGAAGAACATGCCCTCGCACGGATCGCATTAGTCAATTTCATGAATGAGCAAGACGGCGTAGGAGCTTACAACGTCTCCCTCTCAATCGGCGGTGTCCAGTTTGGCGAGCCGAATGATACTCCGGCCCAAATCAAAGTGAAGTGAGTCTCTCCTCGAGTAATTGCTCGACCCCATACTGAACGTTCCTGAGGTATCTGCTCGCCTCATCTGTGAGTGAGAAGGACCAGATCACATGGGCGAATCAAGTACGTTCACCTCGTCTCCACTGTGCCCTCTGTTTCAACTGATACTCGATAGACTTTTGGCGGACGCTTCCAAGCCGATGGTCGACTCTCCGGTACCGAGATTGTTCAGACGATCACTTGCGACCAGGGAGCGAACACTTGTCAGATACCCGTACCAGCCCCAGGCGCCGCCCTCGTCTTTCTATCTAGCGACGCGCAAAACGCCGTTGATCCTCCAACGGTCACGTTCTCCACTACTGCAGTCACCAAGGCCATCGAGACCCTTACCATAGCCTCGAGTGCTCTTGCAACCAGCAATGGACACAGCGGCAAGGACCTACGCCTCTCGGGGACGAGCAAGGGCTCCAGCGGAGGCGCGAATGCCATCGCTATTCCGCTGAGATTGACGTTCACTTCTTCCCTTCTCGCTTTTCTCCTTCTCCGGTGATACCTGGATGCAAGAACTTCATGACGATGTTTGACAGACGCTTACGCATGTTATGTGCTTCTAATTCGACGGTTATATGGGACAATGGACTTGACAAAGATACATAGACGTGTTATTAGTCTACCTCACCATGCTTACGGCGTGCTATTCTTCATCTACTGTGACGACTGTGCTAGACTACTTTGGCAGTCGGCTCGAATCGTATTCCAGTGCCCAGCCATCAAGACGTCACCTATGGGAGCACGCGGTACGTCTCATCATCCGTAATGCAATGAATTCAATACTGAGTCCAGAACAATATGCGTAGGTATCCAGATAGAAAGAAACGCGCGTGGTGCGTATGGGTAACATCCGCCCACGCTCAAAGTAGAGAAGTCCTCGCGCCCTGCACATCAGACGTGCCGTGCAATCGCCCTCCTCACGAGCCCTGCGCCCGCGACCACAGCCAAGAGCGCCACAAGCCCGGGGTAGCCGCCTGTCCCCCTGGGCGCGGCGTTGCTCCCTACACTCGTGCTGCCGTATCGCCCAGCCATACCCCTGTTGCCGTTCGAAGTCGCAAGCACGGCCGCGTCGATCGTCACGGTGTTCTTCGCCTTTGTCACAGCCGTCGTCGCGAACGTCGCAGTGCTCGCAGGCTCGGACTCCTTTAGCGCCTCGTCGCTCATGAAGACGAGCGCGAAGCCGGGCGCGGGCACCTTGACCTGACAGGTGTTCGCCGCCTGGTCGCACTGAATCGTCTCGATCTTGAGCTCGCCCTTCAGGCGTCCGTCGGCTTCGAACTGGCCGCCGAGTGTCTGACCGCCCCAAGTGATGTTCCACTTGTCTCCGACCGAGGGCGCCACGAGATACCTGCCATGTCTCCGTTAGTGCTGTCCTCCGCGTTTCATTGAGCTCCACTTACTTCACTTTGATCTGCGCAGGCGTGCCATTCGGCTGGCCCGTCTGACCGCCCCCAACGGAGATGGTCGCGGTATAGTCGTTCGCGCCCGAGGCGTCGGACATGAAGTTGATCAACGCAAGACGAGCCAGGTTGCCATTCTCATAGATCGCGTAGCCCGGGGTGTGGAGGCTGCCGCTGTTCGCGTTCAAGTCGACGATCTGCGACTTGTTAGAGGAGCCAAGCGTCTCGGCGACCGCCAGGACGGAGTAGAAGATCGGGCCGACAGTCCATTCGTGGAACGAGGACTCGTTGGTAGGCGCAGCTATCCAGCGCAAATGTGAGCAGGTTACTACTATGCATGCAGAGCGGTCCTCCCGTACCTGTGAAGGGCTACATTGGGCAAGCGCGTCAGCAGGAGGTATGAACTGTCAGAGCAGCACACTCACGTTGTAGTACACGTTCTGACCACCGACGTGCAACAGCGCATGCGAGAAGTTGCTGTAGGCCATCTGCAGCCCATAGTCCAGTGCCCACAGCGCCGCACCGAAGCTCGTACTGATACCGGGGAAACCACCGCACGACGCCGAGTTCGTCTCGAACATGATGAACGGCTTGCCAGCCTGCTGGGCGATCATGGTCGAGTTCAGGTATGGCTTGATGGTGTTGATGCCCGCGCTGTGGTCGAGGTACTTGGCGAACTCGGCCTGGGGATCTTTGGGAGTGCCGAAGCCCTCGTAGATGGCTGCACAGTTGTCGTCGGGGTAGCTGGAGGATACGGTGAGTCGAACATCGCTACGCCGGTCCAGGTGGGTCGTGACTTACTGCTCGACTGTCAGCGCGGTGAGTGCGTCCGAGTATGCGGGAATGAACCCAGTGTTCCAGACATCTGACAAGCATTGGGTCAGCGCACTCTGCAATAGCACAGAAGACATCATGACCTACCCTCAGGGACCCAGTCTCCAGTCGCCAAGCTGGGACCAATGAGGTTGTTCGTGACAGGCACGCCCATTTGCCGCATGGTAGCCAGCACTTGCCCGAACTCGCCGAAGTAGTCGAAAGGACCGTACCCCTCAGGTCGGTGTCCGTGCCTGCATAGTCGTCAGCGTCTGAATTGTTCGTCGTTCCAGGCACGCGTACCTCTGATACAAATCGGGTTCGTTGCCGACCTGGAGACCGATCAAGTTGTCGCCGAGGATACGCTCTCCCCACTCGACGATCTCGAGGCGGAGGTCCGACGTATCGTTCAGTGGTACACCGAGGTACCACTTCACGTTCACGAGCGAAGAGATGTTGGAGAGCAGGTACAGGACCTCAGGCGTGTACAGGAGAGCGGGCGTTTGCGTCTATTCCGCCATCAGCCTGAAATCGACTCTACAGGAGACAGCGAGTGGCACTTACCGGGTTGTTCGTGTCCACTTTCTGCTTCTCGATGGCTTTGCCGTCCTCAAGTTCCATCACCATACGCGCCGTCTCTTGGGTGTTACCTCCGACACGCACGTGTACTCGCCCCGCTCGTTCGGCGACGAGCGACATCAGGTTCAAGAATGGCGGGTGGATGAAGGATCTGCAGCCTAGTCAGCGTGAATCTTTCATGAGGGCATACGGTGAACATACCCATTCAAACCAACTGTGAGTTACACGCATAGTCAGTACTCGTGCAATCTATGGTGTCCAGGACGCGATCAAGCTTAGTCCCCCGCTCGACTATGAGGATCACTCTTGACACTACGGCAAGCATTCGCTGGGAGCATCAGGCTCGCCCTCGTGTGCGTTCCTGCAGTCTGCTTCGCTGATTACTCGCTCAACCCACCCACTTCCCGCACACAGTCCACTCAATACACCTCCGCTTAGACGAGGTACAGTGGCTCCGCCCCATTGCGCAGGTCGTCGCGCCCCCATGGAAAGCTCGAGACAAGAAGACGCCGCTACTCACTGACTTGGTTCACCACGGACATTTCCACCGAGAAGCCAAAGAAAGCCCCGCTAACTGGGATAGAGAGGCCTTGGACATTGCTCGCGCTCGCCGAAAGCTGGATCCCGAACTGGTTCGCTGGTAGCGGATTTGGCAAAGGTGGCGGGTCGAGTATGCGGGGATCGTATGCCGCTAGGCCGGTATAGGTCGCGCCGGGCGCATACGAGGTCGTGGTCGCGATGGGCACCTGGCCGTAGACGGTGACAGCCCGCACGCCGCTGAGGACGACGAGGAGGGTACAAAGGAGGGTGGGGAGGGCCATGATGATGGCCCGGAAGAGAGGTCAATCGCATATATCTTGTCCTTGATTTCTGTCATTTGGCTTGCGGTCGGGCCAAGTTCGCAATGGAGCTCGCCTAAGAGAGGGCGGTCTCTTGGCGGCTCTGCCGCAGCGGGGTTTCATTCTGAGGTGTGTTTGAGCGTGCCGAATGCAAACTCCGACACGCGGGGTGCTGTCTTCATCACCAAGCATTCTATCGGCGCTCGAACGAGGTACTAAGAACGCACCGTCACGACCATCTCGCCAAGCTCCTTGGTTGCATTCCAAGAGCTCCCTTTCCGTTCTTGGAGGCGGCAGCACCACCTTGGCTTGTAATTCAACCTTTCGGACGTCCCTCTCGGGCACAACGCTTGATGACGTTCAGGAGAGACACCTCATGCAGGACTGCGCATAGCGGTGACCGTGACAAGCAAGTGCAGAGGAGTGCTGGGCGTTGTGGCGCACCTTCCTCTCTCGGAACGTGCCTGAAGTAGCGAGTCGACGACGTTCACGGTGTTCACCCCGAGCTAGTACAGCGTACGTTTGCACCACGGGAATCGGACTTCAGCATGTCCAGCATGTCCGACATCTCAGATTGAGAGGTACTGTCTTCGTGTCTGGGAGGCCGAGCATGCTTTTACAGGACGTACTAACACACATGCCTTCATTTATATACCTACAATGAATCCTCCAGTGCCCACGCTTTCCAGCGTGATAACATGTCCACTCAGTTTCGCGCCGCTATCGAACACCTGTCGCGCCACCAACGACTTTAACGCGAGGCCGCTCAGGTCGAAGTGCGCCGTGGCGTAGTTCAGGTTCGTCGCGAGCACGAGCGTGCGTCCCCCGACGGTCCACAGCCCGACGTCGACGCGGTTGGCGACGACATGTTCGAAGGTGGCGTGGGGGTTCAGGATGAAGTCCTTCATGACCGTGAGCGACCTGGAGAGCGAGGCGGCGGAGGCGGTGATATCTGCGGTGGTGGGTGCGTTCCATGAAACGACGCCTGCAAGGCTAGAGGTGAGTATACGATGAGCCCGATGGCAAGGCTATTCTTACCAAGTGCGCCGTGGTTGATGGCGAGCACGCTCTGCACGACGAACTCCTTTCCGGTAGGTATACGGCTCCAGTACCTGGAGGTGTTCGTGATGAGTTCACCAACCCAGGCGCATGCCGCATCAGGACCACTTACTCGTCGGCGCCGAAGCCCTGCGGAACGGTCCACATGGCCTTGGACAACTCCCAGCCGTCGATGAAGCGGCGCTCGGCGAACTCGTCCATGCGATTGCTGATATCCTCGAACTCGCCCTTGCAGTTGTCGCATCCGCAGTCGCCGTAATCCGGCGTGCAGGGCGTATCCTGAAGGTAAGTCAGTACTGAAGGTCAAGCACAACGAGACACGCGATGCAGAAACGTACAAAGCGAACGGACCACGTCGCGTTGATGCCGATCATGTACGTATCCTGCATGACGATGTCCGCGCCCGCCGTATACTCCGTCCAGTAGTAGTTCTCGCAGTTCAGCACAAGGGAGACAGGGTGGTAGCCGTCGAGAGAGTAGATGAGGTCGTACGCATTGGTCGTCGCGTTCAGTGGGTCGGACGTGCCGTCGGGCTCGTCGCCGGTGTACCAGAGCAGGAGCGCGGGGCTGTTCTTGATGCGGTTTACCTCTTCGGTGACGGCAGTGCTGTTCATGTACGTCCATCGCATGTCGTACATCAGGTAGATCCCGACTTCTTCCATGCGCTGAACCATTTCGGCAAGTGCAGTGAGGTTGTCATAGGTAGGGACTGGGTGGATCTAGGGCGAGTGGTCAGTGTCGCTGTCTCGTTAATTGCCTTTCTCTCATACATACCACAGTAAATCTGCGGTAGGGAGGTGTTACATGAGCGTCTTCTGCTATGTCTACCAGACTTCTGAAGATGCTCACCCTTGCGACTTGATCTCATCCACGAGAGAGATGTTGGAGTCGAGGTACCCACCAAAATTGGTGTAGAATCCGACTGGGAAGACAGTCTCGTAGGCGCCACCCTTTCCCGTCGCGGGTTTCGCCAGCAGCGCGCCTGTACGCATATCCATCTTTGTCACCGAACGCCCATCAGGCGGGTTCGGTAGGTACGACAGGGTCGTGCTCGCTGCGAACGTCTGAGGCTTGCTCCTGGAGCCAGGTGCGCTGTATGTGGCCGAGCATTCCACATTAAATGCGTTCGACTGGGGTTTGAGGCTCCTCAACGAGAAGGGCAGTTCCGCCTTACTGGCGTTGACGGCTACGGGCCCCTTCGCAAGCGTGCGCCCATTCACTTTGACAGTGACCTCCAGCTCCCCGAGCGCGCCATGTTCCGGGAGATCGATGGGAGCTGCGCCCTGGATCTGGGAGAAAGTGACAGGCGCGTCAATGAGGAAGCCGGCGGGGCTCGATGCGTCCTCGGGCAGATACGGTTTGATCACCGGCGCACAGCGCAACGCCAACAAAGATTTCGACGACACCGCGGGGATAGGGAACTCCCCGCCAGGCGGCACGGGCGGCTGCGACGCCATGTAGTTCTTGCCGCACCTTGCGCGAGTTCGTCAGCACGCTCCCAGCGGAGTACGAGAACGCGTCGAGCTCACCATGTTTGGGCTGCGATTCCCTGGAGCAGGGGCGCGAGCGACAGCGCGGCAGCGACGAATCCTCTCATTAACGCGGCTTTCCCTGGGCTGCGGCCTCTGGGTGCAGACTGGGCCTCTGCCGTCTCACGACGGCGCTGCCTGCTATATATACGACCAACTCTCCCTCGAGGTCGTTGTGCGCCATATGGACGGCGTTGGAGAACGCGGCGATAAAGCAGTCATGTGGTGAGAAGTCCTTTTATCATTCAAATATTGGGACGTCGCATCAGCTCCTGGGCGGGCCGCTAAGATATCTATGCGCCGAGATGGGCCGCACGCTTTGTGTACCGTGAAGCAGCATTCTCAAAAGTAGCCTGTAGCATGTCTGGATGGGCGATAGAGCGAATAATGACTGAGTGAGTACTTCGATGTACATGAACGTCTCGAGCAGCATCTCTATGTCGAAGTTGGCGTGGGTCTGCCCTAAAGCACTCGTGATCAAAACGAACATAAGCTTGCGGCGCTTACTACGCGTGCTTCTGCTGAGTCTGCTCTTCTCTCTTCAAACTGGTGTGCTACGGGACTGTACAGGTGAACCGTGGCTTATACGTGTACACGACCTGGACGACCTGGACGAACTGTCATGTAGCGAGAGTAATCTATGCACCACGTGGAAACCCAAGGTACTCCGCGACATATTGCCAACATGCCACAGCGCTTTCCTTCTGGTGGTCTACTGTGGTCTGCTGAATATCGAACATGGTGCACAAGGACCAGAATGTTTGACATATGGTGAGCATACATTCCTTCCGGTCTAGAGGATGAGACTCTTTTTCAGTTATCCCTGTCTTAACACCCATGTCGAGACGTTTACTTGTTTGCTGATTTCCTCTCACATTCGGCTCTTGAAACGTTAGCTCACTCTTGTCCTCAGGTCGAATCTTGTTTTTGATGACACGGCGAAGCACTACGGCCTCGCACGCGTCGTGGCCTCGCATTTGAGGAGGCTTATACAGGTCACCTTGCGACCGATCCTTACTACGACAATGTTTAGTGAACCTACCTATTGTGTTCACCACCCGAATGTCATCACAACAGTTCCAGTAATTCACGAATCCCGGTCATCTCCGTCCACTGCGGGTCATTCCTTCGAACGGTCAGCATGAACGACGTACCTGTGGCTGATACTGTACGTGCTAGAAGTAGTGCACTGACGGCTTGTAGCTTGCAGAGAAGAAACCACCCACCTCGGTGAAGCACAAATGTCTGGCTCGGTGGGTATCGTCACCCCCGGCAGACTGCGCATCCAGTGACATTAATGTCATGGCTCCGCCAGCCGTCACTTACTCCTGAGCTGTACCATTGAGCGCTGAGCATAGGGATGTCCCCGAACTACTTAACTCAAGTGGTAACCACACGCATATGTCACACACGTCCAGGACCTCGGAGACACCCGCTCTCCGGACAACCCACTTCAGCAGACTGTACTTGTGACACCGCCCCAGTGTACGCATTTTCTGTGGCAGATGCCGCAGGACCTGCGTGATCGTTCTCCAGGGCTCGTCCGAGACGCCACGAGGCTCTCGCGCCCTACGCGAGATCCGGACAGCAGTGGATCCATAGGTGCGTGTACTCGTCCATCGCGCCGGTCCTCCAGGAGTTATCGCTGATCTTGCACTGATACGGAAGAGCAGCGAGGTTTTCGGAGGCCTCCCGCCGCACTTGGAAAGTGAGTCACGTATGTTGCGGACCTTGCGGCCGCGAAGCCTATTTCTAAATTGTCTCTTACGGCTTGCCTGCTGCAGAACGTGCTGTCTCCTTGCGAGGTGGCGCACGCTAGTGCATACAGGCGAAGGCCTGCAGACCGACTGCTGCATACTGCGGCCCCAGTGCGGAGTACCGTCCGGCCCAGAATCATGCGCAACCGCAAGTTCATGATACACTGGCCTCTTCAGGGTAGGATCGACCGTACAGTAGCTTCTACGCAGTTGGCTCATGTCCTTGCTACCCCGCGCCTCATGGTAGATCCTATGCCCATTAGTGCTGGTCACATTGTCGAAAAGACGGTCGGCTCCCGGGAATCTCCCGATTGACAAATGCGGCGATCGTGTCTTGTCCTCGCAATCTGCAATCGTTGATGGGACACACTGTTCCTCGAACATGGACGGCGATCTCCTTCGGACTGCGGCAGCGAGCACACTGCGGCCATCCCGGGGTGGGGGTATCTGACATACCGCGCTAGGTGGACGCCGTAGAAACGTCAAGCCAAGGTCACAGGATGCGGTCGGAAATCCGACGGTTCTCGATTCTCGGCGCGACAGTGCAAACTGCTCGTCTGATGGGTCTCTTGCTAAGCATCAGCGAGAGGGCTGTGTAGATGTTCCGACTTGGACGTCCTGTTCGTGCCGGATTCCCGTGCGGCCAAGCAGCAGAGAGGTAGGAGACCTCATCGAAGGTGTGCCGGTCTCCACACACCCATGCGCAACGATATTTACTGAGATGATAGCAGAAGCTAGAAGACACTCTTCAGCCTTCCAAGCTGCTAACTGGATACCGTATACTCCGTCCTACGGCTAGGCTGACCGACGGGCCGGTGGTCCTGCAAGACATCCTGACGACGCGCGACTCGCGCGTTTCGAATCGAGGAACGAGGGCCGCGCTCAACTTCATGTCGGCGTGCGAGGAACGGGCCTATGCGCCGACACTGTATGTGAGGACGCTGAGGCGGCTCAAGCGTGGCTACAGGAGGAGGCCGTACATCCGCTCTGCAAGTAATGTCGGTGTATTCCCCACGCCTGCAGATAGGTACCGGAGTCAACCTCGTCCTCTCCTTGGACAGCACTGACACTGCTATCAACCTATAGTCAGCATGCTCGAGCCGTTTCGCCGCTTCAGTAGCTGCGTGGCACGTACGCGGACGGCCACTTGTCGATGAGCCTGCAGCGCCCGACGCAAACTCTCGAGGTTGACGCGGACCGCGTCGAAGCTGTATCGGGTGCAGATCTGCATTTCGCGACGCCTGAGCCCGACTTGGTTTGCTTCGCGCGGACCACAGATCGCGGGGAGGCAGAAGGCTGTCTGGAAGAGCTCTGCGCCGTCTTACGCCCGTCAAGTCCATTCGGCACTGATCGTCGCGCAGGTCAGGCGCGCGGACGGTGTGGTCAGTGTCAACCAAGATAGCCACTGCAACACCAGCTCTGGTGTCCAGAAGAATCCGGGGCCCGCTCAGGTGAGCGAACGCTCCCTCGCCCTCTCAGTTATGGTTTCGCTGCTGGTTCATGATTGACGCATACCGTTTGGACAGGCTCGTGATATCCCCACGGGGTGCGGCAGAGCATCCTCTACCGGCGGGAGTGTATCTGCCTGATGGAGGGCTATCTCGCCGACGATCCACCCGTTCCGTCTCATGACGTGTGAGAAGGCGTCCCCTCCGGGGCCTATACTGAACACCAAGGCGGGGCTCATGGCGGATCGAGGTACGTCCTATCGCAACATTCACACAACGCAGCCACATTTCGCCGACGCCCTCGATCTTCAGGCGTCCAGTGGCTGCAAACTGACGTACGCCTGCCAGAGGCGAGTGGATTTTGCTCTTGCAGGGCGAAGGTTCACTGTCATTTGCTGGAGGCGGGATGCACCGGCCATACGGAGTTCACCCATTTGCTTCTTCGTCTGTCCGATTGGCCGTTGGCTCTCTGAAGCTTCGCCCCGCTACGAGCTAGTACCGGTTGCCTCTGTACACTAAGGAGTATCGCAAATGCCACGGTGGTGCAGCCCTGTCCTGGTACAGAGCATCCTCGCATCGAGTCAGGGCGGTGTGCCGTAGGCACGCATATCTCTTCCGCACCCGCGAAGCTTCCAAGATCCATTTCTCCGACCACGCCGGCGCATAGTGAAAACGTCCGAGGTCGTCTTGGGAGATCGCAGCTCAGTACAGCACTGCGGAGGGCATATCGGAATTGTAAGGACGCGCGGTTTCAATTGCATGTGAACGGGCTGGCATGTACATACGTAAAACTACGACATACCGCGCCTCCAGGGGAGCAGGACACGCGGATGCGGCGTAACGTACAGCTATCGACACACTGGCGGAGGCAGTGGAGATCGTACAGTACATACATACGTGTGCTCAAGATCAGGTGCAAGAACGGCAAGAGTGGGGTATACGGACAACGTTAGTTTCGAAGAACTTCGAATGGGGGATGGGCAGGGGGCAAGAGCGGGAACGGGGCGAATGGAAGTCAGAGGGGATAAATATCTATTTGACAATTGATGGGGCTTGAAGCGCGAAGCCCTTCGCGTTGCTACTACTACTCGTCGTACACCGGGTTGCGAATAATTTTACGAGTGTGAACGGGAGATGGTGGACAAGGGGAAGAGGAGAAGAGGGACGGTTATGGATATAGTGGTGCGGCGAGAGAGAAAGGCGGGAGCTGTACAGCGTGAGGCGGATGGTGAGAATGAGAGAAGAGGAGAGACGGAGAGGATGGCAGGAGAGAAGAATGCTGGATGATGATGACGATGCAGCACGAGCTATGCAACGGACCGGGAATGCAGCATGACAGAATGACGATCTACGCGAGGCAAAACTTCGGTGGGAGGAGCGGGAAGGAAAACATCATGATGACGACGTCGACGCGGACACCCAAGATGAGGAGGGAAAACAGGGGGAAGAAGAGATCACAGCCATATTACGCATAACACCCATACGGAATCATAGAGGGAGGAAAGAATGCTACAGCGCGGATCGTCCGTTCTGTCCGTGTTCAGGCGAGGGATGAATGCTCAAGATAGGGAAAGGCGTGCATGTCGTTGGCGCTCGTGTACGTCGTCAGAAGGTCACCATCGCGTTGTTGTCGTACATGTCGGTCTGCCCGGGCACCTTCCACTCGTTCGGGAGCATCGGCGGGTGGAGCTGCAGCGAGCTCATGGGTGGCGAGTCGTCCTGGGGCACCATGGGCGGGTGCAGGTAGGCAGCGAACAGCGCGTCGGTGTCGTCGTTCTGCATCACCTGCTGGTGGAAGAACATGGGCGAGTCGTCCGAGGAGGGTGGCAGCATCGGCGGGTGGATGAACTGTGGTGAGTTGTCCGGCGGGAGCATCGGCGGGTGCCACGAAGCGTTGCCGCCTGATCCTCGGAGCATGCTCGAGAACGACGAGTAAGGGGTGAAGGGGAAGTCGACCGAGGAGCGCTGGGACGTCGACGAGGAGCTCGAGAACCCGTCGCTATAGGAGCTGTACGACACTGCTGAAGAGGGCGGCTCCGACGCGGAGTCGTTGCTCATGCGGCGACGCTTGCTTGAGCGCGACTCCGAGCCCGAGTCGTCCGAGTTGTCGCCAGAGGCATACGGAAGCGGGTCGGACGGGATGCTGTACATCTGCGAGAGGTAGTCGGGGTGGTACGGCCCAGGATAGAACGCGACGTTCGAGCCAAACATCTGGCTGTTGTACTGCATCCCGTTTTCGTTCGAGCCGAGGGCGCCCATGAGCTCGGACTGCAGCGACGGCCGGTACTCGACATTGTTGCCATTGTTGTTCCCGTTGTTGTTGCTGTCGTTGTTGCCGAACGACGACTGCGTCGCCGTGCTCGAGTCGGGCGCGAGGGTCGGGGTCGACTCGGCGTTGGGCGACGCGCGCCTGCTCGCGCCTGGGCTGGCGGAGGGCGTCTCGGACACGCTATTGCCTGCGCGGCGGGCGTCGTGGCGAGCGCGCTTCCGGATGACGTCGGACTTCATGGAGATCGGGCGTGCCGAGCCATGCAACTTATAGCTACATTACCGTCAGTAATCGGAACCCTGTGGCAGGGCGTGGTGGGAGACTTACTATAAGCCGCAACTGGAGGCATACACGGAGGGTTCTATGAGCGCTGAACAGGGGCTTCGCGAGATCGTTACTCACGCGTTACATACGGTCTTGCCTTCATCGTCCTTCCGCCAGAGCGGAGTGGCCGTCGTGTGACAATTATAGCATTGCGCTAGACGTCCGTGCGGTGTGAACCCTAGTAGAACCGGACGTGATCTGAACCACATACCGACAACTTCCTGTGACTCCTGGCGAGGCGCTGCCTGGGCGCGGCCTTCCCCGTGGTTGTTACGCATGCTTTTGGGACGCGGACGCTTGTGCTGTGGGACGATGTGTCAAGGCGCGAATGGAAGCTGGAGCGGGCGCGGCGGCTTACGAGCTTGCAGTAGAGCCCACAGGCGTTGCAGTTCAGCTCGTCGTTGAGGCCACGGCGCCACAGCGGGGTGTGGGTGGCGCCACAGTTCGAGCACTCGGCTTTGACGCCGCCGGGCGCAGAGTTGCTGTTGCTGTTTTGCTGCGAGGAGTTGACAGGTGTGGCGCTCGGACCAGTCGAGCGGGTGCTAACCTGCGTACGAACGCTCAACGACGGCCGCTTGCCAGTGGTCGTCGTCGTCGTGTTCGTGTTTGTGTTCGCACCGGGCCCGGAGCTGGGGCCGATCCGCGAGGGGGTGATCGTGCGCGGCACGACGTCTTCGACGTTGCTGAGCGGGGGGACGTTACGGAGGGCGCCGGAGGACTTGAGCATCCCCTCGTCCTCGGTGGCGGGCTCAGCCCGGGCGGCGTGGGACGGGTAGGAGAGCTCGGTGGGCGCGACCTTCATCTCGACGTCTTCCTGAGAGTCGAGGCGGTCGGCAGCCCGCGAGTCGTTGTGATTATACCCACCCGAGGACCAGCCGCCAGGGCTGTCGGCGTTGAGCAATTCATCGAGGGGGAGCTCTATGGTAGGACGGGGAATGCTGAAACCGTCGGACGCGGCGCTCGAGCTGAGGCCGACGCCCTCGCCGTAAGTCATGGGGTTCGTAACGGTGGGCGTGGGGTAGAGCAGGGCGGAGGGGCCGAAGTCGTTGGAGAAGAGGGAGGGGAAGCGGAGGGCAGCGGCGCGGTACATGTCTTCCTTGTCTCCATTGGCGGTGGAGACCTTTCGTCCGCGTTGCGTGAGAGGCTGGTCCTTCTCCGCTTGTTCATCCTTGGGGACGGTCTCGTCGGAAGCGGTCGAGCGGGTGGCGGGGCGGCCGCGTTTGTTGTCCTTGAACTCCGGCGAGGGCTTGGTGTCGGGCTTCTTGGCGGGGACGGACGAGACGGAGATGGTGGAGGGCTGGTCGATGCTGAAGGTGAACTGCATGCGGTGGATGGTGCGGCCATTCTGGCTGGCCTCGCGTTCGCGCTCCTTCTCCAGCGCGCGCTGCTGGAGGAGGTCGGTGGAGTGGTTGCGTTTGAAGCCGGGCGCTTGTAGCTCCTCAATGCTCCTAGCGACAGGGCGGGACGTGAGTCGACGGAAAATTGATTGAGAGGCGTGTCGCGCGCACCTGCCCTTCTCCTTGTCCAGCTTGTCGCTCATGCACTTCGACAGCTTCTTGAAGTCGCGCTTGGACTTTGCGTTGTCGCTGTCGACCATGAGGTTCTGGAGGTGCCATAGCCTCCAGCTCAAGTTCTCGAGTCGCTGGCCCTGCTCCAGGAAGCTGGCGACCTTGGTACAGACCTGGAAAAAATTTTCCGAGGGATGAATGGGGGGAAGGGGGCGGGGAGAGGGGGCTGCGGACCTTCCATGTCTTCGTCAGAGAATCAGCATCGCTGAGGTTACTGAACGGCACGAAGGACTTGTTCCCCTGTGAGGGTCGGGGTCAGGGCAGGTCGAGCTGCACTGTAGGGCGCAGACGGACCTTGAACTTGAGGTTGAGAATGGAGGGCATGGACCGGGCGTTAGCGAGGGACGAGGAGGAGAGAAACAGAGATAGCAGGTGGATCAGAGAGTGCGGTTATAGGGGAGAGTAGCCGAGCGACTCGAGCGCCAGACGCGGACACCGCCCAGCCAAGGCAAGTCAGTCGCTGACGGCCACTGTCACAGGAACGTTCACGAACGCCGTACAGTATAATAATCCTTTGCGATTAATACTGTATAAGCCACTTTTCCCCACTGCTTATCCCGGTAAACAGGGCTTAGGGCTCGGTAACAAACGCTGCTTACCCCGCACTCCGTTCCGACTCCTCCGCGCTGCTCGACGCCCCCTCCAATCCGTGACGGCCGGCTCGTCCGTGCCTAAAATGCGAGCTGGGGAGAATACACGTGTGCTGGACAATGATTACTCTTTCGGCCTTCGCAGCATGCGGTCCCAATGAAAGGCACCATTTTCCGCCGACGTCGCCCCGGTCGTCCCCAGCGCCCGCACTAGCCCCCTTTCAGCAGTTCCGACACCGTTCCACGGCTCCTTCCCATCTTGCCGCTGCACGCAATGCGCCCGCGCTCTGCATGCGAACACAGATCCTGCCTCCAGATGCGGCCCATTCAGTCTCCTGCAACGCCTTCCTCGTGCGCGCCCTCCCCTCCTTCACCTCCACACCCCGTACGTCCTAGAAGCACCGGCACGGGCGGACTGTACGTGTACTCACCACGACTGCCATCACTGCCGAGCTCGCCACTGCGCCTTCGTCGTGCAGAAGCCGTCCGCGTTGATTGATGAACCAGCCGGCCGTCGCTCCCAACCATCCTGAAATTCTAGCAGTCCGACTTTCAGCCACTCCCAGCCTTGGCTCGCCGTACTTACTTGCTGCTTTTGCCACAACGGCAGCGCACCTTCGACTCACTCCAACTCCGCTCCCCACAGCCTTCGTACCGTGTACAGCGTGCAGCGCGCCACCACCGTTGACCCGGTCATCATCTCCCTCCTGCGGCTCCCCCTGGAACATCGTCAGAGAACGCATGAACGAGAGAACAATCGCTGACACAGCTCACCGTCCCGTCACGAGATGCCGAGGCCTGCAGAGGACGCGCCGCAGGCTGCCTCAAGGCCGATGGCGCCATAAGCCTCCTACCAAATGCGGCAGTGTTTCCTACCAGTGCCCTCTGCCCACAGCGACACGCAGCGCGTTCTGATCTGTCCACGGCTTCGTCTCTGGCTGTTCCCGAGACCAATCATGGAGGCGTCGCCGCTAAGCCGTAATCCGAAGTTGGGGAAGATGCTCCGCCGCACAACGTTGACAGTCCCTTTCCGGGGTCCCCGCGAAATCCATGTTGTCGTCGGAGTACGCGGCGTGACTCGGGCTGCAGGATACGAGACGAGTTTTCAGACTCGTAAGACATCGCTGTGTCACGCCGAATACCAGCCAAGGCGTCGCGTGGGTCCACGTTTGCGTGGTTGGGGTGCCTGCGGGGTATGTCAGAACTCGGTGCCAGGTCGACGGCGCCATCCACATGTCATACAATCACCGCCTTCGCTTGCTCCCATGAAAGATTGACAATTGCAAGCATGAATAGCACACCCCCAAGCCACGGCTGGGGCACAGGACACATCGAGCTGTACTCCGAAGGAGGCCAGGAATACCCACTCGATCTCCTGAACCCCCTTCGTAGCGAGAGCAATTAAAGACGATTCGTAGGCTTCCAGACTCGGGGCATGCAAGAATCCACACAGGCAGTAAGCACCCTCCGCAGCTTCCCACAAACGATTCTTGATAAGCGTGCACTTCAGGTGCTTCTGTAGGCACCGCGCACCTCGACAAGGACGCCTAGATGCTACTCACATGCAGGTACTTATACGAACGGGGGAGGATTACTACGCGCTCCAATCCACGCCCACCACGCATCTAATGGGAAAGTTCCCCGACGAAGGCGTTAACGTACTTCCGCACACGACGCTCACCTTCCGCTCATTCTCTTCTGCTCGGAGGTCCATTGGCATCTCGACGTGACGTTTTGATGGTCAGAAGAGTGCAGCAATTGCTCGGGTCTGGAACCATATACGTCGAGCAATAGCACGTCCCTTGGAGATCCTGTCACACAATGCCAGGACCCCGGACGTCCACCGGAGGGCGGCGCCATCAGCTGGTTCGCGTCGAAGCCCTGCCTGGAGTGAGCTGGAGTCGCGGAAGGCGGAAACGCGAGGGCCACTCACCGCGCGAGACGGAGTGCAGTACAGCACCTACCAAGTGCGTAACGGAGTCCAAATTTCTAGAGGGCCGCCGGGAAGGGATGCAGCGGAGCGCGACACATGATCACGGCCGCCAAGCGGAACGGCCAGCTTCGATCCCACATACGAGCCGCAGCGGACGGACGGCCTGGCGAGCCGCGGGGGGCATGATCAGAAAAGAAGCCTGCGTCCGATATCTGAGAACGGCACTGTGAGAGGCTCTTCATTTCGCTGCGGGTTCCTTCGCACCTGCTTGCGACTTCGTCTGAGCTCTGTCCGCACCATGACGGACTTCGAGTGGGACGGGCCCCCGCAGTGGCCACGGCTAGCGCGCTCGTTGCTCCACGAGAGGCGTGGCGGTAGCGTGCGTGCAGCGCGACATTGTGTAGGAACAATGTTGAAGGACGCGAGTTGAGAGAGCCGACGGCCCCCGCCGCGTTGGGCTGACAACCTTGATTGTGCGCGATCCCGAGGACGGCTTTGTGTACGCGCTGCTATGCGTGTATCTACGCGAGATTATCACGTGTGGGAGGGGATCGTTGGATCTGTCAGAGGACAGGCAGGCTTGACGAGATCCGGGGAGCGAGATCAGCATCGAGTCCGTCGGAGGACACACGACAGAGGAACGAGGCAGCGAACAGACGCCACGGCTAGTACGAAGGCGGACAGCGCAGGGCCTGTGGCGAACCGCCCTGTTCGAATTGTGGGCGTCCTAGGGGGAGGGAGGGAGAACGCGCGACCCACGCCGGCGAGGGCTGCATCACCAGACAGCTGCGAGGAGTCCGGCGGAACAACCGCAGAGAGCAAGGACAGACCATATGCCCCTAGAAGGGGGCCCGCCGCGCCCGGCGAGCCTCGTTGAGGTGCGTTTCGCCCTGGAGTGCGAGAGATAGTTTCATAAAGAACAGCACGCTACGAACGCGAGGAGCTCCCTAGGCACCGCCTGAGCTTGCGCTGGCTTCCTGGGCGGCAATGAATGAATGGTCCCGTGTCCCTGGGCTGAGGCAGCGCATCCGGGTGGGAGGCGAAGCAGCACAGACTAGCGCTTTCGCCACACCGAAAGCTAGAGATCCATCGCGTGCGTTGAAGGGTGGACGTAAGGAGGGATCCTTCCCGCGAGAAAGGCGCGGGCTCTACGGAGAAGGCATGTGCACTTGCGTTCGCACGCGCACGGGATGAGCGGTGCCCATTGCTCTCCGCGATCGAAATTGGACGCTGAAAAGGACAGGGTCCTGGGAGCGTAGGCACGATGCGTCTTGCGTCGACTCGAGCCGCGTTTTGTCGCCACGTTCGGATGCGGCACAGAGGTGTGCTCTTCGTTCGGGCGATCGTCTGTTGGGTACGCGCAGAAACGCCGGGGATACCGTGAGTGTTGATGGGGTGAGAACAGACCCTGCCCATCTGAACGGCAGGCTAGTGGCTACTAGTTGGGTGCGCTGAGTGGGAGAAGCAAAGTGAGAGATAGTGGGAGCTTCTGAAGACGTCAGATGAGGGGGATCGTGACCTTTTGGTACGGTGGCGCGGAAAGGAAACACAGGAACGAGTAGCGCATATGGACTGTTTCGGAGTGCAGCTCCCAGGATAGACATCTTGAAAGTCGTCCGGCTTCTGTATACAGCCAATGACGCTGATTGCTGGGATGCATTCATCCCTCCGCGATAACTGCTGAGCGATAGCTAGACGGCGACACAGACAACGACGAGCACTCGAAGACGAACACCGTGAGCGACTTGCTAGTGGATATATGCGGCCCGGCTGCGGGGTCCTCATGTGCCCAGCAGCGGGCCAGTGCTGCTTGCATCGGCTAACACCGTCGATTGTGATGCACTACTCAAAGGGATCATTAGTCTCGGGAGCCCTTGCATACACCAAAGTTCTACGACGTACCAGGGTAATTGCCGGACTCCCGCGAGGAGTAACGCTGCTAGAGGACTACAAGAACAGCTGGGCAGGTCCCGATACAGCGAGGTGTGTCTCTTGGCTTGACTGGGTTGGACAAGCACCCACAGTTAGGCACGCGGGTTAACATCGAGAAGAGACAATGCATACCACACGTCTGCCGGAGAGGATGATTGTGGTCGCCGGAGTACTGCGTATGTAGCTCAGCTACCTTCGCCATCCGAAGGATCAGTATGGTCTCTACGTGTTATGAGACTCCACAGCTCAAGGTAGGCTGCGCGATCATGGAGAGTCACAGCTGCCGTCGAGCAGCAAGATGCCCCTGCTATGACGACGGAGCGAGGTGACGGATTCGAGAGATATGGGCCGCATACACTCAATGAACAATTGCTCTCTGATGTTGGCAGTACTTCTGGGTCAATAGGTACCGCATATATACCATGTCAGTCATGGAAGTCGTTCGCAGACGAGAGTTGACGTTGCAGGGCGACGAGCTTGGACTCAGAGACAGCGAGGACGAAGCTCGACACGAACGCGACGAGGCCGCAGGAGACCAGCGGAGGGGGCGGCGGCCCGGCAAGGCCGGTGGAGCTTACAGCCTAACAGGCGCCCGTCGATCGGGACGTTCGAAATCGAAGCATCTAAGGCATTAAGCGCCCATAAAGCGTCACCGAGAGCGCCCACAGCGCGCGCCGCCTACTGTACATGTTGCCTTCTCCCTCCTCCAACGCAGACGCGACATACGCATGTTCGCAACGCAGAACACGAGACAATCGACCCAGAAAATCGCACGTCATGGCAAGTAGCCGGAAGCCTTCACACAACCGGGCATGAGTGCCCTCGAGCGTCCGAGTTACTCCATCGTTTGCAGAAATTTGTTCGCCTTTCACTGCCGTGTCCGGTGTCCGGCATGGGCGGGGGTACGGACCTGCGGGTGAACTGTTCCGGAGGTGAGAGCAACGTCATCTGCACAATGTCCCTGCGCCACCACGATTGACTCAAATCCGCAACGCTAAACTGACCCTCCTGCTGCCCTCCAGGTCTGACATTCGCAGGACATATGACCCGGCGCACTTTTCCAGCAAATCAATAAGAACTGCTCATTGTTCCGACCGACCGACGCGTTGACTCACACCCAGCATTTTGCTGCCCTCGAGACCTGGCGGCGGCGTCGCTACGCTCGTGGGGTGCACTCCCGACCCCGCCACGGAATAATCTTCCGGTATACTGCGATCGTGAGTACCCCGCTTCTGCGTCTGCTCTCGCTGCTGATTTGGGGCCCCACCCTCGGTCGTGTAAATTGTATGCCGGAAAGGCGGTCCGGGGGTGCAATCTGCCTTCGATGACGGCACGCGAAGGGGGAGAACCGTGATCACAAGACACTCGCGACGCGTATCGGCTGCCCATGAGAGTCGCCATGAGCGGCAGCGACGAGCTCGGCAGAGGAATTTGCCTTCTGCGATCCTCCCCGCCGTCTTCGCTCTTTGGCAACTCCCGACCGCTCGACATCTCGATCTTCGAGGGCGCAATATAAAGCTGAGCAGGCCGCACTCGACCCTCTCGTACTCTTGTTCGGGTACTCCTCCTTCCTGCTTGTGACCTCGTCCAAGTCGAGCGACGCCAGAGCAGCGCAAGATGTCCAAGCTTGCAGGGAGAAAGTTGTATTATACCATCAACGCCGTCGCGGGACTGGCGATCTTCTTGTACGTCTTCTTCGCCCTCATGACACCGGTTGCACGCTCACATGAGGATGCAGCTTCGGCTATGACCAGGGCATGATGGGAGGCATGTCTCCATCTTCTTGTGCATGCACCGGCTACTTCATTGATCTCATGTGCAGGTGTCAACACCTCCCCCGACTACGTTCGGGTTATGAAGCTAGGATATTCAACGTACGTTTACCCCCCGGATGACGCCTCTATCCGCGCCTGCTGAACACGTACGTTCGACAGATACGAGGGTCCCTCAGAGGGCTATGTAGCAACTATCACGGAACCCACTCGACAGGGTGGAATTGTCAGCATCTATTACTTCGGTACGCTTCTTGGCTGCCTAATGGGCGGCATACTCGGAGACAGGTATGTGGCATCTAATTTCGCTTGTGTCGACCTCGCCAACACTTGTGGGCAGAATTGGACGCATCAAGACTATGGTTCTCGGCAGTCTCTGGGTCCTCTTCGGTGCGGCGCTGCAGTGCTCCGCTCAGAACATTGCATGGTGCGTCCTAGCGTCCTCTTGAGATGTCTCCGACTGACCTCGGGGTAGGATGTGCTGCGCTCGCATCATCAACGGCATCGGCACTGGATACCTGAACGCTATTGTGCCCGTCTGGAGCGCGGAAGTGGCGACGCACACTTCTCGTGGCGCCTTCATCGCCAGCGAATTCACCCTCAACATCTTCGGCGTCGTCGTAGCTTATTGGCTGGAGTTCGGCCTCGGCTTCATTGGGGACGGCACGTCCCAAGTGCGCTGGAGGGTACGTAACTCAACTCAAGTCGTGCTTCTCAGTCGAACGTGACCTGACAACCCTCGGCGCATCTCTAGTTCCCGATTGCCTTCCAGATTGTACCGGTACTCGCATTCATGGTGTGTTCCATTCATATCATGACGTGTGCCGCTGCTCACTGTCCCACCTCCGCAGGCATGCCTTCCCATGATGCCGGGTATGTAGCGAGAAGCTGCCCTAGACACCTTGCTTTACGCTAACCTAGCCCGCACGCAGAGTCGCCGCGGTGGCTCATCAAGATGGGCCGTAATGCTGAGGCGCGCGAGATCCTCGGCCGCCTGCGCTCTGAGGACGGCAACATCGAGGCGCCTCAGGCCGTACGTGAATACGAGGATATCATCGAGACCGTCGCCCTCGAAAAGGAGCACGCGAGCCGTAACTCGTACCTCTCCATGTTCTTCGGGCGGAACGACGGCGGCCTCCATATCGCGCGTCGTGTTCAGCTCTCCATCTGGTTGCAGATTGTCCAGGAGTACGTCTATAGCATGACCTCTTACGACTCCTCGTGTCTGACCGCTTAAAATCGTTGCAGGTGGGTGGGCATTGCGGCTATCACCGTTTACGCCCCTACGATCTTCGCGGAAGCTGGCTATGGCGCTCGCAAGTCCCAGTGGCTGTCCGGCCTCAACGATGTGCGTACCTATCTCGATCGCCACACGTCCCAAGAAGAGCCTCCTGACAAGCATCTTACTTGTCGTGTAACAGATTACGTACATGTTGAGTACTCTGCTCGCCGTCGTCACCATCGACCGTCTCGGCCGCCGTATTGGCCTCTGGTGGGGCGCCGTCGGCCAGGGTATCTCGCTCATCCTCGCCGGCGCGTTCGCTCGTCTGCTCAAGGATCACCCCGAGAAGGCGTCGCAGTACGGTGGCGCGGCCGCGCTCTTCGTGTTCATGTACACCGCTATCTTCGGCGCGACGTGGCTCACCATCCCCTGGGTGTACCCGACTGAGACGTTCCCTCTCGAAGTTCGCGCGAAGGGCAACGCGTTCGGTGTCTTCGGCTGGTCGATCGGTGCGTAAAGTCTGCCTTGTTCTCAAGGGCTTCCCTCGCTTACTCCTTCACGCCTATATGCTTGTAGGTAACGGCTGGCTCACGCTCCTCAACCCCGTCATGTTCAACCGTATCGGTGAGAACACGCTGCACGTCTTCGGCGCGATCAACTTCCTCAGCATCCCGATGGTCTGGGCGTTCTACCCCGAGACCGCGAACCGCACGCTCGAGGAGATGGACTACCTGTTCATGAGCAAGAGCCCGTTCGTGTGGGACGAGGAGGAGAACTTCCGCCGCATGAAGGAACAGGCCGAGGAGGCGCGCCTCGAGGGCAAGACTGCCGCTGCCGCCGCCCCGGCGCTCCCCGCCACGCCGGCGTCGGAGGTCGTGGACGTCAAGGAGGAGAAGTAGGGAGCTGCCGCGCGTGGCGGTGTGTACGATCACGCCGGAGCGAGTGCGTTATAGACTAGAGCCAGCCTCCGGGCTTGGTCGTGTGTCGCAGCTTGTTATCGTGTACGAATTCTTGGGTTAATATTCGACGAATAGAAGCTTCTTCGATTCATTGTATCTAAGGCGGTCAGCTCATTGTTTCCGGGCCCCTTTAGGCTGCGAAGTGTCGCGTGGCGACTAGTCACTGGGACCTCCCTTCATCCGCGCAAGTGCGGCCGCGTATCGGGAAAGCTGGGCCAATTGCCTACCTGGCTGCCGCACCGTAGGTCGTGATAGTTTGCCTCATGCTACGGATATCGAGGTCAGGCGTGCCTGGTGTCTGCGATACGAGCGAGGAAAATAAATATCGAGACCCGTAGGTCTACCACTCCGGGAAAGCGTGTCATCCTTGTGCAGGGGCCATGCTAATCTTCTCTGTATCGTTCCAATTTTTTCGTATGTCACCCCGAAGGGGACATTAGACGGTGCCGGACGTAACGGTAGGCTATCGCAGAAGAGCGTTTCTCTCAACTGTCGGGTGGATGTGCCAGTTTGAGGCATCGCCCACGGTGCCGGAGCCCGCCAGCCTGCGATCCAGCCATGGGCATGTGGTGTAGTTGGTTATCACGCTCGCTTAGCATTTATGCAGGCTTGACAATGAATACTTGCGAGAGGGGTCCGGTTCGATCCCGGACATGTCCATGCTTTTTGGCTGCTGCTCAACGTTCCCCACTCGCTCTTCCTCCGCGAAATGCAAATGTTTTGCACATCTCCAGTGGCGCAGGATGTCTCTCATGGCGTTCCGAGAGTCGACGCATGTGAAGTACTTATGCAAAGACATGCCTGCATGGCGCAGTAGAAGTCTTGACAGTGTTCATGGCGCCGAGCCAATACCGTATTTGGGCTCGGGTCGTCGAGGAGGACCGTGACTCAGGGCAGGATCGCAACAGACGAGTTCGCGGTTACAACGTTTCGTCGCACTGGTGAAATATTTTGACTTGTGCATGGCCCTATTGGTGACAGTAAGCATGACTTCCGAGATGCGATGTGGCGCGGATTACCGACCACGGATTCAAGCCTGAGTATGGATTGAAGGATTCTCCTCAACTTCAGCAGAGCGAGTCGGCCGATGAACCACAGCACAGTAGCATAGATAGACAGCTCGCATAAGTACACTGACAGTCCACCAACGCGCCGTACGACATGGCGCGTATTCAAGTGCTTTGCAAGGCGAGAACGCATCGTGACAGTTCTGCCGTATCCATTTTGACATGTCATGGAGAGGCTCTCTCACAAACGATACGCTGAGAGCTGCGGGCTGTGGGAGCGACTACACTCGATTCCCGTTTGCAATTCATCTATACGGAAGACGTATCGATGCGTCTTACGAGCAGCTTACTTCGACCTCTTACGGCGCTCTTGTAGGGTATAGTGTGGGTGTTTGTCCGCTGAACATGCACTAAGGAGTCAAGGGTCTGCGCGACCGCAGCGTTGAGGTGTTGTGCTCGTCCCTCCCACCCTCAATAGAGCACATCGGAACGTCTGCCTAGGGGAGACTAGCGTTGAGGGGGGTGAGTTCAAGAACGAGGCTCGAACTTGCGCACTCTCCGAGGCTCGACGCCCTATATATATAGCAATATTTGCGGTGTGGGCAAGCACAGCCATCAAGACCGCTGCAACCGTCAAATATTTGAGAGCTTACTTGGTCAGAGGGCATGTGGTGTAGTTGGTTATCACGCTCGCTTAGCATCTGTACGGGCTTGCGAGAGGGGTCCGGTTCAATCCCGGACATGTCCATCTTTTGCTCTCCGTCCGGGCGCGCATACTGTTCGATCAGCGCTGCGAAGTCTCTCCTGGTGGTTCGTGCTTCCTTTCTGAGTACAAATCCAGACATCGCTTGGCAACGACAGCGGCGTGGGTTTTCGACCTCAGTCCTCTGTTGATATATTCCCCGCCACAGATGTTCTATGTATGCATGTTTGCATGACTTACGCCGAGCCTTGGCACTTGTCTGACCGAACGTCATTCATGAGCCCGCCGTTTTGGTCTCGCCTCTCGAACATGGGAGAACATGTCGGACATAGACTGCATGATCACCCGTTGATCGAAGTAAGAATACCGTGGGAATAGAACCTCTCTGAGACAACTTCAAAAGCTTGCGAGGACGGTTGGCGGCCTCAAGGTTTCTTGCCTTTTCCCCCCACCCTCCCCTCGCTGCCACAAGCCGTTCAGGCGCGCCGCTCGCTGTTCAAGATGCGCTTCTCGCTCGCTGCCCTCGCTCTCCCCATCGCTGCTGCCAGTACGTAAGCCGAAAGCTGCTGTAAGAACAGAGTAATTGACCTCGGATTCTACAGACGCGTTGACGATCCTCAGTCCTTCCGATTCCGCTTTCTGGTGAGTTTTCGGTTGGAAGGCGAAGCTCGCGCGAGTCCGTCATGAAGGAAGAAGATATTGACCCTCGCTCGTTCGTAGGGTTCAGAACACCAGTAACACGATCACCTGGACTTTCAACCAGGGCGACCCTGCTACCATCGATATCACTGTTGTGAACGCCAACAACGCGACCCTTAACGGACCCTTCTCCATCCAGTCGTTCGTCAATGTTTCTGACCAGGTATGTCCTTGCGGCGGATCAATGTATCTTCTTGCTCACAGGCTACCTTCAGACTTTCACTGTGTGAGTATACTTCCCAGACTTTTTGGGCCTTGGCTCCAGTGCGTACGAGGGGGGCCGTGGTGTCGCTGTATCGTGACATCGAGTCACTTTCCACATGTTCTCAGTGCAAGCTGTCAGTCGGCTATTCGGCCGTACTTGACAGATCGCGGGCTTCGTCCTTCGTTGATGATCACTCCGCCCGCATCCGTGGAACCCGATTGTTGCACTGAAGGTTATTGGACTGAGCAATGACTCACCACCCACTTTGTGCAGCACCAACGTCACTCTTCGTCCCGGGGATGGCTACCAGGTTCAGTTCGTCAACACCTCGAACATCACGCAGGTGTTCGCCAGCAGCGCACCCTTCTCCGTTAAGCCCCCTGGCAGTGAGTAGTAGCCTCCGTCCGCCCGGTTTTGCCCTACTGAGAACTATGCAGCTACCCCCGCTCCCCCTGTGAACGCCTCCTCGTCTGCCACGAGCTCCGGCGCGACTGCTTCGGCGACTTCGCCCAGTGGCACCAGCGGGAGCTCGACCTCCAGCGCTTCCGCTACCGGCGGTGCGAAGAACGGTGCGCTCTCGCTGACGAGCAGCCAGGGCGTATTTGGTGTCATTGCGGCCTGCGGCATCGCGTCGCTCTCTGCCCTCCTCCTCTAAGAGCCTTCGAACACCAGCGTGTGAAGAGCTCAGCCATCGCCCACCGCCCCTCTCCCTTGTGCAGCATATATCCCCCACCTTCACCCACCCTACTGTGAACAATGAACCCTGGCGCATCCCTATATCCGGCGTGTCCACTTTCGTTGATTCGTCCACTCCTTTCAGTCTCGGTTTTTGTTGTCTTGACGATGTGGTCCCTTCAGTTCGGGTTGTTCCCTGGATACCTGTAGGTGTACGCCCCTCCTAATCGTCTCTTGTCGTTTCCGCTGTCAGGGTCGTGTCGTCGTGCTGTGTAGTGTATGTAGCTTGTTCTGTTAGCTTACGCGCGCTACGTCCCGCATGTTCATGTACCCATGGTCAATTCGACTGCGCACTTCTGCGAACCTCGTCCCATTAGGCATGTTTGATTCTACTCAACCCCAGCACGACGCCCATCTGAGCAGAACTTAGCGCACATGTACCGCAATGCCGGGACGTCGATTGGCTATGTAAGGGAATACCGCTCTGCCGGATACTCTGCATCGCCGAGGGCGAAGTTCCCGCGAACGCCCCTTGGTACGAGCCACAATTCACACTCCCGCTCGGACGGTACCACGCTCTTCTCCATACCCGAGTCCTTGGCCTCGGGAACGCCAGCGGCGACGGCACAGGCAGGGCTGCTGCTCTTCAAAGTTCATGTCTTCGCACCATGCCCCCACGATCCGCCAACGCCAACGCCATGGCCGGCCCAAGCAACGCCCAGGACGAGCTCACAGCGACCGTGTTCGGGGCAGTTGAGTCGCTCAGCCAGGTCCGGAAGGCCCACTTCCTCCTGGAAACGTCTCTCGCTCTGATAGAGAGCGGAAGGTATGTGCTCGGCATCGTGCTGTCGAGTCCTGCTTTGTTGCATGCAGTCGGGCTCTAACTAGCGGCCATAGATACGGCGAGGAGGTGGAGAACTATCTGGATGTCTACCTACGCACACCCGGCCTGGAGAAGCAGGATATTGCGAGGGCTCTGCTGGCTCGGGGGAACGCACGCAAGACTGCAGGAGACAAGCTCTTGGCGCGGGCGCAGCAGGATTTCCAGGCAGTGGCCAAGCTGGACCCCTCGAACCGTGAGTTGCAGGGGTATCTCAGGCGAAGTAACATGGTGAGTGTGCCTTACATCCTGGTGCAGCGACGAGAATAGGTGGTCCCGCGCAAGAGCGGCAGAGCCTTCCCCCTGCACATACCCTGGCTATATGCGCGCCAGCACGCCTCGGGCACATTGTGCGCTGACCTCCCTTACGACTGGGGCGTCCCGGCGTCCCGCTATGTTTCAGGCTTCCTCAGAGGGAGGAACTTGCAGCGCTATTGTTTGTTGTTGGATAGCCATCGGCTGACCCGACATAATTGCACCTGTAGATACACTTCGTAGACGAGCCGGCCTCGCAACGTGCACCGCCAGAGATTTGGGAGCTAATCGCCCGCTTCATCCCCCGGTATCATCTCCGCAGCTGGCTCTTTGTGTCTGCATTCCACAGGGACATAGCAGTGCGGCTAATCTTCCACACGATCGACCTCTACTTTGGCGAGGACCAAGATCTCAACCGCGGCTTGGACATCTTTGACAGGGTAAAAGCGGACCCGGTGTTTGCCAGCCGTGTCAAGGCTCTGCGCCTGCACTGGGCGTACGAGGAAAATGACATGTTCGACCTCATGACACGTAGGTCGCTGCTTCCCACTCCACCGCCGTGTGCGCGAGCTAAGGAACGGCTCTCAGGAATGTTCAAGTCCGCGTTGCCTGCATTCATCGCTCTGCGGGAGTTCGAATGGATAGGTTACCCGGAGTTGCGAGCGGAGATGGTTCAGGCAGTCCTTCAGACGCATCCGAATCTGCAGACACTCGGGCTCATAGGCTGGCACTTCGATGCCGTTGGGGTTGTGAGTTCGCATATTCTGGAAGCGCTGACCGTGCACCAGCTGATGCAGAGATGATAGTCCGCATTCCGCGGCCTCCGCAAGTTCATCTTACGCGCTGAGGACGATGACGGCTTCGCAGACATGGGCGAGGTCCGGACGGTTCTCGACCAAAATCAGGCGACGCTTCGGCACCTCACGCTGGGCGCGTATCTGCAGCGGAACCACTCGTGGGACCACGCGTTCCAATCCGCGACCATTCGCAACCTCACTCACCTCGAACTCGTGGACACTCGCATCTCGCACGTCGTGCTGGCACGGATAGCTCACGCACACCGGCTCGAGAGCCTCACCCTGCATGGCACTTTCGAGGAGCCGTGCTCGGCAAGCGTCGTGTTCGGTAGCGATCATATCATTGACGGCGTACACACGTTCCTGCCGCATCTGGAGGAGTTCCGATTCATTATGGTCGGCCACGACGATGATCTGAATTTGTTCCAGTCCGTCACGCAGTTCCTACGCCAACGGCCAAAATTGCGCAGGCTCGACCTTGGCTGCTGCCCGTGGGACCTCGCGCACAGCGTCCTCCCAGACCTCACCAACCTTCGGGCCCTGCGAGTCCGCATCGCCAACCTGACGGATGCGTCGCTGCGCGCACTGCTGGATGCTATACCACGAACCATGCTCGCTATCCATCTCGAGACCGACGTATCTGCAAAGCCCATCGTACGTACGCTAACTGCTAGATATGGTCAATGCTAAGCATGTGTCATAGCACGAGTACGCGCCTGCGTTCTCCATATTCCCCGCTCTTGCCATGTTGCACCTGAACGGTAAACGAAGACGCCCGCAGCCAAATCTCCTGTCAGACAAGGAATTCCAAGTTCAAACGGAGCTATGGACGACGAGCGCACGGAGCATAGCACATGTGCTTCCCTCCATCGACTTCGTCGGTTGGCATGGCGAGCAATATGTCGTCGTTCGGGGCGGCGGGGGTAAGAGTGACCAAGTAGAGCTGAAGGAGCTGCCGTCTCGCCGACGCTTAGACTGTGCGAAAGGAGTAGACCTGGGCAGTGAGGATGCGGCGTGGATGGAGAGGAAGGACTTGCCGATGGATTATGAGATGCCGGGGTTGCAACAGACGTGAGTCTAGCGCTGCCTGCCATTCGCTTGTTTTGCTGTGTGTCGCTGTCGCTACTGTCTGAGGTTCATCTGTAGAGCTATTGTGCACATTCTGTATCATACCGATTTACAACCAGCTGCTCCTGAGCATGCCCTGGAGGGATCATACTCCTTCGATTGTGCGGGTATGTTCCCCTGCTCGTTCACGCCGCTTGCACCCTCCACAGGATAGGTACCGTTCGCTCCCGGTCGGCCGACCTTCTACAACGTTATATTTGGAGAGCCCGGGGTGGCGGACGGAATCAGGTGCGCCGAGTGGATTGCGACATTGTACTACCATCGCCGACCGAGCCATGGGTAAGTGTCCGCCTGCTTCACACGCAGACGCTACTGGCTGACTTACCCCTGGCTAACGATAGGTGGGTCAGCCCGGAGGTGACCGAATCCGCGGAACCTTACCCGCACTACGAAGTATATCAGCACTGGCTGCCGTACCGTCCGCTCAGCTCGTCGTCCCACAGCCACGCGTCGTCATGGGGCACCCGACTACTCTGCCCAAGCTTTTCCAGCCCATGCGCGTCGGAGATATTACAGTTAGCCATCGTGTGGTCTTCGCCCCTCTGACGCGGTGCCGCACTGCCCCCGGGGGCGTGCACACTGACATGGGAGTGGAATACTATGCACAAAGGGCATCCTTTCCCGGGACACTGCTGATTTCGGAGGCAACATACGTTGCGTCGTTTGCCCAGGGTCGCTCTCCGTACGCACCCGGCATATTCACAGAGGAGCAAGTCGCGGCTTGGAAGCGTGTGAGTGCACAGCATGCGCCTGCCGAGTTTGCTTCGTGAAGTGACTGATAGCAGGAACACAGGTCGCGGACGCTGTTCATGCTAAAGGCTCATTCATATACATGCAGCTGTGGGGGCTGGGCCGCGCGGCTAGGATAGCGGAGATCCGCAAGGAATACCCAGACTATCCCTATGTCTCGTCGTCAGATGTCCCGCTAACAGGCAGAGAAGAAACCCCTCGTCCGCTCACAACGTCCGGTAAGCAGATGACACACTGTACGGTTGCTTCGCACAAAAGCCCATATTATCCGGCAGAGATCAAAGAATACATCGCAGCCTTCGCTCAAGCAGCACGAAATGCTGTCTATGGCGCCGGCTTTGATGGTGTGGAGATTCATGGGGCGCACGGCTATCTGGTGGACCAATTCACTCAGGAGATGTCCAATAAGCGGACGGACGAGTACGGCGGATCCATTGAGAATAGGTGCAGGTTCGCGCTCGAGGTCGTCGAGGCTGTAAGCCAAGCAGTAGGCCCGGAGAAGACTGCTCTACGTCTCAGCCCGTGGAGCTCCTTTCAAGGTATGAGCTGCCTGCTTCTCCGTTGCCGTCCGCGGCACTGATATATGCACGAAAGATATGCGCATGCCTGATCCGATACCGACATTCACGTATCTTGTGTCACGCCTGGCTACAGACCATCCAAACCTGGCATATCTTCATGTAGTAGAACCAGGAATTTCCGGCAATATCGACGGGATTGTCAAGCCTGGCGAGGTATGTCGTCTCCCATAAACAGCCAGTATTCATGATATCGACCCTCATTCTACAGTCAAACGAGTTCATCAGGACTATATGGCTTCCGCGACCTCTAGTCAGCGCTGGTGGTTACACGCGCGAGCGTGCTCTTGAGGTCGCTGAGGAAACTGGGCAGCTGATCGCCTTTGGCAGGGCGTTCATCAGTAATGTGAGGTTCAGTGACGACGAGGCTGACGCTTACTGACTTCGCCAAAATCCTGCAGCCTGATTTGCCCCGACGTCTCCTGAAAGATATACCGCTGACTCCCTGGGACTGGGACTTGTTCTACATTCCGCAGGAGCCGCACGGATACATCGACTACCCCGCAGCCGATGAGACCGAAGATGCACCCTCGACCACTCTAGACTCACCGATGAGCCTGTAGACGATCTGTCTTGTGTCCGTAGATATCGACGCAGCGTAAGCTCACTGCCTTGCGCACACTGGCGAGGTAGGAAATGCAGCGGGCTCCGGTTGTATTGCGTCGGCGGCACAACGTTGAGCAATGGCACATATGAAGACTGTAAATAATTCGGTCCGGCCTTCCTGTCTCTGATGCCGCCTTCGAATCTCCTCGGCGCCGCCCGCGCGATATCAGCGATATCACTCCTGGGGCATTCTAGCAGTGGGACACGACCAGAAGGGTCGATTGTGTGAGAGAAAGAAGCTCGTAAGTCGCGATTCTTAGTAAGTGAGGTGTCTTACTCATGCGTGGGCAGGAAAGTATAAGACCGCCCTCTCATGTACTAGCGGAGATACATTCACATTCGACTTGGGCCGCCTGCTATTGTATTGTACTAGGCAGCGACACCCAGGCGAGAAGCTCAGAACATGGCGTCAGACCTCCCCAAACTCTTCCAGCCCGTGCAGGTTGGAGATGTGACGCTCGGCCACCGGGTAGTCCTCGCACCCCTGACGCGCTTTCGCGCAAACAGCAAGCACGTTCATACCGATCTTGCCGTGACCTACTATGGCCAGCGCGCAGCCGTCCCCGGAACGATGTTGATCACCGAGGCGACCTTCATCGCCCCATACGCAGGGCTGTACGCGAACGTCCCTGGCATCTGGAACGAAGAGCAGACCGCTGCGTGGAAGAAAGCAAGTCCAAATCCACGTGGATCTTCCACCCTGCATAGGAAACTGACGTTGCGGCTCAGATCGTGGACGCAGTGCACGCTAAGGGATCGTACATATATCTCCAGCTTTGGGCCCTCGGTCGCGCCGCCCAGCTTTCCGAGCTCAAGGCGGAAAACCCGGATTACCCGTACGTTTCGGCGTCCGATATCCCACTGACTGGAAGGGAAGGGACGCCTCGTCCACTGACGATACCAGGTCAGTGTCCTGCGGCTTCATCACTCGTCAGCGATGCATACGGGCTCACCGACATCCAGAGATCAAGCAGTATGTTGAGGCGTACGCGCAAGCAGCTCGCAATGCCGTGCACGGTGCAGGTTTCGATGGGGTCGAGGTGCACGGTGCGCATGGGTATTTGATCGACCAGTTCCTCCAGGACGTTTCGAACAAGCGCACCGACGAGTATGGCGGCTCCATCGAAAATCGATGCAGGTTCGCATTTGAAGTCCTCGATGCCGTCACGAAGGCTGTGGGAGAGAAGAAGACCGGGATCCGGATCAGTCCCTGGAGTACCTTCCAAGGTCGTATCTCCCCCTTAGCTGCCAACAGATGATTGTTGAGCGCAACACTGACATGAGGGGTCTACAGATATGAGGATGGAAGATCCTGTGCCGACGTTCACGTATCTGGTTTCCAAGATCGCGCAGGATTTCCCTGACCTCGCTTTCATTCACATGGTCGAGCCCGGTGTGGGCGGAGGCTCTGACATTGAGACTAAGAGCGGAGAGGTGAGCTTGTGCTCTGTTGTATACACCACTGGCGCAGTACTCACTCACCACCAGTCGAACGATTTCATTCGCAAAATATGGCTTCCGCGTCCTATCGTATCCGCCGGGAGATACACAAGAGAGAGCGCGATAAAGCGCTCAGAGGAGACCGGAGAGTTGGCTGCATTCGGCCGACTCTTCATCTCGAACGTGCGTTGCATACAGCCTCAGGGTGTTCCCTACTGAATTAGCTCCAACCTAGCCTGATCTGCCCTTGAGACTGCGCAAGAACTTGCCTCTGAATGGTTGGGACCGTGCTGTCTTCTACCTACCTGAGGACCCTCGTGGTTACATCGACTATCCGTTCGCAGAAGAGAATCGCGCGGAGCTCGGTGTATAATTGCTCTGGAAGCTTTCCTTCGATGTCTATCATAATAGAAGTGATAGAGAGCGCCATCACCGAATCTGAATCGTCCAATCGTCCGGGCGGGTTCATAGTGCCAGTATTCGGCCTCGTTCGAACTTCGCGGATGGTATTCGACACTGTTGGGTGTATCGCCGCCGAGTTCAACCTCTGCAAATTCTTTGCTATGAGAACGCCGAATAGAATGCAGCCACGGGAATAAAGACATGCATGCATAGAGTCATAGACTCCCCTCGTTCGGATCAGCCTCTCCAGCCCGAGATTCAAGACCGTTGTCTAGCAAGCGCTTGGTAGGCGCCGTCGGCGGCGGGCCGCTCCGCCGGAGCGGTCCTGGAGTCGTGCGCAGCGCGTAACGGCAGCTTGAACAGAACCTCACCGCGACTGCCTCCAGTGCGGCGTGCGCGCATACAGTGCTATCCTCCTTACTCTACGCTGCAGTGGCTCTTAGTCTGCTTGAATCAATCTGGTCCACTACCCTGCGTTTGTCGCGTTTGAACAGTCTGTTCAAGTGCCAGTGGACCCGAAACTCGGATTCACTGTGGGGATGTCAAGCAACGCGAAGCTCTTCGGCCTACAGTCTGCTATACTTTTGGCAACCAGGTGCGCACGGCTCATATTCTCTGGTAGGGTTCTCATCAAAACGTCGTCGAAAAGAGGGGGATTGTTTTATGCGTGTAGAAGATACCTGCTGCGAAACCTCTACCATGACCTCCAAGATTTGTCCGCAAAGGCGGCATTGCAGTCCAATACCCCTGTTGTAATAGACGCGGGAGAAACAGAACTAGAAACGCTGCCTACATCGTCCACGACTGCGAACACGCCCACCGTCGCGCGCAAACGACCGTTCCACTCTGCCCTCTCCAGAGGCCTGTTCTCGCTCTGTTTCTCTGAAACCTGCATACTGTTTCTTCTGCTCATCTGCCAGGCTCTAGACGTAATCCATCCACGGTAAGTACGTCCAGTGAGACTTCCTACATGGACCTCTCCAATCGCGGATGTCTTATACGCCTTTTCCAGCGTGCGACTAGCCCACTGGCAGATCTCATTATCTGCGCTGCTGGTGTCTGTAGTATTGGTGATTCCTCTATCATACAGCCTCGTTCTCAGCAATGGATCGGGTCAACCGGGTGGTACGTTGATCAGCTGTTTGGAGCGACTGTCAGTCTCAACCGCCGCAGTATCGCCCGCACGCCAACGCATCCTGTCTCCGAGCCTGGCGCTATACCTGATACCCAATATCCTCTTTCTCCTGGCGCTGTCCTACATCCCACTGCCCGCTGGAATGCCTGCACACACTATGCTCGCCTCGACACTGTCGCGACTGACTGTCATCGGCACTGTTATCCTTGGCCTGCTCTCCGGCTTCGGAGCCATAGATACCGCCTGGGATTTCTTCCCCGTTTTCTCCCGCAAGGCAAGGTGCGCATATATGCAATCTAACGCTTGATCGGTGTATGCTCAGAGGAACCAACATCTTAGGTCCGACCCGAGCGATGAGGAGGTTCGTACCGCGGAAGCCGGTCTGCGACGCGTTCGGGAAGACCTTGCGCAACGCCAGAAGGACCTACGAACCTTGGAGGCTACCAAGGTGCGCCCTGCGTTCTCTTGCACCGCTAATATATCATAAACGGATGGTCCAGAAACCTGACAACCAGTCGAGCTGGCTATCCAGAGCCCTCCCAAGCTGGCAAGGAAGCAGCGGTAGAGTCCGTACTATGTTGTGCGCATATATGCAACTTACGGTGTCCCCTGAAGAGTCGTCCTCTATAGCGCAAGAGATCACAGGCTTACAAGCCTTGGAATACGAGATGTCTCGCAATCTGGACGCCCTCAAGCAGCGCCAAGCAGATGCAAAATTCTCGAGAACCTTTGTTGGCCGCGTCTTCAACTGGGGCGGACGGCTCTTCGCGGTGTACTGCATATACCGCATCTTCACGGTACACCATTCGCTTCAGCAAAGGTGGTCACCGAACTCACAGCCAGACGATATAGTGCCTAGTAAACCTCATTCTGCCTCGATCTCCACCCTCCGCTCCAGGAGAGTCGACGTCTACTAACGCCGACGTGGTTAGCTTCGTGCTCGCGTACTTGCTGTCCTACCTACCTTTCGTAGACCTCCCTCAAAGTCGGATTGCAGTCATCTCGCGCCTCATCAGCCTTGCTCTCGTAGGCGTCATTATTCTCATGAGCCTCAGGCGGGTACTCAGGGGAGTAGCAAGGGTATGTGCCGCTACTTACCTTCGAAACCAAGCTGCCATTCATCAAATGCAGGTATTGCGAGTGACCAGTCGATCGCTGGGAGCGTCGCTCATGTTGCTCACGTTAGCACAAGTGATGGTACGCGTCTATCTCCTGTTCCTGCCTATGTAGTCTGAGACGACGTGACTGACGACCTCGCTTTCGTAGTGCATATACCTCCTTTCTACGCTCATCCAATTGCGTACCTCCTTCCCTCCACCTCCGACGCATCCAGATGCGGAGCTCGAGGTCGACACCGTCAACCTGTTCTCAACGCTCCCAGAGTGGCAATTCTTTGGCTCGCTCTTTGATGGGTCGTTCCTCCTTGCTGCCGCCGTGAGCGCTGCCGTAAGATGGCTGGGAGACAGAGTCACGGGGTAGTGCTGCCCTGTTACAGTATACGAGATGTATTCGAGTGCTGCAGGGATTCGTAGCGTACTATCACTAGTGAGTAATAAGGGCAAGCCGCAACGCTCGCCAGGTTGTGGCGCGATCGAGGACAACCCAGGCTGACTTCGAATTCTCTCCATCAGGGTGTCCGTAGATCTAGAACCTACACTTGAAAGGTCATGTCGTCGTCCTTAAGACCACTTCGGACACAGTTGTTTACGGATCCCGGACCCGAGGCGCCCTCCGTTACGTGGCTGAAAATGTGGCGATTGGACCTGGCGTTTTCGATCAAGGTCGGTCAAGCGCCCAGGAAAGCGTTTGCGCATTCTGGACGGCCTGGACCGCGGCACGCCATCCCGCCTGATCATTACGGACGCTGTATATGACTCTTCGCCTCGACCAAGACAAGCGCAAAATGGTGCTGCGGGGCCAACCTCGCTCCAATTGGCAAATACTCGCGGGCGGTGAGACGGCGTCCGCGGAATGGCGCGTTCATGGAAAGTGCGGTGGACACGATCGTCGTGCCCGGTTAGAATGATATTACGCTCTTGCTCCCCATGGCTTCAGGAATGACTCCTGTGCGAGCCTACAAGTTGTTTACCAACTGACCGCCGTGGAGTCTCCGTTGGATCCCACTCTTGCCCCCATCGCTCTTCCCTCATTCCTGGGCCCTAGATTTACCCGGTCTAAAACGTTATAGAGATGAAAACAGAGAAGACTTTCTCTGAGAAAACGACTCCCGAGGGACTCTCCGTGGAGGTGGACCCTACCTCATATATCAACAACTCCAAGGCGACGACGGACGATGATGAAGAGGAGTTCCCTGACGGCGGGCGAGGATGGGTGGTGGTTCTTGGGTGTTTCATTTTCTCCGCCGTAACGGCGGGATGGTCGTGCGTACGGGGTTTGAAACGAAATTCAGAGCAACGCTGACGAACAACACACGCGCTTGCTCAATGACAGCCTCGTGGGTGTGCTTTCTTCTCTTGGTCGATACACCGCTTATGACGGTTCACAGACGTGGGGAGTTACCGAGGAGTACTTTCGAGCGCATATGTTTCCTGGAACATCGGCGTCGGTCCTCACAGCGTTGGGCAGTCTATCTAGTGTGGTACGGTTGCAGCTTGCATGATTGTCGTGGAGCATACGAACCTCTGGTGTAGATCATGACGCTAGGCGGGATCGTCTCAGGCAAGCTTGCAGACCGATAGTAAGTACTGACTCTTACATTCCTGCTCTGCTATGCATGCTGAAGATACACCCAGCGGTTATAAGGTACGGATGCGCATCGTAGTGGCGGCAGCGCGTCGATGATTCATGTTTTTTTACACGGCAGCCATTCCTCGCAGCAGGTGCCTTCGTATGGATAGCCAGCATGCTCGCGTCGGTGTTTTGTACGGAGATCTGGCAATTCTTCATCACGATGGTCAGTACCGCCTCGAGAGCCGGCCTCATCGTGTAGAGCTGACACACGTGCACAGGGGGTCATGCAAGGGATATCTGATGCGCTGATATTCCCTCCAATCGTGGGTCGCAACGTCGTCCAGGAGAACTCACCCTGATGAGACCACCAGGTTGCCCTACCAGCACAATGGTTCAAGCGTTATCGTGCCTTCACGACCGGCATTGTCGTGGCAGGCTGCTCAGTCGGTGAGCTCGCACATCCTCCGTATGTCTCGATTTCCTGACTCTGTGCGCCTTGTTCAGGCGGTGCAATCGGTTCTCTTATCTATCGTCAACTCATAACGGAAGTTGGCCTCCGCAAGTCTCTTGCGATATTCACAGCTATCCACGCGTTCTGTCTAGGGGCAGCGTACTTGATGATAGAAGAGCGCCGACCTGCTCATAAGCGAACCAAGATCGTTTGGTTCGACAGCGAGTATTTCAAGGACCCTGTCTTCTGGAGCGTAGCGGGATGTTTCTTCTTCGTTGTGTTGTGCGTAGCATTCTCGTTATCTCTCCCTCGAGGTGGAAAACTGACAGCTAGCGATGCAGCGGCTACCTCGGGCCTATTTTTCTCATAGCGACCTTCACCGTAGAGAAAGTCCCGAACTTGCATGACATGGTCCGTTACCCATATTCTTAGACGGGGCCTCCTGTGATACTCATGTATCGCGTGGAATAGCTGGCTGCGCTGCCGGTAGTGGTCCTAAACTTCTCCGCTGCGCTGGGACGAACGCTCGTGGGTTTCGTCGCAGACAAATTCGGACCCGTGAATTCCCTCATGGTAGCCATCACGCTCTCTGGCCTCACGCAACTCGTCATCTGGATGTTCGTTACCACGTATGGCGGTATTGTACGTGCCCAGGCCTTCTCTGCAGTGCCTCGTGTATCGAACCTCATCCGACTGCGCCCGTCCGCAGATTACCTTCGCCATCCTCTACGGGTTTTTCTGCGGATGCTTCATTTCGCTCGTTGCCGCAGTGGTCGCACGCATCTACGGCGCAGACCGACTCGCAGGCCTATCGGGACTACTTCTGCTCTTCAACACGCCCGGCTATGCGGTAGGAGCCCCTTTGGCAGGAGCAATCCTTAGCGCGACGGGCAATAATTGGCGAGCCGTCGCCGGTTACTGTGGCTCAGTGCAGATTCTCGCCGCACTGTCACTTGTGTACGGTACGTGCCGGACTGTTCGCCTCAGACGTGACGACGGCTGACACCGATTGCAGCACGGCTGAAGCGAGAGCCAAGGATCTTCGCGGTTTATTGACCGCCATTTGCCCTTGGCGGCTAGCCGTAAACTCAAAATGCGACATCAGAACACGACGCAAGCCTTCGTACGTACTACGCTGTACAATGGTGAAGGCCCCTGCCGCCTCGAGCAAGCAGCTTTGGTTCTCGTCGCCCCCGCTCCCTTCGCCTCCCTCACCTACCCTTCGTCTCGATTGTACCGCTGCTGGGGATTGCATAATAGACTAGAGAGTGGCAAATGCATTGGTATGTTCCAAGTGGAGTTTGCGCAACTCTACGATGCTACTCGGTTCCCCTAGCTCCAAAGAGTAGGTATGTCTCTGCCCAATTGATGCAAGCGGCATCCTGGCATCTTCACGCTGGTCCGCGCTTTAGACCCTGACGACGGCTGGAATGGTGTCGTAGTGCCGTGAAGTACGAGAGTCATTTACATCATATCTCTCGAGTCATTGAGAGCGTGAAGTCAAATGCCGGCCTTGTATGGACGTTCCGAGTCTGTACTTCCGCCCGCCAGTCAATGTACGCATTCGCACTTTCCGCCGCTTTTGCGAGCGGCGTCGACATTGCTCGACACGTCCTTGGCCTGTGTGGAGGCATGTGTATATATGGCGACCCCTGAGTGTTCCTGAGCCCTGATCCGTGCTAAGCGACACAAGCGACGGACCCGGCGACACCAGCGTCCCCCGCCGCGTCGGTGGCGGAGTTTGTGGCGTTCTACATAGGCTTTCCTCCGCCCACCACCATCCTCTAGACATTTTAGCTTGCCGACATTGATTCGAGAACCGATTCATCTCGTCGCCGCGCGGTCATATGCCGCAGGACGGCGTGAGAGCGATAGAACACTTCTCTCATCAGCTCTCCTCGGGCGTCCGCCGGTCGCAGATCTTCTATAAGCCCACACACGGCCAGTCAATCTCCAGCCCTCGTCTTCTATCTTCGCCGTCGTCGCTGCAGCTTACCCAACTATCGAGCTTACTGCCATGGGAGTTGGACGTGCCGTCGACGAGGACCCCCTGTCCCGCCTCCTCGCGCCCCCGCCTAACGAGACGCCCGAGGAGAGGGAGATCCGACTCAGGCTTGAGGCAGAGGCTCGCCTGAGAAGCGAGAGGATCGACGACCAGCTCAGGGCGGAGAAAGCAGCGCTCAAGAAGAACAAGCCGGTCAAAGTTCTGTTGCTCGGACAGAGCGAGAGCGGTGCGTATGTCCCTGCGCTCGTTCAGCATTCACCCTATTCAAACCGCCTTCCCCGACCCAGGCAAGTCAACGACTCTGAAAAGTGAGTACCTCGTCCAGGCATCTGCCCCCATCTCTCTATTGGTATGCCCCTACGCCGGGTCAACTCCCCTCTATCACACCCTGGTGTTGTAGCCAGCTACCCCGCGCGGCAGTGGTCGCACTGAGCCACACAGTACGCCAAAGCGCAACTGATGCGCGGCGTAATGTTGCTGCGCAGTCTTGGACAAGGGCCCGCTTCTCCATGATCTCCTGCTCGGGACCCCAGCGATACGGTTCTCAACGAGCTCCGTCGGGCTGGTTGAAGATGATATCCTCTCCTGCTCTTCGTTGCAGAAGCGAATGGTCCCCATCTCCCCCCGGCGTGCGATGAATGTGGACCAGGGGTACGGGCTCGAAGTCGCTATCCCTTGGTCGTCATACATCACTCGAGGACCCTTCCTCGGAGAATGGTGCACATTCAACTCTTTCTCGGCAGCCCATCATCCATGCGCTTCGTCCTCCCATGATGCCTCGGCTACCTGGACAACCGGCTGACCGAGTCCGGTCTCACAATTCACTGGATCGGAAAACTGATCTCCCTCCACAGATTTCCAGCTTGCCTACTGTCAGGACCAATGGGAGGCTGAGCGAGCGTCCTGGCGTATGGTCATCCAGCTCAACCTGGTGCGGGGCATCAACAGCATCCTCGATGTGCTCGCAGAAGAGATGGCCGGCGGAAGCGGCCCGGCGATAGTTGACTCGGACGTCAGCGACGACGAGAGACCGTACGCTCCACGCACAGGAAGCGGCGGCCAACTCCAATTCACAGGGAAGCATCGCTTGCTCAAGCTGCGGCTCGCACCCCTACGCACGGTACAGCACGATCTCGAGATGCGCATCGGCATCCATGCCGGCGGCGACATCCACGACGTGATCTCGTCTCCGCCGAGCTCCCCGGTGCTCGGCGGCCGCGAGCGCAAGCAGGAGTTCTTCGTGCGTTCTGCAACGAGCTGGAAGCAGCTGCACGCGCGCATGCCGAGCGACGCGACGGCCGCTAGGTACCAGGACGCGCAGATGCGCGAGACGGCGGACATCATCGCCGGGTGCGCCGACGACATGAAGGCGATCTGGGCCGACCCCACCGTCCGCGAGATGCTGCAGCGCAAGGGCATCCGCATGGAGGCGACGCCGGGCTTGTGCGTGCCACACGACCTGCGGAGAAATTGATTGATACTGATCGCGCGGCACGCGCAGCTTTCTGAACGACATTGATAGGATCGCAGTGAGAGACTACGAGCCCACGGACGATGACGTCGTGCGAGCGCGGTTGCGCACGCTGGGAGTCCAGGAGCACCGTATCAAGTTCAACAAGGGTACGTTTGGGGCGACGCGAGGGCGACTATATGCGCGCTGACAAGCCTCTTAGGACCTGCCGCTGGCTCCGAATGGTGCATATACGATGTCGGCGGTTCACGCACCCAGGTCAGTACATATCTTGCCTGTTGTGGGCCTTTGCTGAATCAGTTCATAGCGCATCGCATGGTACCCGTACTTCGACGATTGCGATGCGATCATTTTCCTGGCACCTATCAACTGCTTTGACGAACGTCTCGCAGAGGACAGACGCATCAATCGTCTTGAGGACAGCTATATGCTATGGAAAGCGGTCGTGTCCTCGAAATTACTCGCCAAGACCTCGATCATCCTTTTCCTCAACAAACGCGATCTGCTTGAGCAGAAGCTCAGGAGCGGCGTGCGCATTCGCGATCATGTGCATAGCTACGGTGACCGGCCCAACGACGTTGAGCACGCTGTCAAGTGTGAGTCCGCTTTCGCGTCGTTGTCTGCGACTCATCCTGAGCCTTCGGCGGCGCGGTAGACTTCCAGCAGCACTTCCGAGATATCCTGCGCAAGAACACGCCCGAACCACGGCCATTCCGTGCGCATATCACGTCGGTCGTGGTAAGTATGTCCTGTATCTGTCTCATCGATCTCTAGTGCTGACCGCGCCCCCCAGGATACGAAAGCCACTGCCGTGACGCTCTCCGTCGGTACGTGCCCCTCTCCCTTCTCCCAATCATCGTCCAAGCCATGTTGGATTCGTTGTCGCTTGCGGCATTCGTTGACACACGGCACTTTCTACAGTTGAAGAAGGCATCCTCCGGGACCACCTCCAGCGAGCAGACCTACTCTGATTCACCACCCTTCGGTGTCTGCTCGTCTTCCTTGCATCTTCATTTCGACCCGCGCAAAAATCAGCCTCCCCCTCTTCTCGTTTACCAACACGAATGGCCATTTCATCGCCGGCCCAGCATTACTTCACCTCAGCATCCCCAGCATTCCCCGCTTCCCATATCTTGACACACCCCGACTGTGCGTCCCCGATTGACACGTTTGCCCCCTCTCCGCAGTCCGCGACAGCATCTTCGTGAAGAACCTCCGTGACTCCGACCTGACCTGACCAGACGCAATCCCGCGTCCCCGACCGGACCCTGTACCATACATTTCTGCGGTGAGCACCCACCCCCCGGAACGCCGTGTTCTCCGCGGAGCTTCCGACCACAGTCTCATCGCGCACTTCGCAGATTTATTCCTATCTACCCCCTGCTGTTGTGTGTAGATATAGTATCCCCCCCTTGCCCGTATATCCCCCGACTGCTTATTCGCTAGCCGAGCTGCGCGCTGCCGCCGCTGGCTTCCGCTTCGTTCGTTATCGCCCGTTCCTGTTGTCTGTTGTACTCCCGATCTTGCTTCTTGAGGCCACCCCGTCCACGACCTCCGTAATGCGTCGCCCTGGCGTTATCTCGTAATGCTAGATGTTGTAGTAATAGGATACGGAATGTTTCTCTCATCCTCGGTGCGAGAATGCGTGCGTCGCTCGAATGTGTCATGCCGGGGCTCTACGTCCGTCTCAACGGCGACTGCGTCATTCTCGCCTCGCAAACCCCGCCTTCTCGGCGCTGCGGCACCGACCGCTGGACCTCGCAAGGTAAGAAGCTCATCGCTGCAACAAATTCCGGAGAACAATAGACACAGCCAGAGAGCGGTGAGAGATACAAATACATAAACGTACAAGCGCAAGACCCTGTCCACGGAAGCAAAAAAGACAGCATAAGGTATACTACACGACTCCCCCTGCTATACAGACAGCGGAGATTAACGCAGCTAGAACCCGAACCAGGGTGGGAGAGAACGGGGAGAAGAAGAGAGGGAGGTTGCATCACGCCACAGGACACACCGAAGCTTCCTATTCCACCCGTAGCCGCTTCGCCCTGTCGTCGCCCTCCGCCGCGGGCGCGGCACCCTCCCCTGCTTGACCAGTAGCCCCCTCGGCTTCGTCTCGGTCTCGCTTCCCATTGTCCTTCGCGCTCGATCCTGCAGGAGGCTGGGCCGCAGCAGGCGCGGATGTGCTGCCCGCTCCCGAGGGTGCAGGCGCACCTGTCCCCGCCGCAGGACTCGTACCACTGCCGGCCGCGGAGGCGGAGGAACCGTGGCCACGGAGGAGCTCGAGCTCAGCCTCGGCGCGCTGGCGTGCGACGCGCTCCTCCTCCCACATGCGGCGCATCTCCTCGAGCTGCGCCTGGAGGTCGCCCATCGCCTGGTCCATGAGGAGCTTCTCGAGCGTCCACTTCTCGATATTGCGCGCCTCGTTCTCCTTGAGATGGTGGATGTACTGCACCGCGCGGCTGAGGATCGCGCCCTTGGCCTTCTCGCCCGAGCCGTTCGGCACGATGCGGCCCAGCTCGTTGATGCCCTCGTTGATGTTGCCGCGCCGTCGACGTTCCACCTCTTTCTGTGGTCGGGAGTGTGCGAGATGAGCTCATGGACGCCGAAGCGGAGATAGGCGAGGTACGTACGTGGTTGTCCTTCCGGATGCGCGCCCATTCGTCGTTCGTCATCGTGGCGTTCCGACCGCCACGTCTCCCCGTGGTCTTCGTCGTAGCGCTGGGCCTCTCACCCTCGGGTGACGCGCCTTCGAGGGGTTCGGGGCTGCTCTGAGGAGCACCGCCGTCCTGGGGTGCAGATGTTGGCCGACCTTCGGCTGAGGGCGACCCTTGCGGCGCGTTCGCCTGCAAAGCGGACGCGACGGCCGACAATTGGCCCAAGTTGGGAGGCCCGCGGGGATGGGACGAGGGGCCGGGCTCGCCTGCCATGCCGTTCGGCTGCATTGGCTGCTGGTGCGGGTGGATGCCATGGGGAGGGAACTGGCCAGGATGTGTTTGAGGGATGTGTTGTTGCAGGAAAGCGGTCTGCGAGAGGTTGGAGAGTGCTTCGGCGGCAGCGGAGTCCTTGAGATCGCCCTAATTCATAACCGTATGTAATGAGTATCACGATGGCAGAGTTGTTCTGGAATGATATAGACGAAGAGTAGGTATGTTGCTACGCGGACGCACTAGCATAGAATCCTGGCACGACGCGCTCTCCAGCACGCAGATTGCGCCGGAACTGGCGCGCCCCGACCTTAGACAAACCGCCGACATCCCCGAGTGCTTGTAAGAACACAAAATGTGGTATACCTCCCCGAGTCGAGTCGCCAGGCGCCGACGCCAAGTATAGCACGGAAGCGAGGCACACGAGCCGGGACGGCCCAATCCACGATAGCCATCGTCCGGTCGCCCGCGATCTGATGTGCGGAGTGACGCGGCGACGATGAAGAAGAGCCTCGCGCGCCCGCTTCTCTGGCTCATTGACTCTCGACGAATGCGTACGGGCACGCGCACGTCGCGGTCACCACCCCGAACGTGACCGATGTCTGCGATCACGTGGAGGGCGCGCGCGACGCACCCGAGCGCGGCATGTAGCATCGACAGACCGCCGACATCGGGACGCGATGGGAGTGCAGCGCGGGACTTACCCTGTTGATCATCTCTGCGGTGTGCTTGAGCAGGGCCATGACCTGCTCGTTGGCCATTCCCGGGATGAGATTCGCCGGGATGCTCGGCTGAGCCCCGCCTTGTGCGACCTGAGCACCGGCGGGCGGTTGGTGGGCATTGGAGGGCGCGGACGGAGGGTGCGCGAGAGCGGGGTCGTGGGCGGGCTGTGCGGATGCCATGTTCCGGCAAGGCTGGTATCAGGGTGTTGGGCGTGTGGTCGAGGAACAGGGTATTCCGGAAATTGGGCGCCAGAAACCGTTCACCGTCGCAAGTTATATACGCTCTCGTCGTTGGGTGCGACAGCGACGAGCGGTGCTTGCTCGCCGTGCAGCGCAGCGAGGGCGAGGGGACAATTGCGGGGGCGAAGTGATCACGGGGGAGGGGAATCAGGTCACGTCCTAGTCACGAGGACGTATATATAGTCTGCACGTGAGAATGCGCGACAAACAGCGCAAAACACCGCACAAACATGGCCAATTCGGGTGCACGGGCCATGTTCCGCACTCTCTACCTCCCCATCCATCCCTGCACGACGTTGACGACGATGCTCTCGACTTCGAGGCTCTCTGCGGGACATCTCGCACAATAGACGGAGCTAGTGAAATAGCCGCTTCCCGCTTGAAAGGGACTTTGAAGAGGGCGGTGTCGCGGCTGCCTCGGCAAAGCGCAGTCGTTCATCCTCCCCTTCCGCAGTACTGCGACATGCCATACGCGTTCGAGGTTCGGATTAGCAGGAGGGTGGGAGGTTCTACTGGCCGGTAAGCAAACGAGTAGAATGATGGAGTGCTCACCTTGGAAGAAGAGCCCAAGTCGCAAGGTGGCCGGGAATGGTGGGCGCCATGCAGCAGGCTCCTGCGTCATCGACCTGCACCTTGACCAAGCCTCGTGGCCGTTTACTGCAGCGTCTCGTAAGAATAGAGCAGCCTCACCCTCGAATCACCGTGCCGCTCCATCTAGGCTGTTCTCCATAATCTTCTACCGGGGCGGCTAGGATCGCAAGTGACGACTGTCGGACCTCCTGCTGCGCCCGGGGCCTCTGTATATAATGCGACCAGCGCACAAATATGTCTTCCGCCGTCTTGCGTCCCCCCATTGGCTCCCCCTTGTCAGCCTCCTTGTAACGTCCGCACGACATTCTACGATACAAATTTGCATCTCAGCTACCCATTTCTCTCTAGTGTCTCAAACTTGGAGCGGAGACCCTGTATCCCTTGAATCTGTGTAATCTTGTGTCTATCCTCTTGACCCCGACATGCACATAGCTAAGCCATGGGGCGCTGTCATCCTCGCCTCTACGCCAGCTTTTGCTGCGTACAATCTGGTGAAAGAGTACTCCGGCTCGGACTTCTTCTCTGGCTGGGACTTCTACGGGAACTACGACAACCTAACGAGCGGTACGTACCGCTCTGTGCCAATCCACAGCATTCCTCGGGTTACTGAAACGCTGCAGGTGATGTTATATGGGTCGACCAGGCGAATGCGACGCAGTCGCAACTGGCGTACGTGAATGGCGCGGGTCATGCGATCATCAAGGTCGACAACACGACGTTTGTACCATACAACTACAAGCGTAATTCTGTATGTCGTCTTGGTTATCTTGATATGCCTGCTATAAAGTACAGTCATGCTGACGAGCAAATCTCTTACAGGTTCGAATCACAACGCAGGAGTATTTCCCCATAGGCTCGGTGATTGTGTTCGACGCGACCCACCTGCCCTACGGGTGCTCAGTACGTGCTGTATGCTCTGCTCGAGTCCCTACCATCTCACCGTGTACGCTAGGTATGGCCCTCGTTCTGGACGAAAGGCGAGAACTGGCCAATCGGCGGCGAGATCGACATCATAGAGGCCGTGAACCTCATGACGTACAACCAGATGGCGCTGCACACGCAGAACGGGTGCACGCAGCCGGCGTCGGTCGCGCAGACGGGCACGACGGGCAACACGAACTGCTCGACGGATGCGGGGTGCACCGTCGCGGAGAAGCAGCCGAACAGCTTTGGGGAGTCGTTCGCGAGCGCGGGCGGGGGCGTGTGGGCGACGCAGTTCGACAGCTCGGGCATCTAGTGAGTTCTAGGTGCCAGTATCGAGGAGGATGGCACTGACTCAAGGTGACGTGTAGTATTTGGTTCTGGACTGTGAGTATATGCGCTTTGATGAGCTGCTTTTGGAAGCTGAACGGCCGTGCAGAGAGACAGTGTGCCGTCCTCAGTAACAAACGGCTCGAACAGCATCGACACCTCGTCCTGGGGTACGCCTTCGGCAGCGTACCCTTCCTCTTCCTGCGACATCGGCGAGTTCTTCACGCCCCAGCAGCTGGTGATCGACATCACGCTCTGCGGCAACTGGTATGGCCCGGCCTCGTGTTTTCCCCAAAGCTGGCTCTAACACACTATCTGCTAGGGCGGGCGTAGCGTCTGTGTACCAGTCGACATGCGGTGGAGACGGCAGCGCGACCGCATGCTACCTCGACAACGTCATCAACAACGGCACGAACTACGCCAACGCGTACTTCGAGATTTCCTCCATCAAGGTGTACTCGACGAGCTCCGCGCTCGTGGCCACGACTTCTGGCGGCTCGACCGTGTTCGTCTCGGCGACTGCGACGTCGAGCGGGTCTTCGAGCTCCGGGACGGGGACGAGTGCGTCCGATACGAGTGGGAGCATTGCGCGAGTCGCTGGGCAAGCGTATGCGGCCCTGGCAGGGGCGACGGTGCTTGCTGCGTTTTCTTGGATGCTGCTCTAGTGGGTGTGGGGACGAGACATGACCTTGTAGAGTGGACTCTATCATGCTGATGCTACGGACATGCAGTATTTCCTGCTAGCTGTAGTACTAGTGCCTCTTGGTGTGCTAATCTTGAGCATTCTCAGACCGGTCCGTGGCAAGTTCCAACCTTCACTTCTCGTTGCCTTGCTTGTATTACCTAGCAGTGCCCCATTGAACAAGGGCATGTGGTGTAGTTGGTTATCACGCTCGCTTAGCATCTATAAGAGCATGCGAGAGGGGTCCGGTTCAATCCCGGACATGTCCATTTTTGGCTGCCCGCCGTCTGTCTTTGGAATTGATCGGCGGCATGCATGATCGAAGGTGGGCGCTTCCGACTTCCTACCTTTTACCGCAGTCCTCCCAGATCTTCAGCCACATCCGGTGTACGTCTGTGCGCATGCTCGACGAGTGCTCATTCAAACTCTGACGGCGACACAGATTAGTACTGCACGATGTCCACCGCAGTGACGCCGACGGAAGAAGAGCTGAAGAATGCGCTCCTGGAGCTCAGGGCGGAGAACCCTGTCTTGGGCATCGCTAAAATACACGCGCTGCTCCTCTCCAAACGTCCCGAATGGACAGTGAGCGAGAAGCGCACCCGCAAGATCCTTCAAAACGCTGGTCTGGTCCTGAACACGAATGGGAACGCGCCGGCCCAGCTGTACCCGACCTCGAAGGTGATCGAGGGCTTGGACGTCTCGAAGTGGACGCAAAAGGTCGAGGTCAAGTACTTCGGCAAGACGAAGGGCAAGGGTCTCGTCGCGAAGGAGCGCATTGCGGAGGGCGAGACGATCTGGAAGGAGGACCCGTTCGTCCTCGCACCTGAGTGGTGAGTTCCTCCGGTACGTCCATGTCGTCTGAATACCTGACGACCTCCGAGGAACCTGTACGACCTACAGATGTCTTCGCACGCCTGCGGATACTGCTCAACGCCTCTCACAACTTCTCCCTTGATCGTGCCATGCTCGGCATCGACGTCCGCGACGCCCTGTCCGGTGCGCTTCTGCAGCCGCCTGTGCTTGTCGCGCTCGGGGAGGACGCACCCTTTGCTTTGCGCGTCGCGGAATCCTGCCGCAGCACCGCTCCTCCACTTCGCGCGGAGGAACGAGTGGATGGCGCTGCACGCGCTGTCCCAGCTTACAGCGCGCGTGCTCCTCACGTACAACCAGGACGAGAAGGCATTCGAGGAGGACTGGGAGGTAGTGCGCTCGTTAGCGCAGTTGGGCATGGAGGAGCGCGCGAAAGGCGGATGGTAAGCATCCTGTATCGACCCTATTGTGCGACTGCTGATGGGATCCAGGCTAAACGCAGAGCCCGACAGAGCAATGTGGAAGAAGGCACACAAGCTCTACGTGCAGGCGTTCCAGGAGCCTACGACAGAGGCTGAAAAGAAACGGCTCGCGAAGCTGCTCAAAAAGCCTTTGCGACAGGACGTCGTAGACGCGCTCTTCGATTATGACGCGTTCTTGCGCGGGCTGGGACGGATGAGCCTCAGTAAGTATTCGACCTCAGGAAATAGCGCTTGTGGCTTACGAGCTCTCTGCTAGATCTCGAAGCACATGGAGGTCTATACGTCCTACATTCGCATCTGAACCACTCATGCGCGCCGAACGTCTCCGTACGGCACCTGGACCAACGTACAGCACTGTCCCGCATCACCGTACTCGCGCGACGAGAAATTGCCCCAGGAGAGGAGCTCTTCATCACCTACGTGAACCCCGAGCTCCCGCTCGAGCAGCGCCGGAGGCAGCTGATGGAGTGGGGCTTCGGTAAGTGCGTGTGCGAGCGTTGCGTGGCGGAGGAGCGTGAACGGAAGGCGAACGGCGGAGGAGAGGGGCCGGGTAACCAGGATGAGACGGCGGACTTGGAGGCCGAGCTCAAGGCTGGACTGGGAGTGATGTAGCGTAATAAACGCAACAAGTAACAAAACTCGTGGTACGGCATGAGATGAGGGCAGCTTCACAAACAGTTGTGCCCTGTACTAGGGGAGCAAGAGTCGACACTTCCTGCAGGGCTGCGACATCATGGTAAGCAGAGCAGTAACATACAATTCTCCACTGAATTGCAGGTCCTGAAACTCGTCAGGCTCCGCCCCTGAGCTTCTTGAACAACGCTCCTCCGCCGGCAGCGACCTTCTCCACGTCCCGGCACGTCAGGCTATACCTCATCCCTCTCTCCAGTTTTCCCCCGTTCGCGATCGCCTCTTTCTCGGCGTTCCCGCGCAGCATGTCGAAGTTCGCGATGCGCTCCTGCGGCGTCCGTCCATCCGTAGCGAAGCTGTCCTCCTGCACCTCGTCGATCCCGTGTAAGTGCGATGTGTAGAGCGACGAGGTCGTGATGACCAAACTGCGGGGCTCGAGGAGCAGCGAGAGGATCGGGGTGGGGTCGATGGGTTTGCCTGACCCGGAAGCCATCATGGGTCCTGCAGTAGTGGTCGTCCCGGCCGACTGTTCGGCTTGAGCGGGGGCGGCGTCGCCGTCGGCCTTGTACTTGTAGTAGTGAAAGACGGTATGTGAACCCAGTGATAGTGTCGCGACAACTGGGTGGTACGCAGGACCATCTTCGTGAGGCTACATGATGGTGCAGGGTCAGAGAAAGGCAATGAACGGCAACCGCGCGCGGAATCGCCATACCATGATGCCCTGCCCAGGTGCATACTACGAACTCGCACGTCTGTTCACGATGATGTCCGTGATGCTAATCGTACATACCTCGTTCATGATGATATGATTGGGTTGTCCATGAGCGGACCCTTTGAACGCTCCAGTATCTCGTATGCGACCGATTATGTCAGGGCTGCGATTGGATTCTTGTGAGTCCGCGGTGCATGTCGTCTTAGTATGACGCACTACTGGTTCACGAAGGAAGGCATGTCCTGGGGAATGAGAGCCTTCTTCGCCGTCAGGTCCCCACCTATGCCAATGTCAGTACACGACCGAGAACTCGAAGGTCGACGGAAGCACTCGCCCCATATTTGCAGCCTGCAGAGAATATAAGTCGCTGGGCAAGTTGTTTTGGAAATCGCGTGTACACTCACCTGCGGTTCGCAAGACGCTTCCACCAAGGTTGCGGAGCCTCGTGAATCTACGGGCGAGCAAAACCTGGGTCAGTACCCGCGAAGAAACCGAACGGAGGGGTGCTCCTCTTTGGCGCCGCACTGACTTTCCGTATGAGATACTCTTCCTCCTCTTCGCTGACGAACTCACGAATGTAGTAGGTGTTAGATGTTCCGGGAACCAAGTAGTCTTCGAGGTTGATCGCGCTCATCATGCTCGTGGATTGAGGTGAAGATGACACAGCCACCGACGGAGAGCGAGGTTGAGGACTCTTGTGGCACACCATGAGATTCGATTAGTGAGTAGAATGGCAGTCTATTATACTGGTACAGAAAAGTACACGAGAACTCGATCTACGCACAAAACCCTGTACTGGTACAATATCACACGGTGGAAATGAGGACATTGGGTACGACCGACACTCCAATATCTATGCTGCGTCAACGTCTGACCATTCACTGTCGCTCTTGGCGTCGACGGCAGCCTCCTCCTTGCTGATGATCTCCAGTTCGTCATCCTCCTGCTGCGGCCGACTCTTCTTCGGCGCGTCAGCAAGCGGGGTCGAGGAGAGCAAGAACGTCTCTTCCGCCACAGACGGTGCCTCCCAAGGAGCACGCGTCATAGGCTCGGGAGCTGCATCCGTAGGTGACGGGGTCGCTGAGTCGGCGTCGGCAGTCTGATATGTAGAGTCCGTGGCAGAAGAGGTGGTACGGGTGATTGCTTCAGGCGTGGGCACCGAGACCGATGGGAGGGCGGATGGTGCGGTGACCGACGTCTCGTTCGAAGACTCGGGCGACGAAGTGGCTTCCGACGCCCGCACGACGACCTCGTCCTGGAGAAGCTCCTCGGAGGAATGCACCTCTGTCGGAGACGGCTCGGAGAGCGCAGGCGACGCGGACGGATCGATGTGGGGAGCTCCCTCTGACGAGGACGCGTCCGTCGACTCGCTTGCTGCCGAAGGAGCATCGACAAGTTCAACGCTGACGGTGTCGGCTTCGGGTGCTTCTACAACGTTGACCGTCGCCGATTCGGATGCGGGTGCCAGTGAGGGGAGGTTGGCGGCAGAGCCAGAGACGTCGGCAGACTCGGAGGCAGGGGCGACTTCGGGCGCCGGGGTGGCCGGAGCGGTGTCGACAGGGGAAGGGGTATCAACGAGAGCGAACGAGACCGTGTCGGCTTCCGGGACCTGAGACGTCACAACGGAGGCAGGCGTCGACCCCACAGTAGTCTCGGGCTTGACCTCGGCCACGACCGTGCTATCGTCCTCGATGTCGGAGGTAACAGGAGAAGCGGACGCACTCCGGCGGCGCGCCCGCTCCCTACTCCTCTCCCGGCTCTCCTCGACGCGACGCTCGACCGCCTCCAACGCGCGCTCGACTTCCCTCACAACCTCCTTGCGGCGTCCGCGCACTGCCAGGTCACCGTTGCTTTCGACTGCGTCGAGTTGAGTGAGCAGCCCGTTCAGCGCGTGCTCGTACGCATGCACCGGGGTGTTGTTGGCAGTGTACGCGAGCGCGCCCGGCTCGCCCGAGTCGGAGTCGGCGGAATCAGCTTCGGAGACAGGGTTGACGAAGTCGAGGTGCTCGGGGAACTCGAAGGTAGACTCGAGCTTGCGAAGCGCATCCTCGACGTTCTTGATCTGGGCGAGGGAGAGCTTGCGCGCGCGGCGGGCGTGGTAGAACTTAAGCAGCTTCTCGGCGACGGCGGGAGGGAGAGCAGGGGTCCGGTGAAGAGGTGCACCCTCAGTAGGAGTCGGCTTGGCGGATTCGGACACAGGGGGCTGAGCAGGGGTGGTCGGCGCAGGGGATGAGGGCACAGAAGGGGGCTTGCTCTCGCGCTTGGGAGTGGATGGACCTGCGACAGGCTGAGCGGGCTCGTGCCCGGGCGCGTCGAAGATGTCCGAGTAGAGCTTCACGAGCGACTCCTGCACCTCGGGATCTGTCTCGCTGCGAATGCGAGCCTTCAACTCCTCCTTGAATGAGGGAACCTGGACGTGCTGCTGGCGGGCTGGTGAAGGGGCCACCGGAGCTTGGGGTTCGACGGGTACGTCGACGGCCTTGCCCTTACCCTTCACGTCCACAGGCTTCGATGCAGTGCTGGGAGCAGACGGAGCCGAGAACTGTGAGAGGAAGCCCTCGAAGGCAGTACGGAGATCATCCTCGGTAACGTCGTTTCGGGAGGCACGCGAGGGGACAGCCTGTCGCGGTGCGGCGAAACGCTGGGGACGCTGAGCAGGAGCGCAAGTCTGACAGAGTGGGGTCAGATCAAGGAGGTCACAATTGTGTGTACGAGTGGTACACACCTTCTGCGCAGCCTCAACATCTTCAGACACAACGGCAGTGAGGGCCAGAAGAGCGAGCATCGCTTCCTCTTCCTTCGCACGCTGAGTCGCCAGGTGGGCCTGGCGGCGGCGTTCTATCTCTTCGCGGCGCTGAGCTTCGGCGAGGGCGCGTGCGCGCTGCGCCTCGCGCTGGCGAGCTAGGAGAACACGTCGCCGCTCCTCTTCCCTTCGGACGCTGAACGACAGTTCTTCAACAGCGCAAGACGTCGTCCTCCCGACTGGTGTATACGAGGAGGGGCGGAGAGAAGCAGCGATGAGGCGAGACTGCTCGCGGTAGTAGTCGTCGAGAGCGGCCTGACGGCGAGCAACTTCCTCCAAGTATTGCTGACGACGGGCTTGTTCACGTTGCTGCTCGATAGCTCGCAGACGGGCCTGGGCGGCTGCGTAGTCCTGAGCTGCGCGCTCGGCTACGGCATCGAAGTAATCGACCTCGGAGTACATTGTGACAGGTCGACGGGCACGGTAGGTATACGGCGTCGTGTGCGCGGGCACTGGGGTGAGGACCAACATTGTAGAGCAGAGGGTGTTCGAGGAGTAGTGGATGGTCTGAAGAGAGAGGGAGTTACTCTCGTTGGCAACTTCCCGACTGGCTCTTATAGCAATCGCGGTCGCGCTTGGTCAGCGTCGAGCAGCGACGCGTACGCCCGACGCGCGTCCTCCTGTGAGTCATCGCGGATGCAGACGTGTCCCGACTGTACGCGCAATGTCGAGAGTGTTGCAGAATGCGCTGGAGCATAACCAGAATTGGTAATCCGCCACAAACAGCAGCATTCCGAATGTGTCGGAGGCGCGAGAATACGCTAGAACGCCGCGATCACGTGACGGAAGCAACACGAATGTTGACGCGCGTCGAGTATAGTCCTCAGGGTATCCGAGTGCTATAAAGTTTTGACTGAGCTAGGCATGTAAGATGAGGGGAAGGAGAGCGGTACCGGTAATGAAGTATCTCGATGTGGTCGACGACATGAAGAGTCAACCTCTGTCTTTGAATCGTCTACTGCTCGTGGTTACGAGTCCTGCCGAAAGAGAAGGTGATCAAACTCAACAATGCGAGCTCAGTGCTTTCCTGTCACCGCTATGCTACAAAACGGTAAGCTTCCTTCCTTCCCGAGAGATCCACTGTTTGCAAGGGGGACGATGTCACTCACTACGATGACACGAGGATCGTTTTCCGAGGATGAGGACATTTCAATCCAACTTCACGAACGGGATTCTCAGCTAGGCCGCAAGGCAGAAAGCGAGCAGGCTCTGCGGGACTTTACCAAAGACGCGCAGAGCTGTTTGGCTTGAAGACAAGTGAAGACTGCAGCCAGGGTATATGCGCTCGTCATTGTCTGAACACATAGGAGGTTCGATGCGAAAGGTCGGTTCTGAACTCCCCGCTATGCGCTGGAGCAGGATGTATGGTTGTGCGCGGATGCGACCGAGAGCATTCTGGGTGGTGGAGGCTCAGAAGCGCAGACCGCAACTAGACTGCACAATTGACAGGAGCAAGAGGTTCGAGCCTCGAGGGCCATCGCCTACACCGGCAAACAGTCGCAAACATCTCCTGGAGGGCAGGAGGATCCGGCCATGGCCCTCAAGGCCTCACTTATGATCAATGATTCTCTTACTGATATGATGCGGCACGAATCGTCAAACTAAACCTATGCGTTGGTCAAGACGATGTATACACGTTCTTACTAGTTACGAAGATGTCAGGCACCATGTAAACCAGCAGACAACCACAGCGGCCTGCAGGCTGAAACGATGCCCTCATGCGAAATTATCGTTCTTCCCCGCATTAGTAACTCCGGTCGCCCATTGGCAGGGGCGTGGAGCAGTTGTCGGGGTGGCAAATAGCCATCATGCGCATGACGCTCTCAAATCTCCTCCGAGCCAATACTTCTATGCAGAATGCTAGCGATACATATGTGATGTCGAGTGTTCACCAACCCTACGACGGCGTCAGCAGGTTACAAAGCATAATGAGCGCGGAAGACTCACCAATCCAGCGAATAAGCGAATGTCGGCATGTGTCTCATACTGTCCGCTCTCGGCGCTGTTTACCTTCACTACGTCGAACTTGCCCTCCTCCGCATTCCAATGGAAGATCCGTTTCACACCCGCCCACCTGCACCACTCGAGACACCTCCAACACGGCTTCGCACTGCCCATCCCGTTCTTTGTGAAACGGGCGACGTAGATGTCCGCGCCGTTCGCACGAGGGTCGCGACGCCGCGCGTCCCACAGCTTGTCCGCCTCCTTGAGCTGACAGGTGCGGGAGGCCGTTCTCGCGGACGCCGGGACGCTAGTTGAGGACACTGACGAGCGAGAACGGCCGTGCAGCGAGGGTGGCGGGCCCTCACTCATACTTCCGTCCTCGCTGCCGCTAGTGCCACCACCGAGGCCAGGACTCAGACTTGAACTGGAAGAGTGCCGGCTCGTACTCCGCTGACGTCGCTTGTTCTTCCCCTTCCACTGCTTATAGCTCCCGGTCGCTGTCGTCGTCGGACTCGCAGTCGTGCTCGAAGAAACGCTCGGAGAAGTCGGTGGGCCCTGAAAGACACCTCTCGGGGCCCGCAGCCCCTTTTGTCCCTTTTGTTCGAGGTTCTGGAGGTGTGGCCGGTGGAACCCGACGCTCCATGCCTTGAACCTGCGTCTTGAACGACGGGGACATGCCCGTCAGGCTGAAGATGGCGTGCATCTCCGCGTGCATCGAAACGGGCTGAGACAGGTCAATGTGGCGAAAACGGAACGCACGGAGATCTAGACGAACCTTTCGGTGGCCATGCGTTCTGACTTCAGAGCCGTCGTAGTGGGGACGGTGATGGTTGTATCCGGACGAGATGACTTTGCCACCCTTTACCATGACTGCTCCGAGAGTGAAGCACATCGGACTCTTCGACGCGGCCTCCGCACACTGCGACAGGTAAAACTGGGTCTTGTTCATGGTGGGTCGTATGCGAGGTAGGGCAGCTGATCGGCACACGATAAGCTGCATGCGCTCAGGCGCCACTCAGAAATGCTTACATTCACACAGCTAATCTTGGGAATTGTTGCTGATTGCGCACGACGGCGTCGACGATTTGCAGACGAGCGAGGACGTGGAGAGCGAGGTAGGGCAAGTTCGAGTAGGATGAGTCGAGAGGACGAACAAGAGGATGATGTCAAGAAATACCGCTGTCGTGAGCAGCCTGCCCTGAATAAGTCACGGGACGCCATAAAATTCAGATCGCGGTGGGCGCCTTTCTACACGCTCTTCGTCCATCGATCGCCCCGTCCTCCTCCAAAACTTTTCCTTCATCCATCATGTCTGCCGACCTCGCGAAGCTCGAGTCCCACCTCGCTACCCGCTCCTACGTCGAGGGGTGAGTATCTGTCTTTTTTTTGGCGTCGAGAGACGTCTTTCGTGATGAACACAACGCTATGGTCCGTGTTTCCAAGAAGCGACTAGACACCGCTGCTCAAGCATGCCGACAACTACTTTACCTAGCTTTCTGATCTATCTTGCATCCTACGATGTTGAATCGAACGCAATAGCTGACTCGCTGTTCTGTTCGCAGGTACACTCCCTCGCAGGCCGATGTCGCCGTCTTCAAGGCGATCTCGTCCGCGCCCGACGCGTCTGCGTACCCCCACGTCTCTCGCTGGTACAACCACATCAAGTCCTACTCCTCGGAGTTCGACTCCCTCTCCGGCTCCAGCAAGGCCGGTGAGGCCTTCCTCGGTGGTTCCTCTGCCCCCGCCGCTGCGAAGAAGGAGGAAGAGGACGACGATGATGTCGACCTCTTCGGCTCCGATGAGGAGGAGGACGCTGAGGCCGAGCGCATCAAGGCTGAGCGTGTCGCCGCCTACAACGCGAAGAAGTCTGCCAAGCCCAAGACTGTCGCCAAGGTGAGTCTGCCCTCCGCTCGTAGACATCATGTATCGGTATTGCGTAGCTGTCATGTACATACCTGCATACATGGGGAACATGATGTTAACAATCCTCACATTAGTCCGTCGTTACCCTCGAGGTGAAGCCCTGGGACGATGAGACCGACATGGCCAAGCTTGAGGAGTCGGTCCGTTCCATCGAGATGCCCGGTCTCGTCTGGGGTGCCAGCAAGCTTGTCCCCATCGGCTACGGTATCCGCAAGCTTCAGATCACCCTCGTTGTCGGTGCGTAGCTTATCTGCTCGACGCGTCGATACGACTCTCATAATTACCGCTTTGTACAGAGGACGAGCTTGTCTCCCTCGACGAGCTCCAGGAGAAGGTCGCCGAGTTCGACGACTACGTCCAGAGCTCCGACGTTGCTGCCATGCAGAGTAAGTCTCCCTGATGCGCGTGCCTCGACTGCATCACTTACGTCCGCGATAACAGAGCTCTAGACGCTTTCCTGTCTATTCTTTCTGGGTGTCTGGTAGGATGTATCGGTGCGGTGTATGGAAGGCAAAAAGCAGTAAATTCCCCATGTTGTAACGATCTATAGATTGCAGTGTACCATTCAGGCTTCTGGATATAGCATGACGTGCAGTCGCTTCATCGATGTCTAAAAGGCGCTTTCCCGTGTTAGATGAAGGCAATCGCAATTTCTCCCATGTGAATTGGTATGTTGGATGTCCCGCATGAAGGACTTCGCTTGATGGGCTCACGCACCTTTCGACGCTCAGCATGGCCAAGGCTTTCCGTCCTCGACAGTGTAACACCGGAATTGGGCCTGTTTGAACACGAGAGTCCGCACCATCACCACATCCTCAGAGTCTGCAGGTACGTATACCACGCACATGGGTACATGTGATCTTCTCTTCTCTCAATTGCTCAGCAGGTCACCCATTGATCCCTCCCTAGCTAGCCTGCCGCACTCGTACTTCCGTCAAGTTCTGCGCTCTCATGACCCGCTCCAGGAGGGATGGCTCCTTGCCCAGGCTGAGACCTCCACGATGCGCAGCTTCCCACCATTGCCTTCGCCCCCCTGTCGAAGGTTCGGGCTCCGAGTATATATAAATCGGACCCCCAACGCCCCTCGCCCATAGTTTGACCCCGCACCGTGATTCATTGTACGAGGATCGTCAGCAGACATGTCCTCCGAAGACTGGAGACTCTATGGGTTCGCGCCTGTTCCGCGCGATCCCGACGTCCTGTTCAAGGACCATCCCACCGCGTCCGGGCCGAACCCCAAGCAGGATCTGTTTGTCGCGGATGACTTCCCACTGCCCGATACGCCCCTGATACGTGAAGTCCGCGCGTTTGCGCAGGTGTGTGTCCCTCTCTAAGCCAAGCTCAGCACGGTACTGACTCGCGATTCGCAGAGAGAGTTGGATGAGCAGACGTTCAACCACAGCAATCGCGTCTTCATCTATGGTTAGCATCCTACCTTCCATTGGTCGCAGGGAGACGCGGCGCTGATCATTTCCGCAGGCTCCGCGCTCGTGAAAACGCACTTTCCGGAGTGGAAGTACAACGAGACACCGACCGCGGTGGAGACCTACGCGCTCTCATGCCTGCTGCACGACATCGGCACGGCCGAGAAATTCCTCGCAACGACGCACATGTCCTTCGAGTTCAAGGGCGCCATAGTCGCGCGCGACCTCATTCTCTCCCTTGGTGGCCCGGAGAGTGAGGCGGACAGCGTGTGTGATGCTATTATCAGACACCAGGATATCTTTGTCAAGGGGTGAGCGCCCTCGACGTTCAGTGGCATCATGGAGACTGACAATGTACTGCAGGGGTAATATCACTATGGTGGGACAGGTCCTACAGCTTGCGACCATCCTGGGTATGCCTCGCAGTTGTTCAGTGTTCACGGAGACTGATGCCTATGTTGATCATGATCTCCAACAGACAACGTCGGATTGTAAGCTTCTCCGCCGCTTGATAACGTGTGCACACATGCTGAAGGGTCTTCTTGCCAGGCGCGCGAACCTGATCCATCCTCGCCTCATCGAGACAACCACGGCGAAGTTCCCGCGGAAGGGCTGGTCGGAGCACTTTGCCCGTGTCATTGAGAAGGAGCTCACGCTCAAGCCGTGGTGTCACACCACAACGTTCGAGGTGCCCAACTGGAAGGCGGGCGTGCAGAGCAATTTTGCTACGGATGTGCGGGGTAACGAAGTCATGCGGCCCTTCGACTAGGAGGTTTGGAGCATTTCTCGGAAGGATCAAGTGTACGATCAGTTGTAATGGGGAAAAGTACGGGAGCGAGGGCAATGCCCATGATAGTAAAGGAGTAGAAAATCGGCGTAGAGGTGGCATCCGTCACAACTTACAAGGAGCCCCATGTAAAAGATATCGCGAGGTGGGAGTGCGAGACGAGCTGTCCCTGCGACCTGATGCTGGGTCTAGTGGGGACTGGCAAGTCCCTGCGAGGCTTGCGGTGAGATTAGTCATCAGACGCCCGTCTGAACGGTGGTATCAGTGGCACCGCGTCTAAATGGAGGCGCGCGTCGCGCGTCGCGTCGCGTCCAATCGCGCGCTGTCTTTGTTCGACCGCGCATAGTGGGCAGCTTCATGCAGACTGTCGATATGTTCGAGGATGTGAATCGTGTATGGTAGGATTAGCAAAGAAGTACAAACTATAGAGGAGAATATGTGAGAATATACGACCCTGAGCTATGTAGTTTACGGCATCTTCTCGCGACCCGCTGATGGCAAACCTTGAGCTTGCTGGAGCTGGATACCTGCCACGACGGGCTTGAGCACATAACGGATAATCGCGTTCTTGAGAGCAACCAGCTTGTCTGCCCGCCTTGAGACCTTCGACTTCTTCGGAGCCACAGGGTCTAGAATGCGCTTCCTGAACACCTCCAACTGCTCGTCTAACTCCGCATTCTTGAAGTGCCGGATGATTTCGAGATCGAGGACGAGTACGGTGGCGTTCACCTTCGCCATGGCTTCATCGGCCTTCCTCTGACGCTCGCGACGATCTTCTGCTCTCTGGTGCGCAATGCGGACGTCATGCGCGACATGCGCTTTCCGTCGCGCCGACTCGTGGCCGCTCGCGTCAAGAGCCCGAGCAGCTGCGCGCAAGTGGCGCTGATCCTCGTCGTTTGAGAGGTGCGTCTCCATGAACGCGTCGGTTTCGTTGGTGCGGTACTTGACCTTTGCATTGAAGTAGACCTCCGTGCCATTTGGGTTGCTCCTTGCCCATACGCGGTAGGAGCCGAGCGCGCCCTCATTGTGATCGTTTGTCGGCAGAATATACGCTCGCTCGAGTTCAGCTGCTGTCGCGAGGTCGATGAGGCCGTCCTTCGCGAATTCTTCAGTAAACCGGGTCCAGGTGTGCATAGCCCCCTTCAAGAACTTCACGAGGACTGGCCTGAGGTGTGGTAAGTCTGGTGCCATCCCCTGGATCGTGCTAACGACGTCGGGGCGCTCCCAATCCAAAGCATCCATAGCCCCCGTCAGGAAACCCGCGCCAGGGGACAAGAGCAGCATAGGGTCCTCGATGAGACGTTGCAGGTGCGTCTGGAGACGCTCATGAAGGGAGCGGAGTAGGAGACCATTTTGATTCTGACGTGCGATCCGCAGATAGGGGTGGGTGACCGCCTGGGCATACAGAGCGAGAACCGCGAGCTCGGTGATTGTCGGCACGTCCTGGAGGCCACGGTACACGTTCTCCTCCATGTTCGTGAACCCAGGCCGCTCCTTTCGATCTCTGACCATCTCCAGGAAGCGCAGGTAGTCCTCCCGATGTACCAGAAGCTCTGCGGCTGCGGCACAATGTGAGCCGTAACGCGTGTTGCTTGTATCCGGGAAACGAAGAGGGCGGCCGACCACTTCCTGGAAGTAGTATGTGTACGTATCGTGGTAGCCTTTCTTATCGTCCTTGTTGTTGAACAAAGCGCCCGCCAGGCCGGTCAGCTTTGTCGCACCACGAGTTGATGACTCCAATGCGCGGACCTCCGCCGGTGTCAAGTCATCGAGCGATAGGAGGGATGAGGCGGCGGTGAGTATGTCCACATCAACATCACGGAGTGTTGACGCATTCTCCTTGTTTGCTAGGAGTACAGGAGGAACAGCGTCGAGCTCTCCCCATGCAGACATCATGGCGGTGTTGCCGCCCTTGACGCAGTTGAGGTCCTTGTGCATCATGCAACCGAGCCGAAGGAAGAGGTCTAGGGGGCGCCTTCCCTCCTCTGATAGCTCGTCATATATCTGTTTCCCTACCTCCATGGTCGCTTCCTGGATCTGCGACATATAGATGGCCATCCGATCATCTTGTGACAGTGCTGCCCAAGAGAAGGAACCTCCAGCTGCGGAGACTGCAGCGGTCTGGACCCGAGCAACCACTTCAGCAAGTGCCTCCGAGCTGGAAGATGCTTCGCTGAGGCTCCCGTCGAGGTCGGATCCCGAGTCGACGCCTGCCAGATGATTCCGGCCCAGGATGAGGTACGTCATCTCTCGTTTCCAGGCGCGAATGAGCCCATGGGTCTTGAGCTGATCTGCTGCGTGGTCGCCACTCATGCCGGTGAGTTTGATAACACATTCCTCGAGCGCGAGCTGACCCCCATCCCGTTCGGCCAAGGGTGATTGGTTGTATGCCTTGACAAGGGCGGCAAGTTTCTCCTGCCACCCACGCACCTGTGTTTCGCTAGTGTGATCGACGGACGACTCCACCCCCAGTGTGCGGTTCTTCGGGATGAGCCGCCCCACGTATGCGTCTCGCGCTGTCGCTCCATCGTCGTACTCCGAGTCGACGCTTGGTACGTGAGTAATCATGTGGCGAGCCTCCATATTGACGCGTCGGTGTGTTGTAGCATCACCACTGATAGTGAAACCTGCATGGTCCCACCGGAGGTTGGTTTCAGTCCATCCTCAAGTCACAAGTAAGCTACGCACCATCAGTATGACGCAGTTCATGGGCTAACTGGATGTCACTTGCGCATCCGCCTTCGAGCACAGCACGCCGCACGGTGTGTGCGCTCATCAGCTCCTTCACGGTCATTCCCATTGCTCGACCGAAGAGCTGGATCAACTCGCCGACCCTGGTTTGTGCGCAACCAGCCTGGACAAGGAATCGGGCAAGCCGGCGAGTGCGCGGGGTATAGACGCCCTTGCTCTTGAGCTGGAACGTCACCGGCCTCGAGCGCGCCTTTTTGACAGCAAGCTCAAGCTTCTTCGAGAACCGTGCGCACCGCTTCTTGAGCACGTCGATCTGAGAGGCCGAGGAGGTGAGTCGAGCCTGCAGCCTCTCGTTCGTGTTGCTGACCCTCTGCAATGCTACTGTAGCTGCACCTCGGACCTCGGCCTCTGCGTGCTGCGCAGTAGTACAGTCCGTCCGCCACCTCTTCACAGTGAGCTTACAGTCTTCCTGGGATCTACGCAGGGTGACACGAAGCTGCGCGGCGGTGTGCTGTGCTCGGGTGAGCTTGCGCCTCTCGTTATGAAGCGTCATCTTGCATGACTTGAAGCGGCCTCGTAAGTTCTCGTTTTCTGCCAGGGCGACTTGCAACTGAGAGGAGAGGAGACCATTTTGATATATTGCTTGCGCTAGGCGTCGCGTAGTCTCCTCGAGTTCCGTACGGGTCTGCTCCAGCTGGAAGTGGACCTCTTCTGACTCGGCTGCGGCCACACTGGGGATGGGCTATGAACCAGGTAAGCAGTCGCTCTAAGGCTTGCTCTATGCCGTATATTGATGCTAGCCTCTTACCAAGCGGTTTTCTTTCGCGTCTTGGAAGGCTGTACGTCTTCGACGGGCATGCATCTTCTCCAAGACTGCTTTCTGCCCCTCGGAGAGCTTCCGGGACTTGGGGGTACGTTGTGGAGGCGATTTCATAGTCCCGAACGTTCACTTATGTTGTATGGGTTGCGTTCTTGCGTAGGGATCCCGAGAGGCACACGGAGCATCATCCAACGGTGAGCACGGAGCCTCGCGAGCCGGCAGGTTGCCGGGCTTGAGCCCACAAGGGAGCAATGCCTATTTTGTGGTAAGACACTGTCTCTTAAACCTCCCAAATATTGGAGAACATCCTTACCAGCTGCTGGATGGGTTTTTTAGTGTTTCCGGGCGTATGGAGGTGGTTTTCTTGCGTAGGTAGCCATGGCGGCGACGGCCCCTCCTTAGTTTCTCGATCACGTGAGGGATGCCAGACACGGTTGTGGCGCGACCGCGCCCGGCGCGCGCAGGGTCTCCTGCTCGTCTCCTCTGTGTACTGTTTGCTCGCTTTCTTCCACCTTCTCCCCGTGCGCGACCTGGCTATTGCGAGCGCGTTCTTTATCTAATTCAATTGTAGAATTTGATTTTTCAATACACCTTTCGGGGGTCTCTCTATGGGTCTATGGACTGCCATTTCGCACCCTTACAACCCGCGCGCGGAAAATCTGAAATCACCAATCTTTTCTTCCCTGCCCATTTTATCTATCCGACGTTCTTTTACGCCGCTACGGGCACTCTGTTGTTTATACTCGTCATCGACTTCCTGCTACCACCTCTCCCGGGCGCCTACTCGAAATCCAAACAGACACAAACAGGATAGGCCCTGCAGGCCTTGCCGGTCCCCAGGTCTAGGCCCGCAAGCCGCCATGAGTCGGCGAAGGCGCACCGCTGTGTGAAGCGCCAGCCACCGACCGCGCCAAGCCGGGCTTTGTTTGTACATGTTGTCCTAGCGACGCTGAACAAGTCTTGTCCGTCCCCGCCCTCCCCCAGCCCGCCATTCTTTTCTCCCCCGCCGTCGTCGTCGACATTAAAGAACTCGTCCGCTCCTTGCGTATCCCACACACTTCGCCATGAAGTCTATCGCAGCAGCCACGCTCTTCGCCTCGGTCGTCTTGGCCCAGTCGGTGAGTTCTGTTTCATTCCTGGAGCCGGCCAGGATGTCGGCAAGAGGTCGGGAGAGATGGGCAGCGCGAGTTAGACCCAGAACAAACGCACACCACCTATATGCGTAGCGGGATGCGCGTTAGTACGCCAGACTACACCTCTGCCGGTTGGTATCAGGGCAGTTGCACACGCAAGCATCATACCACCGCATTTGCCCTCGAGCGAGCTGGTCGCCCTCCCCTCGCGCTGCCAACTCACGTCCCTGTTTGCATGGTAATGCTATGGACTACATGCTAAGCCTTTTGTTCCATGCAGGCATCCCTCATTCCCTCGGGAATCAGCACTCAGTGCTCGTCCTTCCTCACCAAGTTCAACCAGGACTCTTCCCTTACCAGCTGCACGTCCGCCGTGATCAACGCCACCTCTGCGTTTGCGCCTAGCACGAACGCCTCTGCGGCCACCACCACGCCTTCCGCTTCTGCCATCAACACCGCCCTGAACAACGTCTGCGGGTCCGCTGCCTCATGCCCCGACACCACGATTCGCTCCAGCCTCGCAGACTTCTACGATGCGTGCACGGCGGAGCTCACCTCGAGCCCTAACCAGGACGTGATCCGCGCGTACGACGTTCTCTACGCGCTTACGCCTCTCAAGAACGCCATCTGCTCGAAGGATGACAAGGGCCACTACTGCGTCACCCAGATCGCGGCCAACTCGACCGCTTCGTCGTCTGGCGTGCTCTCGACCATCGCGAAGTATGTGTCGACGCCTCTCTCGGGTGCGCTCTCCCGCCGCGCGACCGTGCAGTCCGTCGTGGCTGTTGCGCCCAACGCAACGACCTTCGCGAACAACAACCTCCTCTTCCTCATGCTCCAGCCCAACATGCCGTCCGACTCGCTCTGCACGTCCTGCACGCGCAGTGTCCTCACGTCGTACATCAGCTTCGAGTCGTCGACTCCGTACGCCCCCGGCCTGTCCAACTCGCTCCTTCTCGCGCCCCAGACCAAGCTCTACCAGGCCGTCCAGGACACTTGCGGTTCCAGCTTCCTCAGCGGCGCAGTCGCGGCTGCTGCTGGTCTCTCCGGCGGTGTCACTGGCCAGATTGCTAGCGGTGCGTCCAGCCTCATGGCCAACACCGGCGTCGCTGGCGTGATTATGGGTGCGGTGGTGTTGGCGCTCGGTGCGTCCCTGTAAATGGGAGAGGTAGTAGTTGCTCTAGAGTATGCTTTTCGCCCGTGACGCCTCCGTGTCATGAATCGCTATTCGATATCAGTATACCCAGTAGTTGTTATTGCGTTCCGTTGAGTCGTGTAGGGGCAATCACCTTGGGAGAATACCCTGCTGCTGTTGTGTGCACCACTATTGCCGCCGACCTTCATGACACTATAGCCAAGTGGTTAAGGCGACAGATTAGAACCGCAACTGCGAATTATCTGTTTCCCTCTGGGAGCGTAGGTTCGAACCCTACTGGTGTCGCGAGTTACCTTTTTGGGATGTGACACGACGGTCACGTGACTAGATTGGGTATTTCCCCAGACGCGCGCGCCTAGCATGTCTTAACCTTATTCTCTCGCCACAACAGTCTGAGTCCGAGAGTTTCTCAGCCATCTTCCCCTCCTCCCACCACGGGTACTTTGCTTGCTTGTGCACGAGCTCAGACATGTCGTGGCTACACGGAGGCTTCCCTTTTACGAGGTGCGTGCAGGCGTTCAGATCCTACGGCTCGAACAAGGTGGCTAAGTTCGAACCAGGAAACGTACCCTGAGTTCCCTCGATGATGAAGACTCCAATTCAAACAAGAGGCTTCGTCGCCAATCTACTCTTCCGTTCGACACTCCAGTGAGCAGCGTAAGTGATACGAGGAGATGGGCGCGTGTTGTGGCTGAATGACACGTCGTTCAGCTATCGCCCGGCCCCTCACGTCCGGGTCCGTCCAGGACACGCTCCTTCATAGACGAGGGTCATGACGAACTCAGCCGGGTTATTCGCTCAAGCCCTCGACGTCCCCGCTTGAGTGGGACGTCATCCTTCGTATACTCCAACTCTCCCTCGCGGGCGTCTTCCATCGCTGGCGACGGGATCAGTTCGGGCTTCGACCTGATGAGGAGTTCGTCCATCAGCGACATTCGGCGCAAGAGGGAGTCGATGACCCCCGCAGACCCACCCACATATGCCCCGCACTCCGCGTATCATGTCCTGCGGTCTGTCAACAACATCGACTATTCCGTCGCATCGGCCGGCGAGGCCGCCGACTCCGCACCGGCGTCGCCGGTGAGCTGGTCCCAGTCGAACGCAGTGGTGTTTGGCCGCGGCAACCGAGTGCACTACAAGAACATGGCAGACACCGAGGATGTCGCCCAGCAGTTGTGCAAGGTCACCAGCAGCCTTGGGAACTTGCGCCTGGTCCAGTGCGGTGGGAAGGATCAACCGAACATCGTGGCTCTTGCGACCTCGAACGGTTGGATCCAGTTGTGGGACCTGGTTGCGAAGAAGATGGTGATGAACTGGAAGCTGAAAAGCGTTACGTCCATGTGCTTCGGCGAGAACACACTCACCGTCGGGGACGAGAAAGGCACTCTTCGTCACTACGATCCTCGGGTGAACGATTCGACCAAGCTGAAGGAGCAGCTCAAGAAGGTTACCCGTCATCAAGGTCGTATCCTGACTGGAGCCTGGAAGGAAGACGGGAAATTCCTTGCGACCGGGGACCAAAACGGCCTTGTCCTGGTGTGGGACGCGCGCCGTCCTCGAGTCCCGCTTGAGGTCGGGGAAATGGTTCAGAGGCGTCGCAAGATGCAACACGTCGGCGCGGTCACAGTGAGTGCCTCCTTCGCATCTGTCATGTTGCATTCGCTCATGTCGAGCGCAGGCCCTTGCTTGGTGCCCGTGGCAAAGTAAGTACCTCGTCACTGGTGACTCGACGACCGAGGGCGCTGGGACAATCCGCGTTTGGGACGTCAGCCTCGTCGACGACAATGCCACATCAACGTCGGAGTGGCCTACGAAGGTTGAGCTCGATGCTCAGGTCACCTCGCTCCACTTCTCACCCCATATCCGCGAGCTGTTGAGCACCCATGGCCCGGGCAAGGTCGCACCGCCTACCATGACCCCCGCTACCCCCATTACCCCCATCGAAGACCCCTTCACCAGCATTCCGCTCCCCGTCCACGTCGACCCCTTCGTGTCGCGCATCAGCAACTCGGCCGTTGTGCACCAATTCCCTACCATGCGACGTGTGACAACCGTGTCTGTGGCGAAGAAGAACGTCGCGGGAAGCGTCCTCAGCCCCAACGGCCACCGCATCGTCTTCGAGGTGCCCGAGGAGTCGCAGTTGAAGGTCTGGGAGGTATGGGGCAAGTTCAAGGCTCCAAAGGCTCCCAGCCTGTACGAGACGTGCGCGATCCGGTAGTGATGGCGGGGGAAAGAGCTGCGACGACTATACCTACAGGTCAGCATCTGTCGACTGAGTGATCAAGGGTCGTCATTGACATCGCCGCTCCGTTCAGGGTCCTCGCATTTCGATTCCGCCAGGATCATATCCGGCCCATATCCTTCACGATGCCTCGACCATTCTATGACTTTACGACTGCAAGGTAGGTACTCTCTTTTAATCCTGTAATTTATAGTGTAGCCCTCCACGATGTATCGATGCTCTCTTGTCCGACGCGGTCCTTGACGTTGTATGTACTACGTCCTACGATACGCTCGGTCTCTGTAGTCCCACCCCCTTTCTTCCCCGTCTCTCAAGTAGTAGCAGTTTTCGTGCAGCAGGGCTTCCAGTCTAGGTCCCGGAGTTGGATATGGATACTAGGACTCTTCGTTGTGGAGTCGTCGACGTCGCGTAGCAGGATGTACGGGATTGATGATGCTATCGCAGCTGTGTGCAGATGATTACCGAGGCCCTTGGCTGAGCGCAGTGATGTGCGTCCAGAGTCTCCATACAAAGCAATCTCCGTGCTCGCACACGTATTGACATGCAAAGGTGTGATAGGAGACGGACAGGTCGGAAAGTCAAAGGGAGGATGTTTGTGATTGTGGGTCCACCCTTCATTTGACCGAATTCTTGAAGGCGCTCACCCATGTCGTCACTCTCCTTGTTCATGCCACCTCTACCCTTGACCTCGAGCTATCTGATGGCTCCCCGTCAGGCTCGAGAGCACTCCTCGCGATGCTACGTGAGGATGTGAGAGTTCGCCAATCCTCCAAGATGCCGAGGAACACGCGCACAGCCGCGATGATGATGCCCCAATCAAGGCAGCTGCGCAATCGTGCGCTCTCTGGTCCAACGTCAGTATCATCATGCTCAGAACTTGCTAACAACACTGACGTTGTTGGATAACCACACAGCAACAGCTTGGCCACCTATCAGTCATCGCAGCTTGGGAAGAGACGGCCGTGATCCGCCTCCGAGCCAGTGCATCATGGAGCTCACGACTCGCTGATGCCGGATGGTACCAGGGTCCTCCGGCTATGTGGACGCGCTGGAGGGCGGTGATGTACTCTGGAGGCCGTCGTCTGTCCGCCACGCACCTTTGACGAGGTCGTCCACCACGTCTGGTTCGGGAGCCTCGTTCGACAGGCCGGCTTCCTCCCTTCGGTGTCTTCTCTGCTCCTGGTGAGCGCTGCTTTGCTTCTTGGGCTGGTCTCGGACGCGCCGTTACGATCTCATACGGCTTTTCCCTCGCGGCTGTCCGTTGCTCCTTTGGTCCGCCTCGCAGCGCGGCCTTGTCCTTGACGGATTATTTCCTGGAGGGCTGTCTTGGACACACGTCGCAGAACAGCGAGCTTTCGCCTTCCGGTGTTGATATTGGACATTCCTTATACTTATTGCTATACTGTACAAGGTTGGACGTTTCACTTTATCTCTTCAACATCCTCGGTTCCAGACACATTCCAAAATCCGCTCAGTAACAAATTCCTCCTAATGTCCGACGCCGCGAACAACGCTCCCTTGGACTCCGTTTCCGGCCCCACCTCTACTGAGTCCACAACCAACCCCGACGCGAAAGCCTCAGACCCGGCTTCCCAGGACCCAAACTCTTCAAACCCGAACACAAACTCTCCACCTGACTCTGGCTCGCAACCTGCTCCCGGCACTCAGGGAACTGACGGCGAGTTCAACCCGGGCTCGGCGCCCGGGGGTTCGGGTCCAGTCACCGTTCCGCCACCCTCACCCATCGCGTCGCAGACCGTGCCACTAGACTCAAGGTGAGTGCACCTGTCTCTCCTCAGCAATCAGGCGTCTGACAGGGTATGCAAGCCCCTCACCGAACACACTATCCAACGCACAGTATCCCTCAGCATTCCCTACTAGCCTCGCAGATGGCGACACTCCAAGCAAAGTCGCGTCCAGTCTGGGCGGGAAGAGGTGAGAACACTGAATGAACCCTTAGGCCAACTCGAAGACTCACGCCATATCTCTCGCAGCGATGAGCAAACCGAGACTATCATCATTGCGTCCTCCGTGAGCGGAGGAGTGGCTATCATCCTCGCCATATTAGTGATCGTCTTCGTCTACCGTCGTCGCAACAACAGGAGTAGGAACACCACGTTCATGAACGCCGTCCCTGCTCCGAAACGCCGGGGCAGCGACTCGACCTGGATAGGGCCGCCAGCCAACATATCCTTCGAGAACGGCAAGCTGGAAGCGGGAAATAGGAACAGCGACGCTAGCATAGAGTCTGAGACAACGACGCTCGCCGATTTTGCTGCAGCACGCGCGAAGTCGGGCGCGTTTAGCACACCCTCTCACACACCCCGTCCGTCCGTGGAGAAGATCAAGATGCAGGTCGAACCGATGGTCCCCAGTGCTCCTTTCGAGAAACCGAGTCTCGCTATCGTCGAGCAGCCTCGCGCGTCGCTTGACCAAGTTGCCTCTCAGCCAGTCGGTGCCCCGCGCCGCAAGAAGAGCGCTACTCCGGCTATGATTCGTGTCAACTCGGATAGTGCCTTCGAGAGTGCAGTGCAGATCGAACAGGGATACGGACCGGGTCCGCTCTCTCCAGGATCGCCGGTGCTTCCTCTCGTAACCCCGCTCGGACCTCCCCCTGGCTGGCGCGGTAGCACGCTCCAGATGGAGTATATGCGCGCACCCACACGCCGGGACTCAATGGCCTCGCTCTCTCGCCAGTCCTCGCGTGCCTCGTCGCGCAATTCGGTGATCCTGGACTCGAATGACAACGTTCAAGGCAGCGGGAACCCCAGCGTGGCCAAGCGCTTCAGCTCGGCCTTGGCCAAGAAGCGACGCTCTCGGGCAGACAGCATCGACCCTTTCAGGAAGTCCTCTGCGACTATGACCCCGCGTCGCAAGTCGCGCGCGGAAAGCATCGCGTCGGCTCGTTACAACGCCACCGGTACCCCAGGTAACAGACGCAAGTCGCGCGCTGAGAGTATTGCTCCGCCTAAGACTCCAGGCGGTCGCCGGAAGTCTCGCGCAGGCAGCATCGCACCCCCCATGACGCCGCGCCGCCGCTCCCAGGCTGCAAGCCCGGCGCAAAGCATGATCTTCAGCGCTCCGGTGAACTTCATGCCGACCGCTGTTGGGCTGCCGCGCACCCCTCGTACGCCCACCGCTCCGCGCCAATCGCGCATAGCTGAGCCGCGCACGCCCATCCCTCGTACTCCGGTCACTGCAGCGCCGCGTACCTCCGGCACTGCTCCTCCACCTCGAACGCCGGCCACCGCGCGCGAGCCCCGTACGCCCCGTACTCCCGGTGGGCACCCTCGTATGCCGAGTGCGCGCGTGCCGCGTACACCGACTTCCTGGGACGACGCGATGGGGTGGAGTGAGGCGCCCGTGCCCCCAATGCCCGCTCCTGCTTCCCGATCGCGTCCTCTGCCTTCAGCACCGACTTCGGCGCGGGCTGAGTTGCGCCTCTCTCAGCTCTCTCGCGCACTTTCAGAGGTTTCCTCGAAGGAGTCGCCGATTTGAGGGGCTGGGTCCTGGGGCGGTAAAGGTGAGGACTTCATGACGCTAGACACGTCTGTTCATCTGTTGTAGGACTACTATATATGTCGTGCTTGTCAATGTTGGACTTTTGCTGTACGTATAGCATCCAGGCGCGTCGATGTCACTGGCTTAGATACCAGACAGCCTCTTGTACACAACTGGCTGTGGTCGCGTTCTAATCCCCGCTCAAGGGGAGAAGGCATGCGTCGTGTTTGGTGAGCACTTGGACAAGTCGAGTACGTATCTATTGCGAGTATGGATAGAAGCCCGAACATGCTACCTCTACAGAGGTACGCTCGAGAATGCGATCAAACACTGCACTAAGTAGTCGCCTCAGCTCTGCTCACGCCGGTGCATGATGAGCACGGGTCGCAAATGGCGAGGGAAGCAGCAACTCACCAACATAGCACTTCTTCTCCGCCGCTCATCCGGCCGTCAAGTCAAGCCAGTCATCGAAGAGCACCGAGATAGGGTCATAGCGGCCTTCGCGGATGTGGGACGTGGGTATTAGCGCTACGCGTGCCGGGTCGTACTGGTACGATTTCGAGACCTCGTCCAAGATCGCAGCAGCCTGCTCCTCCGTCTCCTCGCAGCACACTATCTCGAGCTTCTCCAGCGCGGTCGCCTTCTCCACACACTCGAGCTGGTCGAACGCGAGGCTGACGCGGTCTCCGTGCGAGTAGAGCCGGCGGATCCTGCGGATGCTCGGGGAGAGCACGATCTGCTGGATCTCCTCGTCCATCATGTACGTGTCCATCGTGACAAACTCCCGCAGGTTCGGGGCGCAGGGAAGGTAGCGCCAGTCGACCTTGCCGTGCACCGGGCCGAGGCAGAGGGACTGCAGCCCGCTGGGTATGACGCCGGCGAGGCGGTACCAGACGCCTTGGTAGAGGTTGACGAGGGCGAGGGAGCGCAGGGCAGAGCACCGGACGAGTATCTGGTGAATCAGAGTGATGGGCCACGAGGAGGAGCCGTAGGAGAGGTCGTTCTGCTCGACACTGCTCGTCGGGCCGATCCAGAGGTTACGTACGAGGGTGACAGGGGCGGGCTCGATGGCTATGCGGTCGGGGTTCTCCATGTGGGCGTAGGCAAACCGCTCGATCGCCTGCGCAGAGGAGAGGACGATCCTGTCGTAGAGCACAGGGAGGACCCAGGACCGCGCAGTACGGCAGACGCGACACACCGTTGCGCCCTCAGACTTGTCGTTGGCAGCAGCATGCTCGAACACTGGGGTAGACGGCGGGGAACGTCAGCATAGCCATAGGGCAGAAATACGACATGCACGCGTACCCTGCACGCCTCTGGCCCATTAGCGTCCTGTTTACGAGATTCTACTAGCATTCACTCACAATTTGCATCACCTCCATAGGAAGTGTGTGGTGTCCCATGACAGCCATGGGTCACGAGCGCGGGCAACAAGTGAGTCGTTTAAGGAGGATCTTCACGGTACGCACTCCAGCAGACGGATGTGCGATGCTGGGAGTTGGGATAAGAGATACACTCGGCGCAGGTTCTCCTTGGCAGGCGCATTCATATGCGTCACCGGGCGCCGGTGCCCCTGACCAAGTGCGACATGTACATACGCCATCAGGACACCTGCTATTGCGGCAAGCTCTCTTCCTGTAGAGCCAGCATCGGGAGTCGCATTTCTCCAAGGGGGTAGCGACAAGACGCGTGTTGAGAGTGAGTCTCTACAGCCACCTTCCCAGCTAACGCATGTTGTTCCTGACTCACGTGGCACAATATATATACGGAGGAAGTCAGGAAGTTTTATGGAGATGAGTACGGCTAGTAGTAGTACAACAATGTGAGGCACCTCGTAAGGTCGAGTACTCGTGGGACGAGCGAGACCGGCCGAAATAAATGCCCCTAGAACACGTCGTTCTTCCCTTCATTAGCAACTCGCCCGCCCGATAGAATAACGCGTCGAGCGGGGAGTGAATTCAAAGGGTGCGAGAGGTGGGCCAGGAAAAGAGAGCGTCGGAAAAGCTTGCACCTATCAGACAAAAGATCAGACACAAGAAAGACGACTATTTGGTGTTCCAGATATCGGACTATCAGACTATCGGCCTATAGTGTATAGGTAGCGACTGAGCAGCATGGAGGTTAGGACAGAGTACCAACTCTCCGACTGAGCTTGGAAGTGCGCTTTTTTGTACGATGTTTAGGGCCGGTCCAGCCTCTTCCAGCCTCATCCTCCCCAGTCGGACGATGCTGGTAACGTTTTCCGTTGCTCCCGACACGCTGAGTTGCCCTACATACAGAGAGGTGACGATTCCCCACTTAACATCGCTGATATAGCCATCGTAGGTGGGATTCCTTGGCCACTGAATGGGAACAAATTGCAACGGCCGCGCGTTGAATACACGTCATTCTCGGATTACAATTGACCTTGAGAACAAGCTGTCTGGCAGAGACTCGACAGCACCGTTCTCGTCCATGAGTGCTCACTAGTGCTAGGTACGTTCGAACCCACGAGATAGGGGGACACATCACAGGAACAGCAGTGGGATGGTGCCACGACTGGTTCTTATGTGACTGCAGCCAGCGGTTCCATGGACAGCGGTGAGTGATGTTCACCGTCGACATCGCAGCTGCCATGACTTATTCAATGCAGATGATAAGAACATAACACTGTTCTCGGGAAACTTCGTCCACACCCCAGAACGAGATCGAACTTTGCGTGACTTGCTAGTTGCCGGCCGTAATCCCTCTGCTTCCTCTATCAACGGCAGAGGCTGCGCCATGCCCTCACAGAATGACGGAGGCACCCAGAGCAGTGGCGACTAGTGTGGCCAGGCTCGGGTCCCCCTTTTCCGTAATTCTACGGCCCTCCATTCGGCAGTAGGTGCACCTGGACAGCACTGTGAGCTCCTTGACGGAATGCCATCAGGCTCATCGCGTCTTCTTTCTTAGGTTGGGTTTAGTGGTTGTAAGCCTTCGCCGCCGGCCCCTGCGACCATCTCAACGCCACATCGCTTGTGCTTTTTCTGAAGGCGGCAGCATGTCAGCTATTGTCACCACTTCCGTCCTCTTGTATGCCATCGTCAACTCATGCTCTGCAAGCCTCGTCAACCGCACCATCGACGATCAGAAAGGCGACAGCATTGCGGGCGCCGTACCGCTCTATGCACCCCCAGACACCTGGTGCATTGGGCAGACGTGCCCCGCATGCACCGTTCGTCCCCCCGCCATCGACCCCAGCCAAATTTTCGAAGGGACGTGGCACGACTCTACGTTTCGCGCTCATGGAGCGGCGGCCCAGGACATCGAGATACACTTTCGGGGAAGCGCCATCTACGCCTACCATATTGTCATCAACGGCCTGCTTTCGACGGCGACAACGCTCACGAACCTTACGTTCTACCTGGACGAAAACCTACACGGCACCGATGGGCATGAGCCGGACGGTACGGGGCCGCTTTTTCTCTACAATGTCTCGGTGTACGGCAATTCGAACATCCCGTTCGGGGACCACGTTCTGCAGATAGTATCCACTGGCGTAGATCCCGCTTTGATGCTCTTCGATTATGCCGTCTATACTAGCGAGGACGACGGTCAGTCATCCTCCTCACCTCCGACTTCCTCACCATCGGCATCGGCATCAAAGTCTCAACCTTCACCATCACATCTGCTCTCGACGTCGACTTCCTCTCCGCAAACGTCAGGCGCTAGCACAAAGCAGCCTGCTACCGCAGCGATTGTCGGCGGCGCGGTGGGCGGTACCGCGGCGCTGGTCTTGGCTGCGTTCGCCGTCTTCTTCCTCTGGCGCAAGCGTGCACGTCGAAGACGGGAGAGGTAGAGGCCTTCATCATACAAGGGAGCTTCCACCACTCAAGGGGACAGCATACAGTCGCTGGAAGCTGTGGAGCCCATGTCGGCCACTCCCTTCATCCAACTCGCGCAAGGACTGCCTATCCCCTCGCGCAAGCTCGCTCAGTGGAACGATGGTGCGTCTTCGAGCTACCCAATTTTGATTCGACTTTCGTCTGAAAGTGCTGAGGACTCCCACGTCTAGATCCGTCCCATACACTCTTACGGCTCTCCCGCGAAGCTCAGACACCTGCCGTCCCGCCGTCTGAATTCACCCATTCCACGCAAGCTACGCGATCTACGCAGCTCATGCAGGAGATCTAGGACCTCCAGAGGCAGGTGAACGAGCTCAGGGCAGCGCGCAACGCCGACGGCGCGGTGAGCGGCGACGGGTCCGCGCAGGAGCAGGTGTTGCTCTCTAGTCTGGTGGCTCTACGGGAGGAGATGTCGGCGTTGCGAGCGGAACTGGAGAAGCAGCAGCAGTATCCGTGGCCGCCGTCTTACGAGGCATGAGGGTGGTTACAGAGAGCTACAGGACGCTGAATTCGGCTTTGTAGGTTGTATTCTATCGAGTCCGCAAATTGACGTGACTGCCCTCTCCTGGGGCACCGACTTGCTTCCTGCCACTATATGAAACTGTGCAATATCAGCTTCTAGATTCCCGAGCTGGAGACAAGCTATACGGTAGCATGCTTGGGCAGCCTAGGGCAGCCTAGAGAAACTTGGTGACATACATGTATACCGCAGCGACGACTCTGAGGCCCCAGTGCTAGGTACGTTCGAGCTCAAGAGAACGGAGACCTCACCTCAAGTACAGCTGTGGGGTAGTGCCGCGCCTGGTTTTTATGTGGTTGCAGCCAGCGCCTCTGGACAGCGGTGAGTGATGTTCACCGTCTACGTCGCAGCTGCCATGATCTCAACCAGATGTTACGAACATCATACCCTGTCGGGGAAGGCTGTCCACACCGCACGACGAGATCGAACTTTGCATGACTTGCCAATCGCCGGTCGTAATCCCGCTGCTTCTTGAACTTCTGTCAGCGGCAGAGGCTGCGCTATCATGCGCTCACAGTATTAAGGCAGGCATATAGAGCAGTCAGGACAACGTGGCCGTGGTCGAGCTCCCACTTTTCCGTCATCCACGGCCCTCTCATCTGGCAGCAGGAGCAGCTAGACATCACTGTGAGCCCTTCTTTGACAGAACACAATCAGGCTCATCGCATTTTCTTTTACAGGTTGGATTGAGTGGCCGTACGCCTTCGCTGCCCCTCCTTCGCAACGCCCGCAGCGGGTGACCTGTGGGCAGAGCCCCGACGCTCCCTGCGACCATTACAACTCCACATCGCTCGCGCTTTCTCTGAGGGCGGCAACATGTCATTTACTGCCGCCACTCTCGTCCTCTTGTGTCTCATCGTCACCTCCTGCTCTGCAAGCCTCGTCAACCGCACCATCGATGATCAGAAAGGCGACAGCGTCACGGGCGCCGTGCCGCTCTTTGCTCCCCCAGACACCTGGCATATCGGACAGACATGCGCAGGATGCGCTGTCCGCGCGCCCACCATCGACCCCGGTCAAGTCTTCGAAGGGACATGGCACGACTCTACGTTTCGCGGTCTTGGGCAGCCGGCCCAGGATATTGAGATACACTTCCAGGGGAGCGCCATCTACGCCTTTCACATAATCATCAACGGTCCAGTTCCGTCAGCGAAAACGCTCACGAACCTCACGTTCTACCTGGACGGGAACCTCGACGGCACCTATGAGCATGAGCCGGACGGTACGGGGCCATTGTTCCTCTACAATGTCTCAGTCTACGGCAATTCGAACATACCTTACGGAGACCACGTCCTGCAGATAGTATCCACTGGCGTCGACCCCGCCCTGGTGCTCTTCGATTACGCCGTGTATACCACCGAGGACGACGGTGAGTCGTCCTCAGTCCCCGTTACCTCACCACCGGCATCAAATTCTCCATCTCCATCTTCACCATCACATCTGCTCCCGACGGCGACTTCGTCGCGCCAGACGTTAGGCGCCAGCACAAAGCAGCCTGCGACGGCAGCGATTGTAGGCGGCGCGGTGGGCGGTGCCGTGGCGCTGGTCCTGGCGGTGCTCGCCCTTTTCTTCTGGCGCAGGAGCGCACGTCAAAAACGGGAGAGGCCTTCGTCGTACAATGACGCCTCCACCGCTCAAGGGGACAGCACCCAGTCACTAGAACCTGGAGAGGCCACAGCAGCCACTCCGTTCATCCAACTCACGCAAGGGCCGCCTATTTCCTCGCGCAAGCTCGCTCAGTGGAACGATGGTGCGTCCTGGAGCTGCCCAATCCTAAATTGACGTTTGTCTGGAAGTGCTGAGGGCATAATCAGATCCGTCCCATACATCCTTCGGGCTCTCCTCCGCACCTCAGACGCCTGCCGTCCCGCCGTCGGAATTCACCCATTCCACGCAAGCCACGCGATCGACTCAGCTCATGCAGGAAATCCAGGAACTCCAAAGGCAGGTGAACGAGCTAAGGGCAGCGCGGAACGCCGGCGGCGCAGTGAGCAGCGACGGGTCCGCGCAGGAGCAGGTGTTGACATCCAGTCTGGTGGCTCTGCGGGAGGAGATGTCGGCGTTGAGAGCGGAGTTGGGGGAGCAGCAGCACTATCAGTCGCCGCCGTCGTACGAGGCATCAGGGTAGTTCGAGAGGGCTATGGGACATTCATTTCGAGCTTGTAGATTGTATCGTTACGAGTCCGTATATTCCTGAGATCACTGTCGTCTGCTCGGGCACCGACTTGTCTCCCGCCTCTGAACGCGAATGGCTGCGTCATCAATTTCCGTGACTCGAGCTGGAGACAAGCTATTTGGTAGCATACATGGGCAGATGGATCTGGTAACGTGCTTGTATACCACACTGAGGCATGTTAGGCATGGTGTAAGGTACGCACTTGTGGGACGGCAAGGGCGACTGTAATAATGCCTACTGAGTTCGATCTCCCTCGGATCGTGTATCAGCGCAGAGCGCTACAGGGACTTCCAACCCGGTGGTGTTGACGAGCTGGCAGGCCGCGTGGAGGGTGTACGTTTGTAGAGGGTTCCTACCTGCAGTATTAGTCCTACCGTCGTTCCATACCACGTACGTACGATGCAGCTGTCTTATAGAGGGGTCGATACACAGTGCAGCATTCAGCAGTCGGTGCGTTGATATTGTACCTGTTCCGTTCAGCTTCGTCAACACTGATGCGTCTCTAACAGCGAGCTTGAGCGGGCACCTCACCTTCAAATCTACCAGCGCCCTGTAGTGCTGCTATCCTTCAAGACATTGACGGCTCCATAGCATCCGGTCAAAACAGACCGCGCAGTTGAATGTCTTGTCCGACGGTCAAATATGAATTGTCCAAGTTCCAGTTGTGTGTGTTGAATTGATGCAGGCCCGCCGGAGCCACGCGGCGTCACAATTATACTGCTCAGGAAGCGCCCGACGGTACCGACGCCCGTTGTGCTCCGGTGCCTGGCTCAGTGGCTGGACGACCTTGCTCATGACCACGTCCGACCCCCGCATACAATCAATCGCCAGTCCTTTTGTTATGCCCGTCTTATCCTCGCATTCCGGAAATACGACACAAGACGACATGGCCTCATGACAAGAAGACTGGCTCGCTGACGTCTGCCGGACCACAGCAATCATCGGAGTCTGCGAATCCCGCACGAGCGCTGCGCGCGCAAGCACACAGCATGTGTGCTTGGGCCGAGACACCGCGGGCTGTTCAGACGAAGCCCTCGGTGCATAGACCTTCTCGGTCGCTTTCCAACCTAAACAAGACGATCTCCCCGCTCGCCTCGTCCTGATGTTCTCCGAACCTCCCCCCTGTTGACCCCTGCGATCCTACCTCGACTACCGGGTCCGGCGCGCGCGAGACACCCACCCCTATGGATCCTAGCTTTCACGTCAACAATACGGAGATATTGGAGCAGCTCCTATGGAGGGACAGCGAGCGCGTGTTTGCTGCGCTATCGCAGGCGCAGGGCGCAGCGAGGAGTGCCGGTACGTTTGCCAAGTCCTACTCTCCGAGCAGCTCAGTCTCATGTTCGAGTAAAGCCGCGGCACTCGCGATGCTAACGTGGGATATCCTGACCACTATGGACGACGAGGTGCGTGGGTCCATTTTGACAGATGTGATAGATGAGCCTAAACTCCCTGTTGGTGTGTAGGTCAAGCTGATCTGGCCGTGAGTGCTACCTAGTCCCGACGCACTGGATGTGCACCTTATGGTTTCGTGTTGATAGATCGGAATGGACGCTACCAAAGGCCCTTTACCTCCTCGTGCGATACTACTCTCTCGTCACCCTCACGTACGTCTATTCCCACTGGGCTAGGACAAGCGAGATGAATGACGTCTCTCACTTTCCCAGTGTTCAGAACATACGTATAGCCGTGCCCTGCATACCATGGCTCATCTTCCAGATCCTATCGACCTTCATGGTAGAGGCTGCAGTCCAGGTTATCATTATGCTACGAGGTATGACATTCCCTCTAACTCCCTCGAAGGCGCCAGACTGATAAAGCCTCAGTATATGCTATATATGCGAACCAGCCCAAGGTCCTACGGATCATGCTCGCCGGCTTCGGTGTTCAGGTGGCCATAATGGCCATCAGTCTGGGCCTGAGCATCAGCAAGGTCAAGGCCGGCTGGGACTGCATGGCTGCCGACCTTCCGACCGAGATGGTGCTGTATAGGTCAGTACTTCCTCTGAGTGCGCATACATCGACGTAGGGTGGCTCGTCTGAACGCATTCGTTCTCGTGCAGTACCGCCTCGATAGTATATGAGGCGTTCCTCTTCGGCCTGATGATGTACGGCGTGATACGGAGCGCCAAATACGGCTTCTCCGACACGACGCTGCTGAACACCCTCGTGCGCGACGGTGCGGTCGCGTTCGCTGCGATATTTCGTGAGTACTCACAAGTGCGGTTCAAAGGAGTCATCTCGCTGAACTACGCTGCCAGTGGTGATGCTGATGAACACGATCCTCTTCACTCTCGCTCCATCAACACTCGTGACGCTCGGCTTCCCGTGGCTGCTCGCCATCCTCGGCGCCGCGGTACGTCTCCCCTCATCCCTCCGCACGCGCACTCACTGACCCACTGTACCGCTCAACGCAGGGCCCGCGCCTGATCCTCAACCTCCGCGCCAAGCATGCCAACAACATCAGCGGCCCATCCTCGCTGGGCGACCTCCGCTTCACCATCCCGTCGCACTTCTACTCCGCGCTGAACCTCGAGGACGCCGAGGCGCGTGGCTCTGCTGGTGCGTCGAGGTCAAGGTCGTTACGGGAGCGAGAGATTTATGGGGAGGAGGAGGTGTTGGAGGACGAGAGCGAGAGCGATTCGGAGGACGGGGAGAACGAGAGCGCGGCGCTGAACCCGCCGAGGCGGATGGGGAGTCGCGATGTGGAGAGCGCGAGCGATCTGGGGATGCAGACGCCGCCGTCGCCGTTGTCTCCGCCACAGCCTTTACCGCGGTGACACGACGGCTGGGAGTGATCGGTGCTGGGCTGTTGTAGCCATAGACTATCCGGAGGGACCATTTGGTTCTCATTACACTCTGACTTATTCGTTCTCTTATTCACCTATGACACCTACCTTCGTTCCTCGTGTATACTACTCGTAGACCGGGATACCCCCGCCTTAGCACGCTCGCCCGCCGCTGGTGTTGTGGACGCTGCACTGTATCATATACATTACGTGCTATCTACGCTACTTTCCAGTATCCGATAACAGGCGTATGGTAGTAGTGGTAGCTAGTAGTCGACGATATAATACGCGTACCGCACCTCCGCTGGGGCAGAGGTAGAGTCCTATCCGGGTATACTCGTTCGTCTCCCCCATTGTAATCAAGAACGAAGTGATGTTAGTGTGATGTGTCTATGGAGCACTCTAATCCCGCAGTCCTGTAGAGGACGCGAGACGGAGTGTTGTCGTTTTGCGCGTGAAAGTCGTAGATCGTGAAGCCATGCCGGTCATCCTAACCCCAAGAGAAGGAGCGCTCTCACTCAGAGAGAATCTCCTTCGCGACCAAGATCCGGTTCGCCAGCGCAGTCAGGTTCGCGTCCGCGACGATGACCTCGGGCGTGAGCTCGACGTCGAACGCCTGCTCGATCGCGAGCGAGATGCGCTTCGCCTGGCGCTCGGACCAGAACCGGAAGTCGTCTGGATCGCGTCCGTCCTCCGCGCTCTCTGCGCCAGAACTATCCTGCGATGGCTTGCAGGATTGGGGGATGAGCGAGGGGTCGTTGTCGAGGCAGAGCGGGACGATGTGCATGAGTGACTGGCGCACGGAGGCGAAGTCGAGCTTGCTTGGTTTGTCGACTGATCCGGTTGCGCGAACGTCAGCGTCCTGAGAGATCGGGATGGAGGGAGAGACATACCGACGACCTCAAATGGCCCGTCCAAGCTCATGACGTTGTACTTGCCATCGTGGTGGTAGCGCACCTCGTACTTGCCCGTCCGCCAGGGAAGTGCGCCGCTCTTGAAAACGACCTCGCCCTCCTCGACGTCGGGTGAGTGTGGGTCCGCGGTCTTGGGATGGTGCAGATAAAGCGGGATGTCCCCATCCCATTCGTCGTCGTGCACGGGCACCCACATGCCTAGCGATGAGGTCTTCGTGACGAGGTTTGATTGGTTCGCGCCGACCTGCATGATTGTTGTGGGTGGGTGAAAAGGGAGGAGTGATAGCGCGATAGGTACGTACTCGGTAGATGCCAATCCAGTCCTTGCGTGAGTGGTACAGCGGCGCGCGCCACTTGACTCGGATGGGCTCGCCGAGGTGGAAGCGGTAGGTGCCATCTGCGCTGGGAACGATGGAGATCTTATACTTCTTCGTGTCGTAGGATGAAAGGTCACTCGCTACGCGCGAGATGACGAGACGTTCGCGGGACTGCTGCAGAAGCACTTTCGTGTCCTGAACTACCTCGGAAATTCTTGGGCGCGCTGCGATCATACGCCAGTCAGACTCATGACAAAGGGCGTATGCATGCAGGAACATACACTTGGCGAGGAACTCCTCAACGACCTCTGCCGTCTCCTCGTAGACCTTGTCGAACGTGCCCTTGACTTCGCGTGCGACACGCTTGATCTCGGGAGCATGCCTTCCTGCGCGAGACTCGAGCAGCCGCGCGTTCTTCTGCGCAACCTTCTTGATAACCTTGACGAAGCCAGCGTCGCTCCGGATCGAGTCGCCATATAGCTTGCGCATGTGCGGGCTATGGGCAGTGTCAGGATCTCGAAGGTTGGAAGGGATAAGGTCGGACGTACTTCTCGACCTTGCTGAGGAACCACCATTGCGAGAGCAGGCGGATGACGGCAAGCGCGAAGACGAGCTTGCTGCCGCTGATGAGCGCGAGACCGAAGAACGCAGCGCCACTGAAGACCTCGGGGTTGTTCAGGTACCTAACAAGTGTGTACATGGGTATATGATGGGGCGACGTCGAGATCGAAAGCAAGCTCACCGGTAGATGCCAGTGTACTCGAGGTGAGACGGGAAATCTTCGATGAAGAAGTCACCGAAGAACCATCCTAATCCCGATTGAGCCTCAGTGCCCATTCGAGCCTATTATAGACCCCCACTCACCGAACAGCCCAAGCACCTCATATGATTCCAGAGTGGACCAGACGTGCAGTCCGATCATGATCTGTAGATGGGGCGAGGCTCAGCGCACGGAGTACAGAGCACAAGCGAGACACTCACAACACCGAGCGTATGGCGCAACAGTTCGTTTCCGACAGTCCATTGCTGCGGGACCGAGTACGTCTTGACCGCCAGCCCAACGAACGACGCTATGCAGCTCATACTCAGCACGCACGCTCGCCTTGGCATCTCGACGACTGATCTCACCATAAGTCATCGTCATACTCAGATTGTAGATGACCTTCCAGTTCTGGAACGCTTCCTGAATGGCACCCTGACCGCGGTCGTTCTGCGGGTAGTGGTAGTGCTTGAGGTAGTGCCGGACGAGGAACTTGCTCTGCGACTGCGCGCGCAGCAGCAGGCCGAGGCCGAACGAGTGGAAGAGGTTCCAGAGGAGCGCGTGCGCGAAGTGCAGGACGAGCGCACCCGATGTGGAGAGAGAGGGCACGAAGACGAGCGCGAGGGTGTAGGTCATGACAAGCATGAGCTGGAAGTCGGATGCGCTGTTCGATGGAGTTCGTCAGTGGCCGCCTCCGAGCTGTGTGGTGCCTTGAGGACGTACCGGAGAAGATCGATGTTGTGCATGAAGACCGTGTCTTGGCGGAAGTAGCGATGGAAGAGATCATGTTGCGAAACCAGCTGTATCCGCTTCGACCCGCTTCGCGGGACATCCTCCCTAGAGGAGACAGACGACAGGCCGAGGCTGTTGTGGCGCTTCGACTTGCGAGTCGGCTTGACCTCGACCTCCTGTTCAGTCTCGGTCTCGGTGTAGACTTCCTCGGATTCCGTGGCGGTCTCGCCTTCCGTCGCAGCCGGCGTGGGCGCCTCGGTGGATGCAACGGAAGACACAGAGGACTGTCTGGTGTGTGCCTCCGAAGTCTCCTCGAGCTTGCGAGCGGCCTTGGGGATGAGCGGGGAACGCTGGGCAAGGGGCTTCTTCTGGCCGTAGGTACGCTCGATATCTGATGGAGACTGGTGAGCATGATACCTTGCTTCATGTCAACTCGCTTACGAGGATTCTCAAAGAACACAAGGAAGCCGAACTGAGCTGCGTGGGCAGCCAGGCTGACGAACAGTACGGCATAGCTTCCAACGATAAGCGATAGGCCGTAGTAGCCAGCGTAGCCTGCGCCTCTGGTCAATACCAGACAAGCGGTCCGAAGAAGCCAAGCACGCACCAACAGAGTACATGGGGTGGGGCGCAAGCTCAAATACGCCATCAAAGACGAGTGCGCCGCGCTGGAAGAACACATCGCCCCAGTACCAGCCGTAGTCCTTCACGACATTGTGGGCCTCGGTCTTGACCCAAAGGTTAAAGGCTATCAACGCGATGCCGCCGATCCACCTAAACGGGCACTTGAGTTCAACGGTTCCGGAGACTTGGGAAGCCCGCGCAGTAAGTTACCTCATGACGTGCACCGTGGTCGATAAACCTTCAGGGACGCGGAAGCACGAGAAGGCGAACATGCAGTACGCGAGGAAGTCGCTATGTATAGACCATGTATGAGTTTCATTGTACTGGATATACGAGAGGGAACGGACTTGAGCAGGATGATGTCTACGAGCTGGCGGAAGAGCAGCCATGTGTTGTACTCCAGCGGTAGTTCCTATTCATAGCCCGTGGGTGAGCATTCACTCGGTCGTGTGACATTGTACAGCGGGTGGGACCAACATCGAACGAGTAGTCCTTGCCCATCTTGCCTGCAAGCTGTCTCTTGATCCACTGCCTGACCTCGGGCTTGCGCTTCTCGTCGAGCCAGCCGAGTCGCTGAACCTCCCTTACGATCCATTTCCGCTTGCTTTGCTTAGTGAGTACCCAGCCAAGCCCAAGATCGTACGCAGCTCTCCAGAAAGCAAAGTACAACAGGAAGAATATCTGGGAGGCCCTCCGGGATAGTGTGAAGAATAGCACGAGCTGCAGACCGAGCAGAGCCAAGTTGAACAGATCGATGTGTGATTTGGGATATCCAGGGTGGAACAGAGTCAGAACATCGTGAGTTGTTGGCACTCGGAACACTGTTCTCGTCCATCCCTTCAGTCCACGGCCATGTTCCCGCCATCTAGCCACGCACCTTCGCCGCTGGGTGTCTTCCCCCACACCACCTCGTCGCGCTTCGGTGCGTCAGCCACATCGCCGGACGTGCTGGTGATCGTCTCGTCCGAGGGGATGCGCCCGTCCTTTCGCCGCTGCCGCAGACTGGGCTGCTCGTCCGTCGTGGCCATAGTAGTTGTCGACGTGGAGGTCAAGAGCAAGTCGCGCGAAGACGTAACGAGCCTCTGCAGCGATCGCCCGTACCCCACGCTGGCTGCTGACACGTGTTTCCCTCATCATCTTCGAGGCGCGTCGCGTCAACCGTTCGCGCGCCCCGCTCGTCTCGGCCCCGAATTTCGAGATGGATATGGAAAATCCCGCCATAGCGGGCATCACATGGGTCATTCTTTGCATGCGTCTACAATATTTTCTGAACACTTCAGAGCGTGCTGGATAGCTACTGGGACCTTTGCAGAGTGTCGTAGGCCTGTTTGCCTCATGCTGAAGGGTTACACGAGAACCCTTCTGCGCTTTTCGACGGGTATGCTCAAGCGCAGTCTAACCCGAAAAGTCCGCCCGTTCGGGCGCTCCGGGAAAAGCTCGTAACGCCATTGGCCACACAGACACGGCACTCGCAGAACATAGGCAACGTTCGCCTGAGGCGAATTGGGAAGTTCGTGTAAACTTGTAAAGAGCGACGGGAGTCGAGTGTCATTACTGCGATGCACGCGTGGTATCTCAATACAACAAGAGCACAAGCCAAACCACCCGAACGGAAATTGTCTTCAATGGGGCGCGGGGAACGTCCGGAGTCCGCGCGACATGCACTAGCGGGCTGGGGCGTCGCCTGCGCGCAGGACCGGGACGTTCTCACAGAAGAATCCAGGAGAACGCCGCGAGCGCAGTGGCGCCAACCATCGCAGCATAGGCCGCAACGCTAGGCATGGCACCGTTGCCCGAGCCGCTGCCGCTACCGTTGCCAGTGTTGTTGCCTGAGCTACCCGACTGCCCGTTGGAGTCGGGGGAAGCGGTCGAGGTGGAGAGGACCGTGGCGCCCGAGGCGGTCGGGGTGAGGACGGTGCTGTTGACGGTGAACACCTTGATGGACGAGATCTCGAAGTACGCGTCGTGGTAGTTCGTGCCGTTGGTGTTGATGACGTTGTTGATGTACTACACAGGGTTTGGGATGTGATGAGCATTAGTGCGGACATACATGGAAGGGCGGACACGTACGCAGACGTCGACGGTGCTGTTGCCGAGGTCGCCACCGCAAGTAGACTGGTAGATGTGAGGTTCACCAGCCCTGTAGATCGTCTTGAGAAACGTGAACACACAAATGTGGATGAGCTGACGCACCAGTCACCGCAAAGAGTGATGTCGAGCACCAGCTGCTGGGGCGTGAAGAACTTGTTCACGTCACACGAGGACGCGGGCCAAGCAGCGGAAGGGGTACCCCAAGACGTGGGATCAATGGTATCCTTAGCGTTCGTCACGGTGTCCGGAACGTCCTTGCGCTACGAGGTGTCAGTCGCGTGTTCCGACGTACGAGTGAAACAAGCACATACGCTCCAGAACCAGATGCTTCACGCCGCACACACAAGTCAGGCTTTGAACAGATAAGCAGAATGTGCGGAACTCACAAGACACCGCTCTCATCGAACTGCGTCGCCCAGACGCCTCCCCCAGCGGACGCGAAGTCGCCGCCGAAGCTGTTCGGCTGCTTCTCCGAGACGGCGCATCCGGTCGCGGAGTCGACGCCCGCGGAGCAGTCCGAGCCGATCGTCGAGCCGAGCTGCTTGACGTCCGAGGGCTGGGTGCAGCCGGACTGCGTGTGCAGCGCCATCTGGTTGCTGCCCATGAGGTTGACGGCCTCGACGATGTCGATCTCACCGCCCTGCGGCCAGGCGGGGCCCTTGGTCCAGAAGCCGGGCCATACCTAGCGGGGAGCGGGGATGGATCGAGTGTGTGAGATATTACGCGGATTTCGGGACGGCTTGGGGATGTGACACGTACGGAGCAGCCGAAGGGGAGGTGGGTCGCGTCAAAGAGGATCACTGAGCCGACGGGGAAGAAGTCGGTGGACTCGATGCGGACCTGGAGAAGGTAGTCAGAGTGGGGCGTCCGAGAGGGGAACGGTGAGACGCACCGAGTTACGCTTCTCCTGCCACGGGACGAACGAGAAGTCGTCCACCTTCAGAACAGCGTGCCCAGCATCGTTCACGTACGCGAGCTTCTGAGACGTAGCGGAGGACTGGTTCAGGTAGTTGACGTGTCCTGCGGCTTCGCATTAGGCCTCTGCACCAGCAAATGAGGCAGAGACGCGTCTTACCGTGCGTCGTAGAGTCGTAAGTGCCGTTACCGAAGTCCCAGCCGGAGAAGAAACTGGAGCCAGAGTACTCCTTTGCGAGGTTGTACGCCGCAAGCGCGGACGGGGTAGATAAAAGAGCGTATACCAAGGGAATGGCGTAGTGCATCTTGCAGCGTACCAAACGGAGAGATGAGAGGAGAGAGAGAAAGAGATGTTGCTAAGTCCATGGCCGGCGGCGTAAGTGCATAACCAGCGAAACAAGGTTTGGCTGCAACAAATTACTGCACCGAACCGGGCTGCGGTCCAGACCATCGGGGCGCGCCGACATTATACGCCAGCTACGCCGGCTGGCGATCTTCCGAGCCGGTTGCATGCGAAGTCGATCGTCTCGCATCTTGCTTGGCAAATGACTGGAATGGCTCAACTCGCAAGTCCATGCGTGTAAGTCTCACTCAGGGATTACAGTACCAAGAACGAAATGACCGACGTCCACTCTCAAAACCTCTCTGAGTGAGGATGAAGCCGAGTAAGCGCAGATGCATCTCTTAAGGAGCACTCACTGCAAGCATACCGTCACGCTTTTTTCGATCCAAAGGCCTCCGGAGACGTTCAGTTCATACCGCCAGGCACGGTGATATCGCCGACGTGGGGACATGCCGCTGATCTGCTCCATACCGATCAGGGCAGCTTAGAAACGTTGAAGCGGTCCGACTTCGAAGGCGGTTGCCAGATCATATTCCGAGGTTTTCGGACTACGTTGTGGTGGGCAAGAAGCGAACACTGGCAATGAGAATAGCTGAAGTCTTATGAGGGCTGCTCAATTCTGGTCGGTCGTTCGTTCGTTCGCTCTCTCGTTCGCTGCACCACCGCAAGCGACGCTAGCCGGAAAACGCTAATCAGCCTAACCCTAGCAAACCCTAGCTAAGGCAACTTTGGAGGTATCCTGTTCCTTCACCGCGACTGCATAGCGACTTCCAACGGTGAGACATCGGAAGGTGTCCTATGGCCCTCATGTGGAACCCTGCACCACCTCTCTCTTTTTCTGTGTACAGAGCTCGCGTCTGTAGCATGCTGGGTGCAACGTGCTGGCGGGGGAATGGGTGTAATTACCATACTGTATATGGCACATTCGCGGGCAGGTTATTGCGATTTCTCAGCCCGTCGGCTAGTTTCACGCCCTTCCCATCAACGCCAAGGCACGCCTGCTGCAACGAACGAAAGAGCGAACGAACGAACGACCGACCAGAATTGAGCAGCCCTATGCAGAACCGGAGGAATACTACAGAATATGGCGGACGGAGCCTTGAACGTGGTGCGCGTAGCAGCAGTGCGGCTATCGGCGCGCGGAGAGGGAACTCAACGCTTCAAGCTGCGGGTCCGTAGGCGCCCAAGGACGTTCTTGCTTGCCAACCACCATCGGTGCGTCAGGAGCTCTGAATTTGTATTGTCAACGATCACTTTCATCTCTCGACTCGGATGCTGCTGTATAATATATCAGCCGTCTTGGGATGTATCGAATCATTGGACGGTTGACTGGCCTTCCAGCACGCATTCATGCAAGCTCTGGGCCACCCTAGGAGGGCGAAGCGACGCAGCCGTCATCTCCGTAATTAGTGCCCATACTCACTACGGGACCGGCTGATATGCCGAAACTTCTCGCGGCACGATGTCAGGTACGCTCCATGAGCACTTCAGCTCAGATATCCTGAGAGACTCACCTCATCTTATCTTGGTCAGATGCGTGTACGACCATTCATGGGCGGGAAATCCCCGTCTATGTGCTCACGAGCACTGCCTCGCCCAACGCGGTGTGACTGAGCGGTGTAGTTGTTCACAATGATGTGCCGTTTCGTCGGCGCCCTTGCCGTCCGCTTTCAAACCGCGTCCTTAACGTCTGACATCAGCCGCTCTGAAGAACTGCTTGTGGGCTCATTGAAGACGATGACTTTTCACCAGGTTTGGCATCGACCCCCCGGCGTCATGCGCACTCGAACGTCTCCAATCCCACTAAGGCCTTGGTATGTGGACAAAGTACGAGATTTCCTACGGCTAATCGCGCTCGACCCGATGACAGAGCATACCGCAGGTCAAAATAAGCGGTCGCTTCAAACCACGCCGGCATATATACAGGAAGAGGGTAGAAGACGGCAATATGCATGCCACTCTGACGCGGAAGACCTTCCTCCAGTATTGAGTCCGCTCAATGTCCGCAGTCGTGTACCAAGACGCTGTGACCTCCGACTTACCCCTGATCCTCTTCCATCGGACCTGCCTGTGCCGGTTGTCTAGACTGAGGGAGGCAGCTGGTCATTCTGAAAAGGTGTCCTCACACGCTTGCGGCACGGTAGTCGGCACCGTAATCTTGCCTACAAGATCCGCGCAAGTACATGCTTGCTTTCGGGCGCTGGTATTTCGTGCAGGACGAAGTACAATGTCAAAACCTATGCCAGGCAGATCATCGACTCATTCATCTTCCAGGTCCTTATACGATATTCAATGCTCTGTCCGCCATGAGGACGCCCTTTCTGCCAGCGGCTCTCTTCCGGTGGCGAATAGGCTGGGGGACGCCTTCTGCGGGGAGCCGGCGTGACGTGGTCGGGCACGATCCCCTCCCTTGACTAGGCTCGTGCAGGTCGACTCACCCTTCCGTTCGTTCTAGGTCCGAGCGATCGCTTCAGGGCGTTCTTGCACGAAGCCTCAGGGACAACTTGGCGTTCGCGCTTCTCGTGTGGCAGGTAGCCGGTGACGGCAGACAGGTCTGCATCCCTTCCACCAACCTTCCACAGCTCCCAACCAACGGTACGTCTGCCATTTATTCCCAGCCAAATCGTCAAACGCCTCCCCGGCGACCCTCAATCACACGGATGCCGCGTCGGGAGGGGCATAATCAGGCTTTTCGCTCGCAGTGGGAGCGGGCGCGGAGTTATCAGATAAGGGGGTTATCTGATAAGATGGGACTCGGCCTCCTCCCCTCCGTGCCAATCAAGCTATCCCAAGGCACGCGAAGCGCCACGAAGGCGACAACTCCGCCGTGTTCGCACTCTCTTCCCTCACTTGCGCTTCTTTGTATTCTCATGAAGGAGCACCCGCGCGCGTCAGCATCGCCATGGCTGTCCCCGGCGTGCCGCGCACCCTCCAAACCACTCTCACGTCCGCCCCGCCTTATGGCAGCATCGATGTCCTTTCTCCCAGGAGCCGTGTCATGCCACACGGGGGACGCCCTAATGAAGCATCCTCGTCCCACCAATTATCTGATAAGATGAGCGAGTGCGGATGAGGATATGTCGCTGAACTGCACCCCCTTCCAGTGCCCTACGGCCCAAGCACCAACGACGGTCCCTAGGATGTCTTTCCAGCGCCATAGCAGCGTCGAGAAGTCCCCGGTCGACGAAAAGGAGAAATCCTCCGTCGACATGAAGGACAACGGCTCGAGCCAGGGGGACGAGCAGTCGCCTGCGCTGTCGTATGCGCCGGGCTCGCCGTCGAAGCCGAAGCTACCGTACTCCTGGCAGCTGGTGATGATTGTGTTGACTTGCTTGTGCACATGTACGTCCCCGTTATAGTGTTTGAGTTGCTGGAGTCGTTGACGAACCGATACCTTGCAGTCGGCAACCACTGGTCGAACGTAAGTTGCCGTGTCATGTAGACTTCGTCGACCAAAATTGACCTCCACGCTTGAATAGGGTCTGATTGTGTCAGTCCCGCCCTCGTGACACCGTCAGTCGGCACGAACTCACAATGGGCACACACAGGTCTCTGAAGACCACCATCATCAAGGAGACACACATCAACAACTCACAATTCGCAACCTTGGTGCGGCCTTCCGTGTGTGTATGTGTAGTTGTCGTACTCACATGGTGCTGTCGTACAGGTTGCCGTCACCAACCTCGTCAGTAAACGCTGTCCATACTGCCCATAGTCCCAACTGACTCGCCTGCCGCCAGGTGAACACCTTCCTATGCATCGCTCTCGGGTTCTACATCGACAAGCTCGGCGGCGCGCTCATGTCCGTCGTCCTCGCGGGCTTCCACCTCTCCGGCGCCATCGTGATGTCCGGCGCTGCGACGAACCACCTCAATAGCTACCCGCTCCTCATTGTCGGCAAGGTCCTCGCCGCTATTGGAGACGGCTCGCTCGATAACGCGCAGCACCGGATATTCTCGACGTACTTCGCGCCCGGAAAGGGTTTTGCGTTCTCTATCGGTAAGTGTCATAGACATTATTGCTCTGGCTCACTGGCTAACTCGTCCCCTGACAGGTGCTATCTGGTAAGCTCTAACATGTGCAGGGCGCGTTGCTAGTGATGCTGACCTCTCGTAGGTGCGTTGCCAACCTCGCACAGTTCACCGGCCAGTCCACCGCCAACGTCATCGCGACGAACCTCGGCACCTACGCCTGGGCGCTCTGGATCAGCTCCGTCATCGCCGGTTTCTCCTTCGCCTGCGCGGTGACTGTGTTCTTCCTTGACCGCTACCTCCGCGCGCGGTACAACGTCACGGACCAGACGAGTGGTCGCCGCCATACGGGACAAATCAAGCGCGGCACCTTCAACATCAAGGCGATCAAGTACTTGCCCATGACTTTCTGGCTCGTCGTCGCATTCGCGGTGTTTGAGAATGCTGGTGTTCAGTCCTTTGTCTCCATTTCAACGTGAGGAGTGCTTGTTAGTCCTGGGATGCATACCTTGCTTACCGATGGCGTGGTGGTGGATAGGCAATTCGCCCAGCAGCGCCTCAAGAAGGGCGCTGTCATCGGCGGATGGGTGTCTAGCTTCTACTTGCTTCTTCCTGCCGGGCTTACGCCGTTCCTGGGCATCTACATCGATGTCTACGGGAAGCGTATCGGGTTCCGTGCGTCGCGTTTCCCTTTCTCTTCGAGTGGACGAGGTCACTCACATGACCGCATATAGTCTTCCTGTCTGGTCTTACTTTCCTCATTTCTATGCTGCTCCTCAAGTTCTCGCACTCGGTACCGACGTTCAGTGCGTAGTCACCCATCATCATATGAGATACTTTAGAGATTGACATGCGATCATAGTCGCGGCATACGTCTTCTACGCCTTATCTCAGGTATGTCCTGCTTCAATAACGGGCTGTTATCATCGCTGACTGGACGTAGGCTGTCACTCCTGCGCCGCAAGTTGAGATCATCCGGAGTATCATCCCCGACCCTCAATACTTTGCCACAGGGTGAGTTATCACGTCTCCGATTGTTGCTCTTGCACCGGACCGTTGCTGACACTTACGCCTCTCCAGTTTCGCTATCAAGAGTGAGTGGAATGTATACGGCCTGACCGGTGTATCTCATTGTCTGACATCTGCGTGCAGAGTCTGTCGTCCAGGCCTCTATCGTCATCATCACTACGGCTGCTGGAAGACTCCAGGACCTCTCGCCGACGGACTCGCTCGATCCCGCTGTCACTCTCTGGCTGGTTTATGCCTTCCTCTCCGTCGCCATCTCCGGCTTCATGCTCATCATGTCCTACTGGGCGCCCAACACGCTTCCTGCTGCGCGCCTCTCGCAAGTCGCCCCGCGCGACCTGCCGGAAGAGGTCGAGAAGCTCGCGCGCAAGCAGGGCATCGTCGTGCGCAAGCCGGATCCCGAAGACGAGGACGACGGCATGAGCGAGGTGAAGATGAAGGAGAAGATCCTCAAGTCGCCGGTGCACCAGAGCGGTCTCCTGAGCTGGGCGTACCTGATGATCGGCCTGGGCATCATCTTCATTGGGTGGATCATGTTCGGGCTGGGTGTCAACTGGGGTGTGCACGGCAGCGTCGTCGCGGGCACCGTGGGGGAATGAGTGTTTCCTTGTACCTCTGTGTCTGTATGCGTAGATTATCCAAGATTCCATTCTCCTTAATACGATTTCAGTACGGTATACGTCAAACCCAAGCAACAGTCCGGCAATCCGTTGAGTTGACTCTCTCGGAAGAGGCCGGCGCCAAACAAACCTTAGGGAGGCAAACCTGGCGTAAGGTTAGGTTTTGACACCTTTGAGAGCCTGCTGAGCTCGTCTGTTGCTTGCCTCCTCCATCCATCTCGTTCCAAGCTGTTCCCTCGCAGCCCTCGATATCGCAGCCGCCTGCAGTACACGTTGTGCGCGCAAGAAGAACAAACGCGGCGAAACCTGGGCATCATCGCGTCGACACGTGTCCGGACTACCACGTAGCGCGTCTCGCTGACGTGTAACTCATATATACAGCGCAAGTCCGTGGCGCTTGCATGCACACTCGCCTGCCGCCACCATGACCCGGCTCTTTCTCTTTCTCTGTCTCTGGCTCTCGCTATGGTCAGAACACGTCCTCGGCTCCATTCTGGCGATCGACTATGGCGCGGACTTCATCAAGGCGTCGCTCATGAAACCCGGCCAGCCGTTTGACGTCCTGCTGAACCGCGATTCAAAACGGAAGATTCAGTCGACGGTCGGATGGAAGAAGAATGATAGGTTGTTTGGGTCGGATGCGGCCAACATCGTGAGTGGTATTTTGTGGCCGCGGCTGCGCGAAGAAGGCCCAGTTGTATTGACTACTTGGACTAGGCCGGTCGATTCCCGCAAGACTCCTTCTCTTCTCTGAAGTTCCTCCAAGCCGCTCCCTACGAGTCTGAGGCCGTCTCTTTCTACACCTCAATATCGACTGCGGATGTGGTCAAGACGGAGCGCGGTACCGTCGCCCTGCGCCGCTCAGACGGGACGGAATGGAGTGTCGAAGAGCTCATTGCCATGCAGTTCGCGTATGTGCGCGACCTCGCGGAAAGCACTGCGGGCGAGAAGGTATACGATGTCATTGTCACCGTCCCGCCGTACTACACCCAGTTCGAACGCGACGCTGTGGTGGACGCGATCGAGATTTCTGGCCTCCGTACGCTCGCGCTCATTAACGACGGTACTGCCGTCGCGGTCAACTACGCGATGACGCGTACCTTCCCCGACCCAGAGTACCATGTCATCTACGACGCGGGTGCATCGTCTATCCGCGCGACTGTGGTGCAGTTCTCCTCTGTACCCAGTGAGGGCAAGTCGAAGTCCACGAGCAAAGACGCGACGCAGATTACCGTGCACGGTGTAGGGTACGACCGGTACACTGGCGGCACGGAGCTGGACAGGCGGCTGCGCGACCTCATGCTGAGCGACTTCCAGAAGCGGTACAAGCGCGACATCAGCACGGACAAGCGGGCGATGGCGAAGCTGTGGAAGGAGGCCGGGCGCGTGAAGGCGATCCTGAGCGCAAACACGGATGCGGTGGCCACGGTGAGGTACCACTGGTGTCATGCGCGCGGGGTTGGAGCTAACGAGTGGTCCGGCAGATTGAGAGTCTGTCGAATGATATTGACTACAAGTCGAAGATGACGCGCGCAGACTTCGAGGCCGCTTGTAAGGACCTTAAGGGTCGCTTTGCCATGCCCATCCTTGAAGCACTCGCACATGCAGGCTTGCGACTGGTAGGTTACTATGACTTGGTGGACGAGCGGTCGACTGACATTTTGGGCAGGACAATATCACCTCCGTCATCTTGACCGGTGGTAGCTCCCGCACGCCCATGATCCAGGACGCCGTGAAGGCTGCTGTTGGGGCGTGAGTAGTTTGCGTTGCTGTGTGCACTCGTATATTGACCACCCTCCAGTAACAAGATCGCGCAGAACGTCAACGCCGATGAGGCAGCGGTACTTGGTGCTGCGCTCCACGGTGCGGGCCTCAGCCGGCAGTTCAAGACCAAGGACATTCGCATCTCCGACATTGGCCCGTATGACATCCAAGTGTCCTACCAGGCTGAATCAAAGAGCCCGGGAGCGCGCCCACGCACGATCAACACGCTGGTGTTCCCTTCGGGATCGAAGACGGGCACGAAGAAGACCCTGACGTTCAAGCGTCACGATGACTTCGCCGTCAAGCTTGCGTACAAGGCGCCTCCTGCTCCGTACGTTGAATTCTGTTTCAGTGCATGATGTCGAGCTGACTCACGCATGTAGTGGATTCCCTACCGAGTTCCTGGAGGCCGAGATCACTGGCATCAGCGAAGCCATTCAGAACCTCACCGAGGCAGGCGGAACCGACCCGGTCGTGAAGGCCACTGTGATGCTCTCCGAGTCTGGTTTCGCCTCCGTGCGCGACGCGGTCGTCTCCGCCGAGTTCAAAGACGAGTCTCTGACAGGTAAGCGCAGCCGCTTCTTCGTAGTTACTGTTTGCGTCATGCGCGAGCGCAGGCAAACTGAAGGACTTCTTTGGCAAAGGCTCGGCGTCGTCATCCCAGTCGGTGGACGAGACTACGGCGGACGTCGGTACGGCCGAGGAAGAGGCGACCTCCACCGCTTCCACGGCGGAGGCTTCGGCAACTGTCGTTGCGAAGCCGAAGGACCCGATTTCCCTCGACATCGAGGTGAAGTTCCCGAGCATTGCGCCGATGTCTGTCAAGGAGAAGCGTGCCGGACGTGAACGGTTCGTCACTATGTCTTGTCGCACACTGCTGTGATGCTCATATATGCTTGCAGACTTCTTGCCGTCGACGCTGAGGAGACTGCAAAGCGGAAACGCGAGGAGGCGCGTAACACGCTGGAGAGCTACATTTACAAGCTGCGCGACCTGCTTCAGGACGAGTCGAGCGAGTCGCCCTTCGTGAAGTGCTCGCAGAACTCCGAGCGCAAGGCCATCGCGGAGAAGGTCGACGAGACCTATGCGTGGCTGCAAGAGCACGGCGACGACGCGGACACGATGCAATACATTGACAAGCGCACTGCACTAGAGTAAGCATTCCATGTCGTCCGCTTTCGGGGCACACACTAACGACCATACAGGAGCCTAGAAAGGCCAATCGTCCACCGATACAAAGAGATAGAGGAGTTCCCGAAGGCGCTGAACAACAGCCAGATGTGGAACTGGAGCACGCGGATGTTCCTGACGGAGGCGAAGATGAACCTGACAAAGGAGCTCGAGAGCGGGACGGTGGGCAAGTACACCAAGGAGGAGCTGGACGAGCTCGAGAAGACGCTGAAGGAGCACGAGATGTGGCTGAACGAGTGGGTCGAGAAGCAGAAGAGCGTGAAGATGAACGAGGATCCGGTCATCCTGTCGAGCGAAATGCGCGCGCGGGCGAAGGTGCTTGAGAACCAGCTCCAGAAGCTCGTGAAGAAGCGTCCGCCGAAGGCTCCCAAGAAGTCGACGAGCTCGAGCAGTAGCGCGACTACGGCGACGACCTCCGCTGGGCCGACAGAGACAGACGCGGCTTCGGAGAGCGCGCCGCCCCAACCAGATAGCTCAGCACCTCCTTCCGGGCAGGAGGAACGACCTCACGACGAACTGTAGACTTATTGCATAGCTCACGTACACTAATATTATTGCATCTGGATCCAGACTGTATGGCTGGCACGGGCCCTAGGCGTGTGCAAGACGCGAGCTTTGATCAGCAGTGCGTGGTGGTGGTGTCTCTTGTTTGACCCTGACGCACATGCAGGAGGGACCGCCGCGGTCTGTGGACGGATCTGCAATTCGAGCGTGCGCGAGAAAGGGCGCTTGGCGCGACGCCACGAGCGGGGCCACGGGCGCCTGCGATGGATATGGGCGCCTGTTGTGCAATCAAGCGGTGGACACTCCGCATTGGGATATGCGTTGTGACGTCAAGGAGCCTGTTCGCGGTGCGTCATTGGGGAGGGGCGAGCCACGACAGCAGGCGGCGTACTATAAGAGCAGCCAGTCCGCCGTCGCTGGCAGCCCACTCTTTCCCTCTCTCGCCCTCGCTATCACGACTAACGACCACAACCATGAGACCGACCCTCTTCCTCCTCGCCCTCACCGCAGGCACCGCCGTCCAGGCCTCCTGGTTCAGCGGCAACAACAACAACCAGCCTGCAGGTGCGTCGTTTCGCCGAGGTTACGCAGAGGGGCTCCGGCACTGACTCCGAGTGCTTCGCAGAGTATACCACATGGTCGACCCAAGAACTTCAGAACTGGCTCGACGCGCACAACGTACCCTACCCCTCTGGCACTCCCTCGCAGGCTGAGCTCCAGGCCGCCGTGAAGGCGCACTGGGACTCTGCTTCGCAGTGGACCGCTGACCAGATCAACAAGGCCCAGGTCGCGTTCTCCAACGTCAAGGCAGATGCCTTCGACACCTGGGACGAGTCTCGCCTGCGTGAGTTCCTCCTCGAGCAGGGCGTTGTCAACCCCTCCGGCACCCGCGAGCAGCTCGCCCTCCTTGCCAAGCAGAAGTGGCGGCAGTACTCGTCCGCTGCGAGCGCATACAGCAAGACTGCGAGCCGCACCGCGTCCTCCGCTGCGAGCCAGGCGAGCAAGAGCGCGAGCTCGCTCGCCAGCTCTGCGTCTGCGCAGGCAAGCACCGCCGTCTACGGCGACTCCTGGTACCAGGCGTCGAAGAGTGCCTCCTCGATCGCGGCGTTGGCCACCGACAAGGCGGCAATCACCCTCGACGACACTAAGGACTACGTCTACTCAACGTAAGTTGGCCTGGTCGACACTCATTTCTACGCATATACTGACCTGCTGCACAGTTGGGACGACAACCGGATCCGCGCATACCTGCAGGAGCATGGTGTTGTTGAGCCGCCCGCTACCCCTCGCAACAAGCTCCTTGCCAAGATGAAGGAGACGTACGCTGCTGCAGCCAACCCTGTCTACAAGGCCTGGTCCGACTCGTATATCCACCAATGGCTCATCAACCACGGCATCATCAAGGACAGCGCCCAGAAGCGCCGTGAGGAGCTCCTCTCGCTCATGGACCGGTACTACTACGACACCAAGGGCAAGGTCTGGGACACCTGGAGCGACTCGCAGATGAAGGCTTGGCTCGTTGAGCACGGCGTCGTCAAGAGCGACGCTCAGCTCCAACGCGAGAAGATGGAGAAGCTCGTTGCGTAAGTACACCTTTGTCCTCATCAGCTAGAGCACTGCTGATCATAGCGCTACGTACAGTGACAACTATGTTCACGCCCATGACACCGCCTGGTCCGCCTGGAAGGAGTCCGACATGCGCCAGTGGCTCATAGACCACGGCTACCTCCGGAGCGACGCCCAGAAGACCCGTGACGACCTTGTGAAGCTCATGGAAGAGAAGTACACCGACGTCTCCTCGCGCACCGCCGACTACCTCACCTGGCCCGACGCCCGTCTCCGCGCTTACCTCCGCGAGCACGGCTACTCTGATGACCAGCTCCCGACGTCGCGCCCTGGTCTCCTGCAGGAGGTGCGCATTCGCTGGGTGCAGACGAGCAACCGTGCTGGCTCAATGTGGCGCCGCGTGAGGGACATCTTCGACTCCGGCGTTGAGGTCGCGGAGGACAAGCTTGGCCAGATTCTCGACATCCTCACTGGCGGCGCCGAGGGTGCCAAGGAGGGCGCGAAGGAGGGTGCGCGCGCTGGTAACGAGAAGCACCAGGCCCAGAAGGTCGAGTTGTAAACGCTCTCGCTCCTTTCCGTCCCCTGCAAAACCAATCACTACCATCCGTCCCTGTTTTGTCTCGCTGCTGCTCCCCCATTTTCACGATCCCTTGTACGATTCTGACGACTCAAATGTTGTGACGGACTACGTGTATGATTGGAGTATAGTGACATTCTCGATGTAATTGCGATATACTAGTGCTCTTCATCATCATACGAGCGTGATCATGCTGGAGAGCGTGACTCTCGCGATGCGCAGGAAGTCGAGGCTTGACCAAGCGCAGCGAACTCTGAGCACATTCACGCGTACGGAGCGAAGGTCGCTCTCGTTGCTGTGAGTGTCAACACACTCAGTACTGGTGACACCGAGGTCTTCGCGCGTCGTCGATGACGGCGCTCGCCGCTGATCCAGACCATGTATGCGCGAGAAGCTCAGGAGCCAAGATGTATTCGTCGAGGCAATGGCTATGTACATGAATAGAGTCGACAGTGTCGCGTGCGAGAAGCAAGAGCTCAGAAAGCAGGACTTATACGTTATAAGTAGGTCGAGCGGCATCACGGTGCGGGTAGGTTGACTCATGAACAGCTTGATGTACCAAGCAGGCAGAGCGAGACGAGCGTCTGTCGGACTTTTCTCACGCGCATCGCGAGGCCTCCGGAGGCGCTAGGAGGCCCCGAGGCTGATAGCCCTTCCGGATGTGGGATATTTCTTCGGGATGGCCGCCCTCGGGAAGCCCTCCGCTTACCCTCCGCACACCTCCGCATAGCCTCGCCACGCCGTTAAGCGAGCCGGAGGTTGGTCGAGGGCGGTCCGAGGTTATCAGGAGGGTAGCGCCCTCCCGATGCAAAGTAACTTTTTCCGACATCGCCGGTCGTATGAGTTGAGGCACGCGTTGAGGAGCTGTGGGAGGCAGGCGTCGTCCAAGAAGGTTTGAGAGCGGGACGTACCGGCGTGGCCCAGTCGTCCTAGTCCGAGCGAGGCGGGAGAGGTCGATCGCGGCCACCGCTAGAGAAACCATCGCTCAGCCCACTGCATGATGAGGAAGGGAGAGGCGGACACGTACGTCGTCCATGTTAACTCCTACAATGCGGCGCGCGCGTTGCCGAGCCCGTGAAGGGCTGCTCAGGGGCATCGCGGGCGCCGCGTGGACCGTTGCGCTACACCATCGTATGGTGCTGTCGGAGCGCGCGGGTCGGGACGACCGGTGACGTTACCTGCATGCGAGATCGAGTTAGTATGTGTGCGACTGGGAGAAGATGGAGGCGACGTACGTGTTTCGCGTCTGGTGGGGGTCGTCGCGGCCTGAAGGTGTCTGCATGGGGGAGTTGAGCGTCAGCGTCGAGGCGGGAAGACGAAAGGACTCACGGTGCGCACGTCGGCCGATGCGGGGCATGGGCTTCAGTGATGAAGAGACTGGGTGAGGCCCAGAGCGCGCCGTGAGGCACGGATAGGCCGCCCCGCTATGAGCGCGGGGTTGTCGATGGTGATCGTAGTGCAGTGCAATGGACGACTCGGAGGAGTGCCCCAGCGCAGTTCGCTTCCCCGCCGTGAGGCGGGTACTAAACCCGGGGGCCACGATGAGGCCTGCGCTATCCCCGGGAAACTCAGAGTACCTACGACCGCGCGCGAGCGCGGCCGCGGCTTGATGCACACAATGTCTTGAGGCACACAGGTTGGTCGCGAGCCTAGCGAGGCTGCTGAAAGTCATCGGCGCGCCGCGACTGCGAGATAACCATCAGCGAGGCGAAAGAGATGGACGACGGAGCGAGACGTACATCGGTCGCGCCTAGTAAGCGCGGGGGACCCTTGGTGTAGGCGAGTGGTCGAGGAGGGTCCCAGCGCAGTTGGCTTCCCCGCCGCGAGGCAGGTACTAGACCCGGGGGCCACGATGAGGCCTGCGCTATCCCCGGGAAGTTGCCCTGCAGCTGCGCGTAAGCGCAGCTGCAGCCTCTTGACGTCCTCGGTCTTGATGTCCATAGGGAAAAGAGAGTCGGAAAGGAGGGGCGTGCGACCGCATCGCATGCTAGGCATGAGGCGTTTACTCACGTGGGCCCCCTCCTGGAAAGGTGGTATGTCAAGTCATAATTGCCCGGGTCGTCGTGGTTGTGGGCCGGCATATGTGGTGCGTCCGATTGCATAGTTGCGTATAAATATTGATAAGTTAGTCTTGAACGTGGTGGTGTTTCGTCGTCGACCGTGGGCAAGTCCGATGTTTTGAGCGCGGCGGTTGCGCGAAAGGAAATTTGTTGGCCGAAGCCTGCTAGCCTTCGCCCGTGTGGGGGTTCCAGCAGCGGTGGTGGACAACGCCATGAAGGCGAAGCCGGGGTGGGCACAGGGCCCGGGACGTTCGCCCAACGGAGAGACCGACGTTCGCAAGCGAACATCATGCCGGCTCCCGAAGGTTACGTCGGTCCCAATTTTGGCGCTTCTTTGCCCGCCGCCCCCGAGAGGACGGCTGACGATCTGATAGCCACAAGGGGGATCGCGCCGAGGGTCCAGATGCGAACACGCTCTCATGAGCTGTCCGACTGGAAAACCTCAATCAGATACCTCGGTGGCCGTCCATGACGACCACCGCCGGTCGCCGCGCCGGATGGCTTGGCGAAGGTTGAAGACCAAGAGAGGACCTAATGCTGTCGCTGGATGACGGCATCGTCAGCAACCGCATGTGGCGAAGACATAGACGGTACTCACAGTCCGGGGCCAGAGGCGCAGACCGCACGCGTCCGAGTTCCTACCCCGCTAAGCAGGGATGAGAGGTCTTGGAGGTCAGCGGTGGCGAACATCGAAGAGGCGACGTACCCGAGGAGCGAGGCTAGGCTTGGCCGCGCCCGCCGTTAGGGCCAGCGCGGCTGCTCGAGCGAAGGGTTTCTCGAGGTCGGAGGAGTGGTCGTGACGGTTCTGGGGAGAGAGGAGACGGGCGAGGAGGGGGGTTTATATACGTCGAGGTGGTTAGCCACCGGCGGCTGCCGAAGCCATACGGGCGGCTGACCGGAGAGGCCTCCACAAAGGCGTTGCCCTTTCTGCGTCGCCATGCACGCCTCGTTGTTGTTGTACTCGGCTGACTTCGAATTGGGCGTATCGATGGCCGCCCGACCAGGTACGCCAGAAGCGTCTTGCTCTGTTCAAACAGCGGCAGATGACGCGGCACGACGCATCTCAAAAGGCTCCGAGGACGTGCCATTCCGCGATTGTGCGAAATGATAATCAGAGAAGCAACGGATCATATGGAGGCTCGACGGGGCGGTGGCGGGGCAATAGGCTCCGTTGTGCAGGTTCAACGCCACGCCTTCTCGGCGAGTTCAATCCTTTGGGGTCGGCCTGACTGTCTCTGAGACGAAGACGATGGCGGTATGCTGCTAGCCCTTCCGTATGCACGTCAGGAGCTCTCTGTGAAGTAGCGAGGGCTCGTACATAAAGAGGAAGGGAGAGCGGTGGCGGAACGCCGGAATCGGTGAATCCAGGCGGCCGAGGCTCGCTCGGAGAGCTGTTTGTAGCTATTTGGTCGTGTGGGTAACTTCGCAGAATTGCCCATATCTCTTCCCTATTTTGAACGCCTCTCCTCTTGTTCTTGGTCTCATGCCTGATGCAGGTACAACATATTCCAGATGGCCGCTCTGATAGAAGCCATAGGGCGGAGTCTCGTCGCTGCGCAGTCTTGCCAAGCACCTCTTCAATTCACTCTGTTGTCTTCGCCTCCGGCACGTCGGACGCGCTACCCAGCCCATCGCTGCCAGGGTCCGTACGGGGGGGGACTACTCAGCTATCCCCTGAGGCGGCCGGGCTAGCTGGACGAGGAGTGTCATTTTGTCTTGCCTCCCTCCCCCGATTGCTGAGTGGCGACGCGAGGTCCACGCGTTTTCTCGCTACCGTGACTGCTGACAGCGTGTAGGAGAAGGACTCGGGACGTCCCAAAGCGTACACCGGAAACCGTCCTTGGTTGGAGGGGTCACCGGATAGCATGGTCGGGCATAGGCTCTTCTTTGTTCTCTTCGCTTACACCATGCAGCCCATGTCATGAGGGTCCTCGGCCCCCGTCCCCCGAAGCTCGCCACATTCCGACATTTGTCGCATTGCTTGCGCACCCTGATGTTTTTTGCAGCTGTTCATGCTGGGCCTGTATGTCATGCGCTGCACGGCGGAACATCCAAAGGCATCGTGTGCCCACCGAGAGGCGGGCGGGTCGCCGTCAGCTGCCAGTGCACAGGGTAATGGTGAGTGAACGAGCATTGTCGTGTTTGAAGCCGCCCAGTTCACGCTGACTGTGATATGGGCATGCGCCCGCAGTAAGGTTGGCTTCGTTACGCGTAACTACTCCTACTCGTACATATGATGGTCGTGCGCGGTCATTAAACAATACTACATATTCTCATGGGGCCCGCGAGGTCTACCGGCGAGCCCGTCGTCGTCATTTCTCGCGTGTTTGCTCAGGCAGCGAAAGAGGAGCCCTTGACGGCGGTGATCCAGTTGGTGTCCGCGTGGGGGAACTGGAATGCCATGACACCAGCGTTCCAGCCACCAGCGACGGCCTGCTGGACGCACGTGCCGAGCGTCGCAGGGTCGATGAAGCCACCGTTGGTGATGTCGGCGGTCGTTCCGGGTTTGCCGATGACCAGCTTGTTGACGTCGACGCCTGACTTCTGGATCTCGAAGATCGAGGAGCCGCCCGCGCTGTTGAGGAGGGTGTTGCAGTCCTCGTAGCCGGGGCTGGGCGATTCTGCGGCGAGGGGTAAGTTATGTTGAAGCCGCCTACGAGTATGACGCGGTACTTACGGTTGTAGAACTGGATGTTGTACTACACAGGGCAGATATTAGCCAAGAGTCGAGCAAATCCAAAAGTCAAACATACCCAATCGATCAAGGCGCCAACGTTCTTGTCAACAGTGAGGTAGCAGCCACCGGGGCAGAAGCTGGGCTGGAACCAGGGGCCGACAGCTAGGGTTTTGCGTCAGCGGGAGGTCCTGCGAACGCAATGCCAACATGATGCTTACGAGCATGGCTCAGGATAAACTGGCCCTGGGGAAGCTTTTGACGCAGAGTCTGGGTGAGCGTCGTGAGCCACGCCTCGCCGACGCCGGGCTGCTGGACGACGAGCTCGAACTCCTCGTAGTCGATGTCGATGCCGTCCAGGTCGGTGTTGAGCACGAACTGGGCGAGGTTGTTCGCGACCGTCGTCGGGTCCTGCGAGGTCGGGTGCTCCGTCTCGCCGAAGGCGGACACGACGAGGGACACGCCCGCGCTGTTGTACTGCTGCTTGAGCTGCTGACGTTGGGCAGCAGGGAGCGCAGCCCAGTTCGCGGCCTGGTCGGCGGGGCCGGTGGTCAAGAGGAAGGCCAAGTTCCTGTAGACCGGAGGTGAGTCCGAGTGCAAACTAAGCGCAAGCGAAGGTGCTTACACAACGTTGAAGCCCTTAATCTGCTCCAACGGGGGCAGGACGGTGCCGCCACCGATTGCAGCGTCGGTGTAGATGACGAACTTCGGTCCAGAGGGAACCTGGGCACGAGGGACGTGCGGGGCAGCGTAGCCAACGCTCAAGGCAGCCAGCGCCGAGCAAAGGGTGAAAAGACGCGAGAAAGACGTGGAGAACATCCCTAATCCAGAGGGCGAAGTAGTAATGAAGACGAAAATGTAAAGGGAAGCGTAGGAGAAGAAGACGAAGCACCAACCGAACCAAGCGGGGTGAGGAACTACCGTCCTCCTCGCCTCCTCTTTATACTGCAGCGACCCCGGCGTTGAAGGGTCTGGCGTCCTGGGTGCGCACGGCGGCATCACGGCGACTGTCGGCCAACACTGGACGAGGCGCTGATGGTCGCACACTGAGCGGACCGCCCTCTAGCTTTGCATCGCGCGCTGGCTCCTCGCACAGGTGGTTGCAGGAGAGGTGATCATCACGGCCTAACTCGGCCTCGACGCCCGGATTGTTCGGAGCAAGACATAGACGTATGTCAAACGGCGTGTGGGAGCACCAGTCGTTGTGGGACTCTTCGCCGTTGAACAGACCAGAGCGCTGACACATTCACTAACATGAGTAGCAGGCAATGAGCCACCACGCTGTATGGTAGGGTAACCTGGACGACTCACGAGTCGTACCCTGAATCCAACCTGAAGAGCGAAGAGCGATTCTGAACGCCTGGGCGCGCCGAAAGCCCGCCAGGGACCGTGCTACCAAATGGGACACTGTTTCCGGCCTCCCAGCAATCAGCGGGAAACGATGTTGTTTCACCGATACAGTGCTGCACAGCCTCAGTCGGTGCACAAGCCGTCGAGGGTGGTGAAATGCCTGTCTGCGTTTATGTGAGCTGGTAGGTCCTCTGTTTAGTCAAACATATACACCCTATGCTCACTTTGCATCGCACAGCTCGCCGAATGCGTTGAGAAGCAAGTTCTACAGGACACAAACAAACGTGAGGGTCAGTGCACTCATCCAGCATAGCTCTCGTTGACCATGACGGGCGCATCACCAGCGTCAGGCGCCCACGCCGACCAGAGCGGCCGTCGCACGATGACAGGCATTCAACAACAGCTTGTATTTGCCGACTGCTGGAACAGCGATGTGACACTGGGCCCTCTGAGACGGTGCACTGGCCTGCATTGGCATTGCCCTGACGACGTGGTGGTGAGGAGCAGAGCAATGAGCATTAGACGCCATGGCGCTCCACGGTCAGCATGTACAGCGCAGACACGGCCGAACGACTGGCTGTCGATGGTTGTTGGCAGATTGCGCCACTGGAAAGCCTTGCGCCGAGTCTGTGTTCGATATCTCCCGTCGTGATTGTGGTGCATGCATGCGAGAGATTATGACAGCGGTAGGATCGCGAGTAGGGAACTGATACACCTTGACTGGCGTTGATTCCTGAGATGCGACTGAGCAAGCAATAGGAGAGGAATAACACTCGAGTGCGCTCACCGTGATGTATCAAAATGCGAAAATGATACTGAGCATCTCAACGGGGTGAACATCGATCGTACCTCAGAGGTCTCAAGTTCAAAGCAGAAGCGTCATGCACAACGCTCTATCACGAATCGCACCATACATACTCCGTACACCTTCCAATCCCCGATACATTCTGCTCTTGTTTCCCAATCCTCACACGACCACACAGCCCGAGAGCCTCAAGCGAGCGGCCGCGACCGGTACAGCAGCACGTACGCGGACGCGTCCTGCCCGCCGCCCGAGAGCGTCTCGAGCTTCTCCGCAGGGAAGATCGACACCTTGTCGTCGTCGAACTTGTACCAGTCCTCGTCGTCCTCGTCCGGCGCTGGCCCAGCGGCAGCGCCCGGCGCGGCGGGCGAGCTGTGCAGCGCGCGCTTCTTGACGAAGCCGATGTAGTGGCCTGCGTCCGCCTCGGCGCCCTTGTGCGTCACGATCGCTGTGAGCGGAGGTGGCGTCAGCGATCATGACATGACGGGATGCACGAACGGAAAGTGGGATGTGGACTTACCGACAAGCTCGTACTGGCCCGTTTGGCTCGCGCCCACGTCCGCTTTGACGTCAGGGTGGATGAGCGCGTCGAGCTCCTTGCCTTCCCGCTCGCGGTACACCGCCTCGTCCTCCAGCTCTGCGCCAGCGACGGCCTTGCCCTTGTCCTCGCCTTCTGCAGGCGCAGCAGCGGCAGCGGCAGCATCGCCAGTGGACGAAGACGCCTCGGGAGCGCTGGCGTCGGCCATCTGCACGTCGCCCTCCTTGTCCTTGACGGGTTGCGCAGCCTTCGTGCGCTTGCGGACCTTGCGGCGCTCCGCACGCTCCTTCTCAAACTCCTTGAGCTTGCGGCTTGCGGGGAGGAGCTTCTCCTTCAGCTCGGGTGTCGCGATCTCGAGCGCATCGTACTCAGTCGGGAACTTCACGCGGCGCATTATCTTGGCCTTCTTCCCGATGTCGCGCTTCCACGCGAAGCGCACCATGTGCACGGTGAGGTACGTGGGCAGGCGCGACATGCGCGAGGTCGAGGTGTAGACCGCTTCGCGGCCGAGTGAGGGGGAGTGCTTCTCGATCGTACCGTCAAGCGCCTGCCGTGATCGTTGAGGAAAGGTTGCAAGGATATGATAGATGGAGGACGCACCTCCATGATGCCTTGCTGCATGTAGTTCACGGCGTTTGAGATATTGCACGAGATCTTGAGGACCTTTTCGAACGATACTGACTCAGGCTCCTCCGGAGCTTCGGTGCACTTCAATCTGATTTACGCATCAGCGTCTCCCGTCGGAGGAACATTGCAGACAAGCACTCACACTCTCCGCAGCTCTCCAGTCATGTACTGCTCCACGAACTTGCCGGATGCATTCGATCCAGATGGTCCGGGGAGTCCGGGGACCTCCTTCAACGAGTTTGTCAGTTGCACCCAGCACTCCTCCGCATCTGTGGATACATTTAGCACGCGCGGGAGGATATATGCGGGGGAGCCTGCGTACCTTGCTGCGCGTAGCCTCCCCCCAAGAGACCTTTCAGACCCGTAGCTCGTGTCTGCTCCGCGAACTGAGGGAAAGCGTGCCGCAGGGCGGCGAGAAAGGCGGAGGGGGTGACGCTGTCCGTAGTCTTGGCCATGTTGGTGTAGAGATTCCGCAATGCCATGGGCAACCCTGAAGGAGTGGAGCTATTGTTACAATGTTAGCTACTGGACTTGACACAGGATTGTGGGGGAGAGCGAAGACACACTTTGAGAGGGCGACTTGAAGTTCGGGGATCGCACGCATGGCCTGGAGAGTAGCGTTCATGTAGCACGTGTTGCCTAAGTTGACCAATCCGACTGGCATAGCAAGCTAGCACGGATTATGAGTAGGCGGCGGGCTGGAGAAAAAGCAGACGAGACTTACAGCTTCTGCCAATGATGTCTCGTCCATGTCTACTCGGTGATCAGTCAGACGATGTCCCTAGCCAGTCCAGGACATTGAGACACACCTTCCAGGAATTTGACAGGCGTCTCTGGAGGCTTGGGAAGCTCCCCCGCTGCCCCGATCACCATGAATGTCTGGCCCTGCTCGCGGGAGGTGCAATCAGCATGTATGCACGTTTCGATATTGTAATCTGCACTCACAGCCTTGGGGCCTACTTTTCGCCAGTCAGTGTCATCCTGTAGCGTATTCATAGTCAGAAGGAATTCATCATGTCTGCGCGTACACCCATACCTTCAGAATGCCACCCTTGATCATGACCTTCATGCGGTCTGGCGGCACACCCGTAAGCTGGTATACTGCATCCTTGAAGACGGTCGCCGGCTGATCCGGGTCAAGCTGAACGTCGTGAACCTTGCCTGCGTGCTTGATTTTTACGGGAATGGGAGCCATGGTGGGAGTAGAGAAGAAAGAAAGTTGAGTCTGCAGTAATTGACGCGTCTGAGTGCGTACGCGTCCGCGCGCGCAAAGCAGATCTCAATGACAAATCGCCAGAATGGGAAGGAGGCCGCCCGGGCCGGCCGAGGTGCGGGGAGGCCGGTATGACGTCGTGGCGGGCGACGTGGTCTGTACGCGTTTCCTGTCAAGTGCGGTGCCGCGGTGGTGCGCAGTGCCTGCCGCTAAAAGCCTCTGCTCGCGCTTTCATCGCTCACCACCACCACCTCCAACTCTCGCCCCCGTTTTTTCTCTCAATCTTCAAGAACAAGGCTCAAGATGACTGTATAGTGTGTATTCACGGTCTACGAACATGTAGTATTCGTTGCTGACGTCGTGCTACCATTCACGCCAATCAGCTATACCCTCACGTTCATGCTCCTCGCGGCTGAGATGGCCACCTTCTGCGTCCTCGTCGCGCCTCTCCCCCACGTAGTTCGCAAGAAGCTCTTCCACTTCCTCTCGGAAAGCCCCATAATCGCCAAGCTTGCATATGGTGTCAAGATAGCATTCATGTGAGCTGGTCGTACGATGCTGCACATGCTGCTTGCTGACCCGGCCAATCACTGTCAGATTCATAGCTATCCTCTTCGTGGATGCAGTACAACGAATGTGGAGAGTAACCGCTGAGGCCGACCTCGCTAAGTCCAGTGGTTCAGGAGCGCAGGACGTCCGGGCAGAGACCAACATGGCTGCTCGCAAGTTCTAGTACGTCATACAACCGCAGCAGTTGGTGGATCACAGTCGTGACACGCTCTACGAACAGCGCGCAGAGGAATACCTATCTTACTGGCTTCTGCCTATTCCTGTCCCTCGTCCTTACCCGCACGTTCTACATTCTCCTCGATCTCATCCATACCCAGGAGGAGTACGCCAAGCTGAAGAACGAGGTGTGCATCAGGACTCGTATGAGGCTTACTGCCGCTGACCTTGTTCTCAGACCGTCAAGTCTCCGAAGGGCGACCAAGCCAAGCAGATCGAGGAGCTCAAGGCTAAGCTCGCTGCTGCCGAAGAGAAAGTCAAAGATTACGGTCAGTAGATGAGTCCTCTCGGATCTCTCCGGACACTGAATTATCGGCCTTCAAGATATCGTCAAGAAGCAGGCGCAGCAAAATGCACGGGAGTACGACAGGCTCGCGACTGAGTACAACGCCAAGACCGGCAACGTCTCGGACAAGCGCAAAGACTGAGCCAGGGAGCTATCAGCAACGCAACGGATTGTCGGACAGTGCGTTGTCACTTGGTGCACTCGGACACGGGACGGTTGCATTGTATCGGTTCTGCATAAGTTCAGCTCTCCTGTAATGAATGCTTTAGTAAACATTGGCGATGCTCTTAGTCTATGTGAGACGGCGTATCTATTCACGCTGAGGTTATCTGGGTCTCTGCGCGGCTTCCCGTACATCACGTTCTTCCAGGACTTTCATGTTGGTCGCCGCCTCAGTCAAATGATCAGAAGATACGGCCACCCAGTACGTACGCAAGGCGGCGGCAAGCGCCAGTGCCACCGGAAGCGCCGGATGTTTCATGAAAAGTAGCTCCGGCAAAATCCGCTGCGTCCCATAAGGCAGGTAACGGCTTCCAGTTGTTCGACTCGGACGACGTCCACAACGACTCGAAAATGGGCGGCGTCCTTGAAGCGCGCTCTGTGCGGTTGCCTGTCATCTTTGTACCACCTTCACGCAGTCCCTGCCCGACTTGGTCTGCAAGAGCGTGGCGCTCGCGTCATCGATTGCGTTCAGCTGCCACTCTCCGGCGACAGTTGCGGCTGAGGTTTAAATTCTAGACTCGGAGATGCTAGAGGTTGCCGGACCCTGTGAATGTGCTCACTTTCGTAGCTGCTGAGAGGTAGCTTTTGACAGAGAAGAACAGTCAGCACGGTCCGATCGGCAGTCCATTGGACCGTACGACACTTCTGACGCACCAGGTCTACCGGACACCGAGTCCGATAGGAGCGCTCTGAGTTGGGCCCTAGGGCTGCCACCACTCTCATGAGCAGTCTCGCGAGCCCACTACCAACCACGCTTGCAGGTAGAGCAACGTATGACAAGCTACCGTCGCAGGGAGAGTCGAATAGCAGCTCCCACGTCGAGTAAATCTTCATAAACCGCACGGTGACATGCTATTCGTCCCGATGAGCGGGTTCGTCAGTTTTTCCCGCTCCTGCCTGCAATGATCGCTCAGCCTTTGCCCAGTGCTCCCGTCAGGGCTCCGTTTCATGCAGACATATGTCACAATGCGTCCGCGTGAAGGTGGTTCAAGAAGCCGTCAGCCGGAGCGCCGACTTTGCCTCTCGCGGCGCTGCGCACGCCCTCGCCCTGGCAGCTTCCTGTAGATCACACTTTAGCGGATCCACTTCGGCGCTGAAGATGCCAGCGCGTCCCGCGGCTCTTTAGTGAGTTGGTCGATCTAATCAGAAGCTCCTGAACCGCGATTGAGACCTAGTCGTGATATCTTCACAGGGTCGCAATATGGAGCCAACGTACATTGGACGTGCCCGCACTGCCGGCGACCTCTCTCCCGGGATTGGGCTCCAAGTTTCCCCATGCAATGGTCTATGTCGTAAGTGAAGCCCTCACAGCTCGCGTCTATGCGCACACAACGACCACCACCAGGTCCGATGGGTCGGGACAGTCACTAGACCGTTGTCTACTTTCACGGTCTTGCGGGCTGACATTCCCAATGGGCTATCCGCTGCTTCACCCGCTTCCTAGCCCTGGAATGCTGATGAAGACCTCGTCAGTCGGCCCTTGACGACGCAAGACAGAGATCGAGTTCCTGGCGCTTGAAGAGGTAGTTCACATTGTACGAATTCAGACGATTCGCCGGGGTTAGTGGTGTTCGACAGTTCTCGACCAATTGGAAGGTGCCTGCGCCAGAATAACGTTTATGCTCACACTGGTCGTGCCCAGAACGACTGTCAGCGGCTTGTTTCTTTCCGCGACGCAGAAGCGATCGTAATCCCGCACATTCCGGCGCCCTGTCACGACATTGTCTCGTAGCGCCCTTAACAAAGCGGGATGGAGGTCAGCATCGCAGGCCTCTCGAGGTTCGCTCACTGCCCTCCATTGCTTATGGACGCCGGGGCCTGAACAATCTTTACGCAGCACCGTGATCTATGGACCGGTGGTTCCAATTTGACGCGGTGAAACAAGTTAGTTAGGGTGCGTCGCCTCCCGCATCTCATCTCTGTCCACACGGCATTCACTCTGGACAGGCATTACGAGAATGTGGTCGCTGCCTCAGCGGCAGGGGGAATGTGGAGGCGGTGGCAACACTCCTAAATTGGAAGGTTCGGTCGAGCGACCGCGTACAACGGGAGGGGTTCACGTTATGTGAGTCTGAGCGTATGTTCTGTAGACGCATGCGGCGCGACTCATTACAAGTTTATTCCGAACTCTGCAGGATCAGTCTCTGCCCCACATCACGTTCGGCAGGGAGTTTGCTCACATCGAGGGCCAGTGGAACACTCCTTTGGCGCGTGAACCCCGCGACCGCATGGACATGGTCCCTCGGACTCTTTGTCTCACTTCGCGCAGTCTCCCCACTGCCTGATTCACTCCCAGATGTGGCCTCGATGAGACCTTGACACCGTGTCTCTCCCTTGACGGGAATTCGAGCCGCTCACGGGTTGACGACATGGCGCTCGCAGCATGTCGTTGGCGCGCATGTGTCCGACCACTGGAAATGTTGAGTTAAGCAGTAGTCGCCCAGGACACGGCGGATGCATAAGAGCAAGTACTACGCGACGAGCTACCTCATCCGCTCCCTCTCTCCTACCCGCTCTCCTCTACTTCGCCCCACAGAAGTGAAGCTCAGACCTCGTCTCTTCCGTTGCCGACCTCGTCCCTTCCACGATGTCCGAACGTGAGAGCCGTCCATTCCCTGTGGCACTGGCTTGCAGCTCACCGCGTAGCAAAAGAGTACCGCATGGCCCTCAACGACTACATACAGAAGAACAAACTCAGCGGCGAGGTTCGATGGGAGCAGACCCAGAGTGGTCCCCAGAACGCCGCCACTTGGACTGCCTCCGTTTTCTGTGAGTCTGCGACTATCGTCCGTGAGCAACGCGCTGATGTCAACGTACTATTCATCCTAGTCCGTGGCGTGGAGTACGGCCGCGGCTCTGCGACGAGCCTTGGTGCAGCGCGCGAGCTCGCCGCGGAGCAGGCGCTGCGCGCTCTGACTGCTTCTTAGCTTCGCGGTCGCTTATGGTAAGAAAGAATCCCGAAGTTCGGAGAATAGGACTGAGAGTCTGACTCTTTGCACGACGCTTCAGAGGAACGTCGCCTCGCATCTACCTGTATGCTCGCCCCACCTTCTTGGAATGTCGCTCGATTTACCTCGACTCGTATCATTAGGCTTGACTGGATCTGTATGCTCTCAGGAGGCTCGCTGGTACTGCTGAGTCGGCTTTGCTAGCTTCTCATGTCGCTCTGCTGTCATTGCTTTCCTGCTGTGTATTGCCTACAGATGCTTTCAAGCGATGATATGGAATTTACATCGGACGTGTTGCCTCCTCATGATGTCGAATCTGTTGACGGGGCGGGAGTTTAACGTTGTAGTGTTACTAGGCTGTTGGGTGGGAGACTGGTTGAACCCACAAACAAGCATACGACAGTTCAGAGGTCGAGTGGCTCTCCGTCTATGGAGTGATTGAGCGCCTTGGCAAATCAGGTTCTATTCACGACGCTTCACACACTGTTGAGACGCGCTGTCGAGACCCTCCGCATCCGGACATCTTACATAAGCTAGATTAGCGCTCATACTTATCTCCCATCACATTCCGAACTCCTCCCTCAGTTGGTACCACGACCACTGAGGTGAGTTCGCTATCCCGCCCGTTCGTTACGATACGTTGCTCATGATGTACCTAGCCTGACCGGGATCTAGGTACGATAATATACAGTTGGTACCACGACCACTGAGCCTGACCGGGATCTAGGTTCTAACAGGTTATGAGCCACCGCGTCTGATCCGCGCTTGATCAGTCCGCCCTAGTTCCCCGGTCATCTAGATAGCCTACGCCTCTGTGCCTAGTCTAATCCACTTTCATCGCTTCAAGCGTCCAATCGTTGCCCTTTTCTCGCGCATATACTCATGCGGGGCGCCGCTCTCTCGGACTCCCCCATGTCTTCTCCGCACCCCGGTGACTATTCTCCCTCCGGTCTCTCCAGTACCGCCGGCTCGCCCACCCCGACCCGTACCTCTGTCTCCGCGATCGTCCCCGCCGTCCCCGCCAAGCCCAAGATCCGCATCTGCACGATCTCTTCGGCCTACCTGGCACCCTTCCCGGCGGCTCAGTTGCTCGACTCCGATCGCAACAACTGGACGGAATGGAAAGATGTTGTGAGTCTCAACTTGCAGCTATCCGGCGGGCTTCATCGCTACCTCTCCTCGGCCTACCCCTGCCCCGACGCGTCTGTCTTCCCCGATGCGGCCGCCAACTGGGTCGAGAATGATGACCTCGTCCGCGCCTACATCCGCAAGCAGTCTACTGCCGCCGAGCGCAAGCGTCAAGGCACGACGTACGCTACCGCTGCGCATCTCTGGCGTGCGCTGGAAGCGTATCATGTCCGCCAAGGCCCGCACGCGCAGGTCCTCGTTCTTCGGGAGCTCCTCGAACTTCGTTTCGACACGTCCTCCCCGCTGCTCCCCCAGGCCGAGCGCGCCGCCGAACTCGCCGAGAAAGTGGTCGCCATGGGCGCTCTCGACGCCGATCCCTCACCAAGGTCGCTCTCCTTCTTATGATGACCGACACCATGCCCACCGTCCAGTCGCTCGTCGCTTCGGACCTTCATTCCGCGACCAAGGACCGTCCATACACTGTCGAAATGCTCAAAGAGCGCCTCCGCACCGAACAGCGTCTTCTGAAGCCTGGTGCCTCCGCCGACCTCGCTCTCTCTGCGCAGGCCGCTAAGGGCGGCCGCCCTCGCTGCTCTCACTGCAAACGCACCGGTCATCTCGCCGCGTCCTGCTATCAGCCCGGCGGCGCCATGGACGGCCGCAAATCCGAAGTCGACGCGCAGATCGCCGCTCACCGTACCGCCAAAGGTGCCGCATCCGGCAAGGGGGGCTCCGGTAAAGGCAAGCTGTACAAGGATGCGTCCGGCCGCGCGTACATTGCCGACGACGCCCACGTGCTCACGCCCGTCGAGGCCATCTCCGAGGACACTGCCCACTTCGTCGCCGGCGACGCGTCTGACCTCGAGCCCGCTCTCGCTACAGCCTCTATCGAGGAGCTTGCTAGTCTCGCTATCGACTCTCCGTCTTGGCTGGACTCGGTCGACGTTGCTGGGGATTCTCACTACGAAGGCTTCCTCGCTGTGTCTGAGCCTTTGGCTGTCTCTGTCAACTGGTCCGACTTGGCTCTTGTCGCTTCGTCTCCCTCTGGGTCAGAGCCGTTCTACTTCGACTCGGGCACGTCTACGCATTTGTCGCCTGTGCAGTCCGACTTCACGGACCTTCAGCCCATTCAGCCTCGCGGCATCCGCGGCGTAAACGGCAGCGTCATTTTCGCCGTGGGCATCGGGAAGATTCGTCTCTCGGTCGGCAAAGGAAAGCACCTTGTTCTCGAGAACGCGCTCTATGTTCCGAAGGCTACCGTTCGGCTGATCTCCGTTCGCGCTCTCTGCGACGGTACGCACGGCTATCGCGTTACGTTCGACGCCGACGGCGTTTCCATCTACCACCGCAGCGGCGCCCTCTTCTTCCAAGGCACGCGATCCCCTGCCAGCCCGCTTTTCGCTCTGCGCGGTCCCCCTCCTGCCATCGAGTCCGCCCACCTCGCTACTCGCATCGCCGATCTCGAGACCTGGCATCGCCGCCTGGGCCATGCGAACTACCGCGCGACTTACACCGTTGCCGCGCAAGCTCGCGCTGCTGGTACGCCTGTTCGCCTCTCTGACGCACCACCCAAATGTGACGCCTGCATTCTCGGCAAGCAGACACGCACTCCGGTGCCTAAAGTCAGGGAGGGGGAGCGGAGCAGAGAACGTGGAGCCATATTCTTCGTAGACCCAGCCGGAAACCAGTGTACCCGTTCTGCCTCCGGGAACATCGCCCCGTTAGACATTGTCGATGACTTTTCTTCCTATGGATGGACTTTCCCCGTCGCCTCCAAGGCCCAGTGCGCCCCCATCCTGCGAAAATTCATCATCGCTCGTCGAGCGGAAGGCTGTCCCGTTCGCGCTATCCAGCTCGACAACGGCGAGTGCCTTACCAAGGAGATCGAGGCTGTGTGCGGCGAACTCGGTGTCGCCATTCGTCTCACCGCCGCATACACATCTGCACACAACGGCAAGGTCGAGCGCATTCACCGCACGTACATGGGCAAGTGTCGTGCCATGCGCCTCGCCGCCGACGTCCCGGAGAACCGTTGGGACGAATTCTATGTCACTGCGTGCTACCTCACCAATCGTACACCCAGCTCCACTCTCCCCTCTGGCACTACTCCGTTCGAGGCATGGTTCGGTACCCCTCCCTGTTTGAAGCATCTTCGCGAGATCGGTTGCCGTGCATTCGTACTCATTCCTACCCATAATCCCAAGCTCCGGGCGCGTTCTCTCGAGTGTGTTCTCATCGGTTACGGCACTAATTCCAAAACCTACCGTTGTTATCATCGTCCTACTCATCGCGTTATCTCCTCTTACCATGTCTCGTTCATTGAATCTCATGAGTCTCGCGTTACCTCACCCTCTCCTTCTCCTCTCCCTCCTCATCCCAACCCCCCTTCCTCCCCTCGCGCTCCCAATCCCGTCCTCTATGATGATCCTCCCCGTTCCCCCTCCCCTTCTCCATGTGAGGAGGAGTCCTCTCTCCCCGCGCCGTCGCTGCCCGCTGATGCTCCCTCTTCTCTTGCTCCTGTCGCTCCCGTCGCACGCGAGGAGGAGTCAGCCCCCGCCCCTCGTCCCACGCGCACGCGTCAACCCTCTGCTCGCCTTGCTGAGTCTCTCGGCATTCCTCACGTCACTCGTGTTGCCCAAGCCGTTGCTGACTCTGTTGCCGCAGGCGATCGCGTCCGCGCCCAGCGCGCTGCTGCGCGTCTCGCTCGTGTCGACAAACAAGTCGCTCTCTGGTCGGATCGTGACCTCGCTCTCGCCGCCTCCCTGCAGCTCGACAGCGAGTATCTTGGCGACCCGACGTCTCTGCGCGACGCTCTCGCTTCCCCCTTTGCTGACCAATGGCGCGCCGCCCTCCAGGACGAGTTCGACTCTATTCGCGCGATGGAGGTCTACGAGCTGATCCCCCGCTCTGACGTTCCCGCCGGTCGTCGCATCCTTCGGGGCAAGCCTGTGTTTCGTCTCAAGCGTGACGAGCACGGCGCTCCTGTTCGCTTTAAAGCTCGCTGGGTCTGCCGAGGCTTCAAAGCCGTCTGGGGTCAGGATTATACTCGTACGACGTCCCCCACTATGCGCATGGAATCTCTCCGCCTCCTACTGCATCTCGCTGGGGCTCTGGACTGGGAGATCCTCCAAGTCGACGTGAAAACTGCCTTCCTCTACGGTCTGCTTCCTGATCATGAGGCCTGCTTCATGGAGCAACCTGAGGGCTTTGAGGAACCCGGCAAGGAATCCTGGGTCTGGCGTCTTCGGAAGGGTCTTTACGGCATGCCGCAGGGCGGTCGCACCTGGAATCGGACTATGCACTCACACCTCACGTCCCTTGGCTTCGAGCGGCTCCTCAGCGAACACTGCGTCTATCTGCGTTCGTCCGCTGAAGGTACGGTTATCTTCGGTGTCCACGTTGACGACTTCCTCGCCATCGCGAGTAACTCCGCCGCCGGCGACCGTTTCAAGGACGACCTGCGCTCTGCTTGGACCATCTCCGACCTTGGCGAGGCTCGCTTCGTCGTCGGCATCGCCATCGACCGCGACCGCTCCTCTCGCACTGTCGCCATCTCTCAGACCGCTCTCATCGACAAGATCATCACCCAATTCCGCCTCGGCGACGCTCATCCCGTCTCCGCCCCCATGGATTCCGGCTGCAACCTCTCTCGGAAGCAAGCTCCCTCCACGCCGGAGGAGATCGCTCACGCCGCCACCCTGCCTTACCGCGCCCTCGTCGGAAGCCTCAATTACGTCGCTGTCGGCTCGCGCCCCGACATTTCGTTCACCGTCCAACAACTCGCGCAGTTCCTCGATTGCTACGGCGAGGCTCACTGGGAGGCTGCCAAACGCGTCGTTCGCTACCTGAAAGGCACGCGCACCCTTAAACTCCATCTCGGCGGCGATCTGGTCTCTTCTTTGCTCGGCTACACCGATTCCAACTGGGCGCGTTGCCCCGACACGCGTCGCTCGGTGGGCGGCTACTGCTTCTTTCTCGGCTCTGGCGCGATCACGTGGGCATGTCGCAAACAAGCCACCGTCGCCGCTTCCTCCACCGAAGCCGAATACATCGCCGCTGCCGACGCCGCGCAGGAAGCAATCTGGCTGCGCTCTGTCCTGCTCGCGCTCGGCTTCCCTCAACCTCACCCATGTCCACTCCATGCCGACAACCCCGGCGCTATCACCCTCTCTGGCGACCCCTCCTTCCATTCTCGCACCAAACATATTGATATCCGTCACCATATCCTCCGTGAATACACTGAATCTAATCAACTCTCTCTTCTCTGGGTTCAATCGAAAGACAACCTCGCCGACATCTTTACAAAACCTCTTCCATCTCCCCAATTCATCACTCTTCGCGGCTACCTCGGTCTTCGCTGATTCCATGCGAGGAGGAGTGCCTGGGATTCCATCGTACGAGATTACTCATCCTTATCGTTTCTCACATCCTTCTTCTCCGCTACCTATCATCGTATACTCCTTACCGTCGCTCCGGTCCTCTACGCGAGGAGGAGTGTTGAGACGCGCTGTCGAGACCCTCCGCATCCGGACATCTTACATAAGCTAGATTAGCGCTCATACTTATCTCCCATCACATTCCGAACTCCTCCCTCAGTTGGTACCACGACCACTGAGGTGAGTTCGCTATCCCGCCCGTTCGTTACGATACGTTGCTCATGATGTACCTAGCCTGACCGGGATCTAGGTACGATAATATACAGTTGGTACCACGACCACTGAGCCTGACCGGGATCTAGGTTCTAACACACACTGGTGCGCCTGTACTTATACATCATACATCGATTCACACCTATAACGTTCCGTTCGCCTCTCTCTCACTCGGCACTGCGCAATAGTTATACCACGCCACCTTCTGCCCGAATGAGCGCCTCGGCGCCCCCAGATCTCGGACGTATCGCATACTGGAAGTCCTCCAGGTAGCTGTACCGTATCCAAAGAGAATACACTTAGTACTTGGACGAGCTTTAGGAGAAGGAGAGGACAGCATACGATAGGAAACCCGACGTCATCTTGGCCTCCACAGGGATGGGTTGTCCCAGCTCGTTGAGAGCAGGCATGATGTCGAAAACATGAAGCAGTGATGCGACGTTGATGAACAGCGCATCATCCGCGAAGTATCGTCCAGGACAGACTCTAGCAAAACATGAAGCATCTCTCGCCGTCAGGATCCAGACGATAGCCGAGTGCGTACCCGAGCACTTACCTCCTGCCGAAACCGAAGGTTACACTGCCAGGGTCAAGGACATCCGGGTCGAGCTCCCTGTCTTTGAGGAAGCGTTCAGGGCGGAATGCTTCGGGCTCAGGAAAAACCTCCGGATCATGCAACATAGCCCTACAAGAAAACGTCAGCACAGCTGGTATGCACCTAGCCCCATGGTTGTACGACAACCTACCAAGCATTCGGCATGATCACTGCTCCCTTGGGGATCCTCCAGCCTCGGTACTCGTCCTCTTCCATGCAACGATGTGCGACGCCTAGAGGAGCGACGTTGTGCCACCGCAATAACTCCTTGACTAAAGCGTTAATGTATGGAAGCAATGGACGGTCTGCATGTTCGGGCAGCCTCTCTCGGCCTACCACAGCGTCAAGCTCCGCCTGCCCCCGCCTTTGGATCTCTGGATGGAGGATCATCGAGCAGAAGAAGGCGAGTAGGGTTGCTGCCGTCTAGCGCGTAATAACGGTGAACGCTCCGACACGACCTCGAAAGCTGACGACCTCCGTACCGTATCTGTACCAGCTGGATGCGGAGTCCGTCAGCCGCTGTGACTCACAGTACGCGTGTTCTTACCTCCGAATGCCACTGCAGTGGTCTCTTTGACAACGCGTTCGCCTTCCCCCCGTTCAGCCGAATCGCCCGGGTGCGACATCTCGCTGAGGAGCTCGCTGAGAACAGACAGATGTGCTACACCCGGCATCTGGCGATCATCATCAGCGATATTCTGACCAGGAGCGACTAGAACTCACTGCCGCATCTTGTGCCGCTCGATACGGGTCTTCGCAGATGGCATTGGCCTGCGCACGCCATCTCAGGACCTTCTTCTGCCACCCAGTGCCCGGGACCCAGCTGGGAACATGTCGAAGCCAAGGGATGAACTCGACGAGGAACGCTCCTGGAGTGAACGCCTCCGCTACTCCTTTCTCCGACTCGTTGAGGATCTTGACGTAGTGATACGTAATATCTTCGATAGGAAGCCCGTGCACAGCAGTCAAGATCGTCGCGGAGAGTGATCTACGTTACATGTGAATACACAAGAGCGCCGGAGCGAAAGCTGCACTACTCACAGTTTGATTTTCGAGTCCAGATCGCTCTGGTCATCCAGCAGACGCCGTAGGAGTCGACGCGCCTCGCGTTGCTGCACCGGATGATATTTCGATACCGTCTTTGGCTGAAAGTGCTTCCAGAAGAGACGCCGAACTTGTCGCCAGTTGTCTCCGTATCTCTTGAGAGCAAGGTTCCAGGTCCATCCAGTCCTACATAGTGTTTGTAACCGTCCGCAGCAGTCATGACCAGAGGTCTAGACGGACATCACCGCTAGCACTGAGTCCTGTCGGTCCGAGTATATGGCCGAACGCTTCTCGAGGAGGTCGACAGCAGCCTTCACGGAGCTGACTATGACGAGTGTCTGTCCGAAGGCGTGAAGTGCAACCACGTCACCTATAAGAGGAAGGATCAGGAGCTATAGTCACACGAGCAGCCGACCACCTACCGTACTGAGCGGCGAGGTCGCGATAGACGAGCCATGATTTCTTCTGCGGGATGTCGTATGCATTTCCTACGAGCGGGAGGCCTCGAGGTCCAGGAGGTAGTGGTCTGCGACTCCAGCTCTGGATCACTCTGAGCACGACGAGAGCAAGCAGGACGGCTACGAGCTCTAGCGTAGGATCCGCATATTTGGGGAATGGGGAGATAGTCATTAGTTCAGGATGGCCGTGCGGATGATAGCACCATGGATGCCACGGGTAAGCTATATATATGCTGCACATCTCAGGCGCTTGCCAATGCGGGACAAGACTCGGACACTTCCTGGCTGATACGGGCGGCGTTAGTGAGTTGTGGCGCCCCCTGCTCGGGATGATGTACATACCTCCGAAGACGATTCGGTACCTCACTGGTCTAGCGCGTGGTTCTCCAGGCCGGGGGATTGCTCTTTGAGGCCTGAGGAAGCAGGAGGAGTGCGACAGGACAAGCACAACAGTCGAGGAAGCTCACCAACCCCAGGGACCTGCACCGGTTTCATTTCTGCTGCTCAGCACTCAATCATGCAGTAGCATCACACTTGCTGAGTGGTAGAATCCAACAGCGATGCTCCCCATTTCTGATTCTGAGCTGCGAAGCGCGAAGACACGGGCAGGACGCGTAGGATGGCACAGAGGAGGAGGGTAGAGTAGAGCAGATAGGAACGGAATAGTAGAACGAAGTGAGGTCAAACCCGCGCGGCGTGCGAGAGATTGCGCAAAGTTCCAACAAAGGACGACGTACTAAACGAGACAACGGGCATCAGGCCACTGGCGGCATCCTAGGCTCGCAAGCCAGCCTCTAGTTTAGCGGAAGACAGTGGCATCCTATCGCGTTAGCTAGCGCGCTTCCGACTGTGGAAAGGCGCTTTATTTGAATGCCGGTCACTCCGGTCCGACGTTCCGAACAATCCCGACTCCAGCGGATGTGCTGCTGGCCAAGCCGGCTAAGTACTGGTGTCTTGACTCTTTACTTACAACTCTGAAGTTGCGCGATCTGCGACGATATGTCTACATGCTCAAGTTATCGGCAGGTGAATTCACAACTTTTCAAGTGTGCTCGCGCTGGTCGCCTACATCGGTCTCCGACTTATAGCGATGTCCCTGACTTAGAACCCTCGCCGCCCATGTGATGCATTTGTGGGTCCATGGGATGGGGAGTGCAGTACGCGCCGGGAGCCTTCCTCCTCTGGCGTGTCGTCAGGATCGATGACATGCAGAAGTCGTGCATTTCTAGCGCCAAAAACACAGACATATATCCCCTAGTGACCATTTCCTCATTGCCACTCCGCCCACCGACTCTTACTCCTGATTGCACTTTGTCACCGTGCTCGCATGTCTTCTCATACAGTTGTCGTTGATGACTCTGACACTGTGAGTATCAACTACGTCAACATCGAACTGGGGCCGTATCGTGGCAAAGGCTGGTCGTCCCAATCGGGCCCCAGCCTCGACGAAGACACGGAGGGACCCATCCACAACTCGACGCTGCACGTAGCCACAGTCGAAGACACCAGTGTCGTTTTCCCTTTCAATGGTAAGTAAAATGCTCATATCGGGCGCATCCCTACGACAAATCATCAATCACACTTCGCATGACCCCCTCTCCGTACATAGGGACGCGCGTTGCTGTGTTCGGCAGCATATGGCCCCCGACTGCAACCTATGCCCCAATGACTCTGTCTGAGTACAGTGTCCTCGGGTGGGACTACGGCGGTGATGCATCGATGCAGCCGTTCCAGGCACCGAACTTGACGGTTCCCAGAAACAACGTCAATTTTTTCACGTCTAACGATATGCCTTACGGAGCATACGTCCTCACGATCAATGTCACTCGGGCGTCCATCGATGCGCCCTACTTTCTGGACTACATCGCTGTCGAGGTTCCTGGCCCAGCGCCGTCGATAGCTCTAACCGCAACCTCGGCATTCTCCACAGCCCTGCCCATCCCGTCACTGTCGCATTCCTCACACAGTACCGGAGGCGTGACAGCCCTTCCACCGCTTCCAGGCTTCACATCGGACCACAAATCTGTCCCCATCGGTGCGATGGTGGGTGCCGTGGTCGGTGGGGTAGCGTTGGTTGCCATTGCAGTACTTCTAGTCGCTTGCTTCGTCAAGAGGCGTCACATCCGGCGTTCTCCCGAGTTTGACTATGGCTCAGTCGGACAACAAGGTGAGCAATCTCGCTCAGTGCCCTCGCAATCTCATGACCAATCCCGGAACCGATCCCACCTTCAATCCAGATCTACCTCCGCCTGTGACCCCGTATGTCACACCGCCCTCCCCCTGTAGCATGAGAGAAGGCGAAAATCGTCCGTTCTTGTCCTGGACTACGCCGGGGATGGCTCAAGAACTGCCCGGTTCGAACACATCTTCACCACTGCCTTCCCGGAGGACCATAGCTGCCGCATCCATACGGCCACTCTCGGATGCGGTTGACAGCACGGCGACCGCATCAAGCAGCGCTGACCGGAAGAATCACGCACTCTTCTCCCACTCAAGGGAGCCCAGCGGCGAGATTCCTGGGGCTTTGCTCCACCAGAGCTGTTCAGCATCAGCCTTCGATGCAGCAGGTGCCATGAGCAGTCATGCACAAGATCATCCTGAGGAGGCTCCTCCTGCATATTCCTCTGGCCCTGCATGAATGCCAGATGCATCCGTTACTTGTGAGTCTCCCAACTATGCCGCACTTTTCATTGCGCATGGTTCTTTCACGGTCTGTAGTGTGGGACCATGATACTCCTGTGCGATTTGGACAATGTCCGGTGTCTACTGTATACGATCATCTCTCTTGTATGACTTCAACTCGAATCTGAGCTCGGCCGCCGTTCATCGAGATCCCATGTCTCACGGACGTAGTGATGTTATCTCGTGACCTTTCTGACGATGTTTCTTGCTCGGGTTTTCGGTCGTTCCCTGCCCGCACGGCACAACGCATTGCGGTCAGTGCTTTTAGGTTCCACTTCGAGTCTCAAGTTCAAGAGACTCCGGAACGCAGTGCCAGCGACACAGCCACGCCAGTGACCTACACTACACGCCTGCGATTGCACGCTCGCAGACTCCCGCTCACAGCTCCTGCTTCACACATGTCTGCATGACAAGCTCTCTCCTCATTATATGCTCGAAGATCGGAAGCTCTAGTCGAGCACGTTCGCCACGAGGACAGAAGTAGGTCCACGCTCGGATTTGACCTCGGCTTGACACGGCTATACTGAATTTGCAGCGATCACGAACTCCCTTGCACGCGATGATGAGGTCTCAGCGATCTCAGCATCCGGCGACACCGGGTTAATTTCAACATCAACGAAGGCGTAAGCCAAGGCAGGAGGTGCCGCCTCTCTTTTACCCCTCTCGACATCGACCCGCGCCGTCTGCTCATGTCCTCTCATATAGTCAAGTACGACAACTCCGACACCACTCATTTCACTTACCGCGATGTGGAGCAGTACGGACCGTACCACGGCAGGGGATGGACGAGTCTCAACGGTGCTAGCCTCGACGAGGAGAAGGAGGGAGCGATTTACAACAACACCCTGCAAGTAGGACCCCTCATGGACATTAGTATTGAGTTCCCGTTCAATGGTGAGTCGCTGCGCACCCATAGTTGCCTCCGGTACATCTGAATAGTTCAATGCGCGACGCAGGTACCGCGATTTGGGTGTACGGCAGCGTCAGGCCACCGGCGACATCCTACGCGCCTCTCACGGAGTCGAAGTACAGCGTCATCGGATGGGACTATGCTGGCATACCGGCCATGGTCCCGTACAAAGCGTCGAACGTCAGTAACCCTGTGAACAACGTGAACTTCTTTTCCGTGACCGGGATGCCCTACAAGTCGTACACCCTTACGATCAACATCACAGCCGCTACGGCGGACATGCCCTACTACTTCGACTACGTTGCTGTCGAAGAGCCAGGACCTGACCCTTCTTCCTCTGTCGCCTCGACCGCCTCTTCGTCTTCCACCTCGACATCTGTCTCTGATGCGTCGCGGACAGGGTCAAGCGCACAAAGCGGCGCGTCAACGACCATAGCAGCAGCTTCCAGCAAGTCTTCTGTACCCAAGGGAGCGATCGTCGGGGCGTCAATCGGCGGCGTCGCATTGCTCGCAGGACTGCTCTTGGCGCTCTTGTACTGGTACAGAAGACGAGTTAAGGTCCCACCAGAGTACGACTATGGCACCGTCGCGCAACGAGGTGCGAGTAAGCACGTACCACACGGCATGGCATGAACACTCACGGATTTGCGTTCGCATGCAGACACCCCTCCAGATGTCATACCCTTCGTCAACCCCGATCAAGCAGCAGCGATGCAGCAAGCTGGAGATCGCGGTCTCCTGTTCGTACCTGGACTCCCGCCACCGCCAGACTCACCAGGGCCGGCGACTCGCTCTCAATCTCCTGCAGTCTTGCCTTCCCGGAAGGCGCTCGCATTGGAAGCAGCTCGCCAGAGTTCGGTAGACGTGACACCAGGTGCGGGACCGTCGACTGGCTCAGATCGCAAAGACCCGTCGTCGTTCCAGAGCCCGAGTCGATCGCCGAGTCATGGGCCGTCATCCGAGGCCGGTTCGAGCAGCGAGCCCTCCACAGAAGCGCCAATGTACTCGCATCCTCCACCAGGCGATCTCGGGCATACATTCATGGACGAGGAGTCTCCGCCTGCATATACCCCGTCGTGACGTCGAGGCTGTCGCGTTCTGCTCTCGATCGCTATCGTCATGCCAATCTTACAAGAAGGATTCCTGGATCTACTCACGGGCTCTGTTCTCTGTGGCCACCTCGTTGTATCCTACGTAGTGTTAATCCCAACGGGTCTCGCTTATGTTGTTATTGGGCCGGTTCCCATGAGGAGGCGAGCGCAAGCCAGTTTCTGATATGTCGCGCGAGTGTTTGTGGCATCCCAGCGAGCAAAGTTGTGCAGATTATCTCCGAGATGATATATGGGATACACCTGCAGCGCACTGTACTCACGCAGTCAGCCTGTCCAGAGATGGGTATTCAAGCTCAAGGATGAACGCGGTAGCTTGGCACGTAATTCGTTCACTTAGGCGCTTGAATGCAGCGAGACGCTACCGCCACTGCCACGTGGAAGCGCGGTCACTACGTTCATTGCCTTGCCTTCCGCCAGGCTCGCACGAGTCCTTCACCTTCTCGCCTCACTGTACGCCTGGTGCTGGATATCCTTGCAAGGGTTCGAACGTAACTGGGTTTGCCACACAAGCTCAGCGCCTTGGACACGACTCCTCGCGATTTTGAGAGCGGGACATTATCATGCCGGTGTTGCAAGTTTCAGCAGGTACGCCCAGACACGTATTGCGCTCGCTCAGGGAGGCACACCGCGGAATGTAGGATGTCGGCTGAGAAGCATGATTGGAAGTGTATGATGCACTCCATAGTCGCTTCGTGACGAACGTTCGAGCGGCGACGCGACCGCGGTGGTGACCGCCAGACGGGCGCAGTACACAGGCCAGACCTTCATACTGATTTGCTCACCAAAGCACAGAGCCTCGCCCGTCGACCAAGCCAGAACCGCTAGGAAATGTGCCTCTGATATTCCTCTTCACCACCTGCATGCTCTGCGCAGTGTTCCTGCTTTGGCGCCGTGCATCTGCGCTCCGGAGTGTTGTCGCGCACCAGTTTGTGAACTCCCCTTAATGCAGCCACGCGATCTTCATAGCCTCTTTCTTCCAGGCTGACGAGCTGGCCGCGAGGCGACGGTCGTATCCGGCTCTCCATGGACGAAGGTCCGTCTGCACGAGAGTTCCTGGACGACGACTACGACGAAGACAACGCGAGGCTCGGAGACGACGAGCCCCTCGCGATTACTGCAGACAGGTTACGGATGGCAGCAGCTCCTGCGGAGGGAGAGGCAGAGCAGCCAGCGTTGGTCTTCGAAGCACAGTCAGAAGACCCGCCTCCTCCACCGCCGAAAGTGTGAATTTGCCACTCTGTGGTATGTCACTTCTCTGTTCTGTGCCTGTTCCGTCTACTCAAGGGTTCTAATAGCCATACGGGCAATATACCATAGCTTAACTATATTTTACACTCATCACATGCCGACTAGTAATCCTACCCCATGCAGCGTACCGCGGAGCAGAGCACTCATGGTGACCCGAACAAGATGCAGTTTGCGAGGCTGACACGTCTTGCCGCGGTCGGTCCCGTCCGCGTAACATAACCTCAACACTATACCAGGTATGATCGATGACATGACCGACAAGCTGCAATGTTTCCCGTACCTGTTAGCTATCAGGGGCACGGCCGTGAGGACGCAACCCCCGTTCAACGCATGATCTCGTCGACCGCGGCTCTCTTCGACACTTCAGGGCTTGCGTATTCGCGCGGAGAGCAACCGTCAGCTGGGTAGTATCTCACGATGATGCGATGAAGGTAAATGTCGCTCACTGCACTGTAGGGTCAGACAATGTGAGCCGCTGCGACTACAGCCGCACAAGTCCGAGTCCCTCCGAGTCGCTCTCAATGAGCCCCTTCACCCCGCCACCGCAGAGTACCTTGTGAATGCCGCCGCGGAGACGTTGACTCTGTTCACATGCCCCGACAGGGGACGTATCCTCGTAGGACACTTCCCTGCAAAGGTGTCGGTGCCGCCCAGCGTCCCACAGTGGCGGGAACGTCTCAGCGCATTGGGACTAGATGACAGGTGCGGAGGGCGCATTGATCACAGTCAACGCCGCGCTGAGCACCGACGCTGGATGTTGTGGACGACCAAGTAGACGACGAAGCATACGATTGCGCGCTGCCATATGAGAGGTAGTTTGACACATCCGCCGTGTGGTTGCGTACCGCTGAGAGTTCTCCCAGGTTTCGTCGGCGTGTCGATGACACCATATTGCCCAGCCTGCGCAAGACGTTCAATCAAATCACGGCTAGCTTGCTGAGCCTTACCTGAGCTGAGACGGCTGCTCTTGTAAGGACTCTCTCCGGCGTATCGCCTTGGCCCCGCGGCGGCTTCAAGAGGGCTTCACCGCCGGTCGTTAGCGGCGCCAGCATGCAAGTAACCATCCCCGGATGTCACTTGCCCTCTTTACTGGCGGCAGGCTAGGCGGGTACGATTTTTCCCCGTTCAGCAAAGTAATTGATGTCGACAGCACGGCATGGCGGACATTTCGTGCCCCATCGTGGAATGACCAGAGGATGGCTGGCGGGCGCTCGGAACTGACGAGGGTACGCCACAGGTGAATGGTTTCGCATCAGCGGCGGCTCCAGGTAGCCACCTGGGGCTTTCCAATACGGTGAACGGTTCACCAGCGTCACCATCGTGGTGCCGAAAGTGCTAGCGGTGAAGCTCGATGGCACACGCTGAAAGTATGTGAAGCGAACAGACGGGAAGAGGGTGGACGAACCTGCCGGTGACCTTGCCCCCCAGTCTTGTTGAACAAACCGACCATCTTTCTTCAGAAGCACATCGCCGGTACGTGTTGTTTCTCCCACCTGTCGATGCAATACGATACTCGATGAATGTCCGCAGACACGAGCTGCGTAAAGCCGATTTACTTCGGTGCCCCAGAAAGTACTCGGCCGTAATATCTCACGAGCTTCATGTACGAGTGTCCGTAGAACAGCCCCGATTGACACGTTTTCTTGTGAAATGGGCTGGCCCCGAATTCGGTCGCTGTTCGAATACAATCCTCGGCTTAAGATGGGCACTGCAGCTGAGGCCTGAGGCGCAAACGTTCTGGTGTGCATGTTATGGGCGCTCCGTAATTCGCAGTCGACGCCGGCGGCATCGTGCTGATTAGGCGCCAAGATCCGCCGACGGTCGCACTCAGGCGGTCCCCAAATCCGGAAGTTGTGGCGGGAAGTGATGGGCATGCTTGACCCCGCCTTGCTCTTGCACTTCGACCACCATCTGCACCCTCTTTCACCCCTGCGTACTACTCACAGAACAGCCTAAGAATACTTTTGCTCACCACGATGGCCCCTTCTGCAACCGCTCAAGCTACCGGCAACACCGTGGCGAATGATGCGGGGAAGTTTGCTGCGAGAGCGAGCGGCAATGCCCTCGGAAATGGGCGCGCTCCCGCGCACATCTCGTCCGCTGAAGTCATCAGGCTCGAGCACGAATATGGTGCGCACAAGTGAGTACCTCTGTTCTTGAACGCCACACACGTTCAGGGGCGGCCATGTCCGCGGTCTGACAGTATGACTCGATTCCGTCGAGCATCCGCGTAATCTCCTTGCTCGGTGCGGGGATGCAGAGTGGCATTGCCGGAACCTACAGCGATTAGGTTTCATCAATGACGTTCTGTCGTCCCTGTTTCTCATGTTCTCCTACGTCCGCTCACAGATTGGTTCAACCATGGATTTTTTGGTGTGACAGCTCTGCCGTATGTCTCCGAGCACGGAAAGCATGAAGGCATTAGAGACGAAACTAGTTCGCCGTCTTTCTCACTTCTATGTGGCGTCATTCACATACTGACATCATGTCCGGCGTAGCTATCACCCGCTTCCCATCGTCTTCGAATCTGCGAAGGGTGCGAAGTGAGTCCTATTCGCCGTTCGTTGCTCGGTCAATTCCTAACCGCCTTCTTAGGGTATGGGACCCCGAAGGGAGAGAATACATCGACATGCTTTCCGCGTATTCGTATGTTCTATTCGCTGAACTCCATGTGATTGTTTCCCACTGACGTCTTTGCGCACCAGGGCCGTGAACCAGGTGCGCATGCGTGTGCCCCAAAGTCCGTTCTCGACCATTGACCTCTGCTGCGCCGTAGGGTCATTGCCACCCCAGGATCGTCGGTGCTCTCGTCGAGCAGGCACAGAAGCTGACGTTGTCTTCTCGTGCCTTCTACAACTCGGTCTTCGGCCGGTTCGCGGAGAAGATTACGCAGATGTTCGGCTACGATATGGTCCTGCCGATGAACACAGGCGCGGAGGCGGTCGAAACTGCTCTGAAGCTCGCGCGAAAGTGGGCGTACGAGAAGAAGGGCGTTGCGGACGGTCAGGCTATCATCTTTAGTGCGGCGGGCAACTTCCATGGAAGAACACTCGGCGTGATCAGGTGCGTGGTAGATCGTATCTCAGTATAGCTTCGCGGCTAATCAACCTTTTACGTTGTACTCGCTGCATCGCGTGCTGCTTTGTCGCCCCTCCTTTGTGCCGTGGCGCGGTGGCTTTTCACTCGTACCCTCTATATGTTTAGTATGAGCACCGACCCGGAAAGCCGGAGCGGCTTTGGCCCTTACCTTCGCGCCGTCGGCCCGGAATACGAGGACAACGGTGTGGTGAAGACGATCCGCTACGGGGAGATCTCGGATCTGGCGCGTGCCCTGGAGCTGTATGGGAAGAACACGGCGGCTTTCCTGGTGGAGCCAATCCAGGGTGAAGCTGGGTATGCAACATCGCCTCGACCTCGCGCTCATCTGATTGCAGGCTGAACACCCTCGCAGTATCGTTGTACCTCCCGAGGGCTACCTCGCGCAGGCGCAGGAGTTGTGTAAGAAGCACAACGTTCTGCTCATCTGCGACGAGATCCAGACGGCGAGTCCCCTCGCATGATGCACGGCGGTGTCCGGCGAGCTCACCTCGCTCCAACAGGGTCTGTGCCGGACAGGCAAGATGCTTTGCTGCGAGCACGACAACATCCGCCCGGACGTGATCCTGCTGGGTAAGGCCTTGTCTGGTGGTGGTGAGTGGTTCGCCGAGGCCTTCTGTAGTTCAGTCGCCGAGCGCCTCACCTTCTGTAGTCTACCCCGTTTCCGCGGTCCTGGCAGATCGCGATGTGATGCTCTGCATTCGTCCCGGCGAGCACGGTAGCACATACGGCGGGTACGTTCTATGATTAGCCATACCCTCGATTCACTGAATAGAAATCAACGATGCAGGAACCCACTGGGGTGCGCTGTCGCGATGACTGCCCTCGATGTCCTCGTGGAAGAGAACCTGTCTCAGCGCGCCGAGGTCCTCGGTGAGAAGTTCCGCTCGGCTATCCGTGCATTCAACTCGCCACTGGTCAAGACGGTCCGTGGCCGCGGCCTGCTCAATGCTGTTGTCATCGACGAGGCGAGCAGCGCCAAGGGCAGGACTGCCTGGCAGCTCTGCTTGCTGCTCAAGAGCCGTGGCGTGCTTGCTAAGCCAACGCATGTGAACATGTAGGCGCGGTCCCTCCATGGTCCAGGCCCAGACTGATTTACCTTTTCCTGCAGAATTCGATTCGCTCCCCCGCTGGTCATCTCGGAGGAGGACTTAATGAAGGCGGTGGAGATCATCAAGTCTTCTCTGGAGGATCTCGACAAGGTGAGTCTACAATGCCTTACCATCGCGGCAACGACCAGCTTTAATTACCGACGGCCCAGCTTGACGACATCCCTGGAGAGGTTGAGAGCGAGAAGGGTCACCAGGACACGATCACGAACTGAACTGGAACGGCACATTTCATGCACGGACACTAATGCCCTCGCGGCGTTGCAGCACCCTGTAGCTCTAGCATCAGTCCCTGGCACGGACGCTATGTACCACAGTGTAGGCCGTAATGAAGCATGGCTTGGATATCGGGACGTACGGATCGTGCGCTGCGGGGGCTATGCGGTACACCTCTGCCTGAACGTACAGCCCTATGAGCAGCGTGTGCGGCAACGAGGTAACGGACCTACAACTTGCGAAGACGTTACGGGCAAGTGAGCAAGAGAAGTTTGGAGACTTTGGCTCGATCAGATCCAGTCTGAGTTGAATAGCAGCGAGGCCAGCACACATCGCTGATCGCGGTCGAGAGACATGGGAAGCCTACCGCGTTACTTGCGTGCCGCACTCCCCTGGAGACGCAGGCTTACCGGTTCCGGTCCTAGAGGCGGATCACAGACTCGAATCGGGCGTGTCGCATGTCCAGATGGAATTCGCGTGTAGCAGCAGCAGGCCTCTCAGGACGGGTCAACGCGGGAACATGGCAGACAGAAGGCGCGACGCGAGGCAGCCATGGATCTATCTCGGCTCTGGGGGACGACGGATATGAGTCCATTGCTGGCTGGACCGAAGAGCATAGCTCTGGCGTCCTGCCAGAGCTCCACACTCACGGTGTACGGGTGCCGCTAGCAAGGTGTAGGGCGGAGACGCAGCTTGGCTGCTTGCTGAGCACGGAAGCCGCACTAATGCCGAGCAGAGGAAGCCTCCCAGGGCTCGAGAGGAGATCCCCGACCGTGACCGAGGATGCGACATCTGACCCAGGGGAGCGCGTGCAGCAAGAGCGTACAGTCAGACAAAGCGCGGGCGCACAGAGTGGAGGCAGCGTGGACGAGAGATTGCGGCGGCTAGTCGAAGATGAATGCTTGGCTTTGCAGAGGGTAGGCTAGAAGTTTAATCAGGTCGCCGCTCGGAGAGCGGTCGACTCGGAACAGCGCGAGTGGGTATTGCTAATCGCCCATTGATATACAATCTGCGCAAATCGAAAAAGAGTCGATCAACGAACTGCTGTATACAGATAATGGGCACCGGGGATGGCAAGGGCCGATGTCATGAGGGGCTGCGAGCTTGACAGGTTGTACGGCATGAGCAGGCAGCTGAGAGCCAGTCGAGCTGCTTTGTCCTCGCATAAATCCACGATTCGTGCGCCTTCTGCGCGCCCATTGGCAAGGAAGGTCTTCTCAGAGTTGATGAGCGTGAACCTTGCATTATCGATGTCTTTCCGTGTTCAAGCATGCCGTCAACCAGTGCAGGCGACGGCGTTCAGTATTTCGAAGAAGCGGAAGTAACTCTGTATGAGACGTATGCCGGCGGTGAGCGGGATTACGTAGATCGTACGTAGCGTTGACATGCCTATGGCGCAATAAGTGCTGGTCGAGGAGGGAGGTCGGGGCGGAAGAGAAAGCGCAGCGAGCTGAGAGTGGGCGAGGTTGCAGGATGTTACCAGCTTGTTACACACTTACCGGATTCGGCCGAGGAATAGGGCCACGTGGGCAACGTGTCTTAAGCTTGCTTAAGTGGTTCTGGCGGATGGAGGTGATCCAAGTTCGAGCGTGGATTGGTCCCCTGCCCTCCACGCTGCTCGTTCATGGCGGATCTCACTTGCTTCCTACACCGTGCGATACTATCAGATTGCAGAGATTTACTGCTGCCATCTTAGCCTCTCGTTGCCCACTCTCTCCTTCTGATAGACCAACAGGCTGCGGCCCCTCTGATGCAAGCGGCTCAAGTAGGCTCAACTCGGCTTCCTTTCGGGCGGACAGTAAGGTACAGGCTGGCGCATACGGCAGCGAGTTAGCCCATGACAACTGTGCTAGATAGGCAGAGGTCCTTCTGTATAGGCTCTCATATCACGAAGCCCAGAACGTCCTGGACCCACCTGCCTAGTTGCGCAGTATCCTTGCGTCAAATCAGAGCGTTTTCGGGGTGTGTTCTCGCAGTACGCAGCGGGCGGCGCTTGTCTCCAGCATGTTACGCGGAGTGAGTGGCAGGCCGAGAAGTGTCCTGCAGCTGTGTCCATGCCTCTTCGTAAATGAATCAACTTGCAGCTCGGAGATTAATCCGCTGGTACCACGGCGGAGTCCCTCGACTTGTTCGTTTTGGGTTAGCATCGATGCATTGTCTCAACTCACCGGCTCCTTACCCTCGAACTCGTCTCCGAGTAGGGGGCTCGTTCTATTGACCGCTTCCTGTCCGTATTCGCCAGGCTCACTGGGTTCCGCAGCGCCTACCGCCCGAGATCGACTCGCCCGGTGCGTGACACCATCGACCCTTTTGTGATTCGCCCAAACCCGAAGCAAGTTCGCCGACAGAGTCGCTGGCACCGAATTTTGACATAACAGCCCCTCCCCCACTCTATATAAGCTTCCCGTAGGATGGACGGCTGGTTCCCCCACCCCACTCATCCTCTATCCTTTGTCCTCTCGACTGTACAATTCAGCGCACGATCGCCCTGCATGAGTTCTTCCCAGGTGCGCAAAAATTCCCCGGACGTTATCCATCGATGCTTATCCGGTCGCTATGGCGCAGACTATGAGCGGAACCCATTCCGAGGGGGAGCGCGACGGCCAGGGCGCGCCTAACAAGCCGAAGGTCCCTCGTCGAACGCCCATGGCCTGCCAGTTCTGCAGAGGTACCGCAATCTGGTCTGGATCGCCCACGTCGATCTGACTATCCCCGCTTTCCCTAGGCCGGAAGCTGAAGTGCGATGGCCGCCCGACCTGCGCCAATTGCCAGCGCCGTGGGATCGCTTGCATCTACATGCCGGTGTAAGTAGCTCATGCGTCATAGAGACTACAACCGCTGACCGGCTGCACCCTCGCAGTTCTGCACAGAGGCAGTAAGCCCTATCCCACGTTCTCTCCGCCGTCGCGCCAAGGTTTCCGCCTTCTTTCTTGGGGTCTTCGTGACCGTTCTCGTTCCGTACATAGCCTACCCTAATGATCGGATAGTACTGTTCTATAGCTTTGTTTCGCCCCGGACACGTAATTTATCTGGAGAGTGGACGGGTCACCAACCTCGTAGGCTGCGATGAAATGACGCAAGACGTGAGTTTGTTCGGTCGTGAGCTCATCTGCGATCAACACGGGAGTGCGAAAGGACCGCAGGTGACGGTAGCGCTAAAGCGTGTAGCTCCTATCGATGCCATTCAGTCTTCTCTGGCGTTGACGATGCGCCAGAACTCCGGTATTCGCGCGATTCTCATCGGACGCAGAGCTTCGGACGGGCGTGTATGACGACTCGCACGGCCGTTGAGATCTGCAGGGGACGTCTGTTCGGCTGCCCCGCGGCGTCTGGACGTGCGAGGAGTATACAGGGTTACACGAGTTGCGTGAAGCGACATCCTTGCGACCGCCGTTCACATCAGCAACCGATGCTTCGTTACGGTATGACTTACCGTCCTCGTCTTCCGTTCGCCTCCTATGCTGCTCTTCCCCTACACGCGCAGACTTATTGAGCAAAGTCTAACGCCACATTACCCTGCGGACGCACGCTCGCACTACATGGGCAAATCTCCGAAGCTGTTTGGGTTGAATGAACGGTTCTTACTACCGGTTAGCCATGTCCAAAGCCTTTTCGAGCCGACAGAACGGCGGAAGTAGCGCAGTGAGAGGGACGCACGCCTCGCGGAGCCATCCGAAACGGCATGCTTTGTCAACACGCGCCCTCGGCCCGCCGTTGGCCGCGAAGGGGTTGCGTAGAGCATGCCCTGCACACAGGCAACTCGCCTCCCTCCAGCTGCTACCGAGTTACAGCACGGGATGACCTGGATGGCTTCGTGAATTGTCAATTCTCGTGTCCCCCCTCGATCAGAGCGCCGTGGACTTACCTCAGTGACCCCAACGGGTGAGCAGTATACCTGCCCCGTTTCACTACTTACGGCTACCTCAAAGGCCTAGCCGCTTGGTCCTAGCGCTTAGAACACTCTCCCGCCCCATATGCCAAAGTATCTTTGACACAAGGGTATTTACGAAGCGTAAGGGTCGCCGTTAGTCTCCAGATGGGCCCCAGATGCTCGCGACAAGTCAGCAAGCAGCGAGGCTGAGGATCGGTGGTAGAAGGGCCATACGCCTTGAGTCGCACAGTGCCGTAAAGAGCGGCGGCATGCTGCCGTGGAAATGTATAGGAATCGCCCCTATCGCGCCACGAGGTGGTCAAGGCCAGTCAGCAGGATCGGAGAGATGTTCCGTGGACGTGTAGAATCACAGAGGACCCGTGGCGAAGCCAACAGGCAGGCGTATCAGTGAACGCTGACCTCCGTCGCCAAAGCAGGTTAGATTCGCACCGTCTCGACCGCTGATGATTCGCACACCCTCATACAAAGCCCCGCCGACCCTCGCGCCATCACCGGGTGGGCGATTTTGTAGGGGAGGGCGGACGGACTGGGTTGCTGGGGCGCAGCGGTTCGCGAAGGGGTTGCTTGCGGACCTTCACGCAGGAGGACAGGTCCGCTCGCTTCTAATCTTGCGCGACACGAGGCTATTAGATCATAGTGCGGGCGAACGCTTGCACAGGATCTGCTTCTCGCTCCAAGATCTGACTAAACGTTCGCGGTCGTTCGGCAGGAGCGTTGAGCATCCGCTCTAGATTCTTGTCCTTGATCCCGACCCCTGACCTACGGTGGCTCTGGCTCGGCCACTTGGCCCTGCGCTATGACCCAATCGGCGCGTAAGCGAGCGAAACTCAATCTCGTTATCATTACATGAGGAGGACGCACCTCTAGCAGGGCGGGCCATGCGCCTTGCGCAGGCACAGCGAACCGCAAGAAGCCAGAGCAGGTGAGCTGCCTCTCGCGGGCGGGTGTGTGCCGCACCGAAATGAGTACCAAGGAGGCTACTGTGATGAGGTAACGGGACGGGCTCGTAGCCTGCATCAGGAAGCGACCCACCTTCCTTCTCCCGTCCAGGAGTCGAGTAGCACGCACAAGGGGAGTGTCTGCAAGGTGCCTACCTTCATGATCCTACACGGAGAATTTGCGGAACACAACTATGACTGCGCACTGTTGGGTCCAGGCGCGTACGGCGGCGCGTGTTTCAACTTTTCGAGTTAGTACAGTTGGGTTGGGTACAGGTGCATGTCTCTGAGTATGTGCAATGAGTGTGAGGCGTACCACGCGTGAGTGAAGGAGGATCGTACAGGCATTCCATAAGTAAGGTATAGGCGAGCAGATCCATCCCAGCATCAGTCCTTGTATGACGATCCCCGAAGTGAGTGTATGACGATCTAGGAGCGAGGCCCCGCTAAATGGTTTGAGTTCCAGGCCACACAGCCCGGCCAAGACGATGCATGGTGACGGTTCGGTGGCGTACCAATGCGGCCAGCAAGCAAGCTGGCCCCTCCTCTCCTCTCCCCCTCACCTTTCCTCCGCTCCCTCTGTCCGCATACTCACCGCAGTGTGGTATGAGCCAGTGCTCCTGCTCCCGAGAATCGTCGCCCCATTCAAACTCGTCGTCGGGCTTGGTGTCATCTCCCCCATTTCTCCGACTGTCCGGTCACCATTCAGCGGCCCATCGAGCGACAGGGAGAGCGAGACGGCCGCGTCGAGGCTGTTGGCGCGGCTGGCGCTCCTGCTTGGAGGTGCGTCGCCATAGCTGAGCGTGTTCGAGCGCGTCGACGGCCTTGACATGTTTCCTTGCATGCTCGCGAGGCTCATCACCTCATGCGAGCCGAGCGACTCGATCGTCGGCATGCGGTGGATCGTCCTCCCGACTACGACGCGCGCGGCGTCATCTCGGTCGTTCGCGGAGTACCCCGAGCCGAGGCGGTCGCTCTGCGCGTACGCCACAGCTTCGTCGGTCTCGCGGGTGACCTGCTCGACGAGGGCCCGAAACTGGACCGCGAAGCTGTTCAGGTCCGAGTCGGGTACGGGATCCCAGGCGTCGGCGCCACTGCTCTCCCCACGTGACGGGCTCGCGAGTGGCACGGAAGAGTAGGCGCCAAGGCCTCTGTGCACTGGCCTCCCGAATCGGTCGTCCGCGCCGTTCTCTGTCAGGTCTTCGTCCGATGAGGTGGGCGATGTCTCGCGCAGGGGCACCTGGCGGGCGGCTGGCTTCAGCGCGGTTGCAGATACGGCGCGGCGTATGACCTTGGACCCTGAGGGGGAGATATCCTGCGACATGATCCGCGACCGGGAGCTGCGCAGGGTGCGGGGCTCGCTGTCGCTCAAGCTCACCGCGCGCTCGCGCATGGGAGACTGGTGGCCGCCGTCTGTGGTAGACGCGGAGACGGGTGCAGTCGTGCTCGACGCGGTCGTCATCGCGCGGAAGCTGCGGGACGAGGCGGTCGTGCCGGTGCGCACGGACGCGGACGGGAACGAGGCTGCTGAATGGCGGAAGATCGACGTGTGTCTGCGGCGCGACGGCTGTCGTGTGACCACGTACTTGTAGGACACAGCATGGTAGGCGATCTGCGAGGGGCGAGACGACGTGTCTCACTGAGCTGTGTGGGGGGACATGCGGGTGGAGAAACACGTACCAGGATCACGGCGGTCAGGATCAGTCTGACGAGGGAGCCTGCGAGCCAGGTTCCCCACGCTGGGGAGTGGTCACATTGGCCACCCAGCCCGGACCAGACCACGTCGATGTCCCAGTTGCACCTGCCACGGAGGCTGTTGAGCGTATCTGAGGGGTCTCTCCACAGAAAGACGAGCACGAAGTTGACGACAGCAGGGGCGAACAGGCAGAGCGAGGACGAATAATTTAGGAAGTCTTGCAAGAGAACGTGTGTCGACCGCGGTTTGTGGTACCACCCGAAGTGGGGGGCCGACGCGGCGATGATGATAGAGACTAGGAGGCACGCGATGCACAGAGCAGCGCAGGATCCCAGGACGAGACCTACGATCTGACGGTCGCGGTACTGGTGCAGCATCGCACCGACATAGTATCGTACCGTGTTGTAGACCGCCCAACCGCCTTTGACGCGGCCCAGCCACACAAGTGAGTCGCGCTCTCAACACCGAGAAGATGATCGAGCACTCACATATAATACCCAGGAGGACCCTTCCCGCCCATCGCAGCCTCTTCAACCGCTTCCGCACCGACCGCTCCCACAGACTCCGTCGCTCCCTCGGCGTGACAGGGTCACCCTGTAATGTCAACCCTAACCCTCTTGGCGGCGGGCTGCTGGGATGCGTGGGCTGTCGCGCGAGGAGATCGAGGTAGACGGAGGACTCGGAGCTGCCGGGGTGGATCAGGGGCTCGGTGGGGTGCGAGTGCTCCGAGGTGGACGTCTGGAGGGTGACGGACGACACGGAGGAGAGCTGGCGGTCGTGCGGGCCGCGCCGGTTGGGCGCGCGGTGCGCGAGCGACGCGGGGGGCGGTGGCTCGGTGGTGAAGATCGCATTGTGCAGGAAGACGGCTGCGGCCATCGACGGACTGCACGGGGCTGGGCCGCGGGTGTATGGCGGGCGGGCGCAGGAGTTGGACACTGGCAGACGAATGGAGGCCGGGCGGCGTGTCGATTGAAGTGAGGCTCGGTCTGGAGCTGGAGCAGCGTGAGCGTGCGAGATCCGTCGTCGTGGGACTCGGTGACCTATGCAAAAGCTAAATTGTCAGACCTGGTTACCCGCCACGCGGGTTGGCAACAGAAGCAGCGGGACCACGGAACGGAGACGAGAGACTCACGGTGCGCGGCGCGTCCGCTGCGTCTTGCAGGACAGTCTTTATACGCACCGCCTGGTGGATGGCAGTGGCAAAGGTGGCCGTGGCTCACTCAGCGTTGATCGCTGCAGGAGAGCGGGCTCGACTCGAGTGGCGGGGGCCACGGGAGTGGATGGTCGACGCCAGGAACCTTGCCCATATCCGGCCTGATGGCGGCGTAGGCGACGGCACACATGTACAGCAGCGCAAATATGGCAATGCCAGTTCGAGCGTAGATCCACGCCGCATCAAGCGTTCCAGTCTACTCGCCGGGGAGGGGGCGCAGCGGGGAGGGAGATGGGGGGATGCAAGGAAGCCAGCGAGGCTCGAGAGGGGGTTTATGAGGGGATTGGGACTCCACACAGGTCCACAAGCATTCAGATCGCGTCGTTGCGTCGCGACTCGCCGCGCAACACATATGTAATCCAGCGGGCACAGCGCGTATGCATCAATCTTAAACCAACTCTAAACCTACGCGAGATCCGTCCTGCACCGACTCGAGATTCGCTGTTTGGTCTCAGCGCGGAGGGCAGCACCGAACCACACAAACATTCCAGGGGATATGGCTTGGTATGAAAGCTGTGCAACAGTACTACATGGAGAGCAGCGGATATCAGTCCGACAAGGAACGTAAGTAACAAGCAACCAAGAACGCTGGAATCCGAACATGAGAAGAGCGTGTCTGCGATATATATCTGGAATACAGATCATGATAGCGCGCCCCAAAGGCCGAGGCCTGTGAAGAAGCCTCCCAGCCCGACAAGCAGCCCGACATACGCCGTGGTATGGACACCGATCCGTGGCAGGATCGGCGGTGAGTGCAGCAGCGACAAGAATAGATGTGCGAGCACGACCACGGGGAACGCGATGCTCAGCGCGCGGTTCGAGTAGATCGGCGGCGGGTCGTAGTCTGCCGGGAACGACAGCGGCGAGCGGAGGTACGCCCACGACAGGATGAGCGTGAACCCGAGCGAGAACAGGAACGAGTCGATGCGCTGGAGACAGGGCACGAACACGGGGATGTACTGCGGAGTCGCATACGTCGCGTCCGCGTCGTCGCAGCGGCGATGAGGGCATACATGATCAGCTCTGGATGGACGGAATGTCCAAATGGGAGCAGGACGACTCACGATCACCGGGAGCCCGTACACTTCCTCGAGCTCCTCGCGTTCTTGCAGATGAATGAGCTGCTCCACGTCCTGGTCGACGGCCATCCGCACGGCCTCTTCCAAACTTATCGGCTCCTGCGCCTTCCTGCCTCTCCTCCCCCCTTCTGCCCCCGCACCTTCTCCCTGCGCCTGTCTTCCGCTCCCGTTCGCATACGCAGCCTGGTCCGCGCCAACGCCCTCGCGCTCGCTCCGCGGACTCAACGGCATATACTCCCTGCTCCCGCCCCCGCTCGCGCTCCGCGTCCCGCTCGAGCCGCCCGCTTGCGCCTTCGACGCCGCGAGGATCTCCTGTACGCGCTCCACGGGCACCATCACGTTCCGGTACAGCGCGAGCTGGCGGTAGCCCTGCGCGACGCCCGTCGCGGCGTCCGCGAGCGCACAGCCGAGCGCGAGCCACCACGCGCGCGTGAACGCGGGGTCGTGCCATGTCGGGAGCGGGTACACCATCTCGTGGCGCACGCGCAAGAGCGCGAGCGCGGCGAGGCGCAGGACGTGGCTGAGGAGCACGTAGAGCGCGTTGAAGACGAGCGTGTCGAGGATGGGCGGGAAGAGCAGGGAGGAGAGCGTGTAGAGCGGGACGCGCAAAGCGTGCGTGAGGCTGAAGAAGGCGGCGGAGAGGAGGACTTCGGGGAGCGGTGGCGGGAAGGAGCGGGGTAGGGTGGTGGGTGGGGTGTACCGTGGTGGCCAGATCCAGCGGATGAGGTTGGCGAAGAGGAGGAAAGTGACTATGCATGTCAGGGGAACGAGGCCGTAGATGGCCACTTTTCGTTTGTATGAGCCTGTGGTGGCAAGGTATGAGCATCCTCCTCAGTTCCTTGGATTTGACTGTGCGCGACTGCGTTCCGATCATGCATGCTGCATCTGCTTTAACGAAGAGCTACTTGCAGACTCTAGACGGCATGCACCGCGTAATGGATGCAGGATGCGTTGTTTCTTAGCAGGTACCGTTCAGAGTCCGGAGGTCCGCACAGACTTGGCGCGCCACAGCCAAAGACCACGAAGCACAAAGACTCACCACTGTAATACCCATACTCTGCCAAGTCCCACTCATCGCTCTCCTCGTCAACACCGGCGTCCCCCGCATCCTCATCCACAGTGGCCTCCTCCGGCACCCTATCCAACCAGCTGTCTCTCCTATACCTCTCCGGGCTCGCGCGCAGACTCGATCCCTCGTTGAGTATCGTCCCGTACGACTGTCCCTGGGTATACACATTCGAGCTGGCATTTGGTCCGTATCCCGAGCCCTGTCTTGAGTAGTCCGCGCCGAGGAGCGGTCTCCGCGCCATCTCCTCTCCCTCTCCGTCCCGGTAGGCAGGTCCGGGCTGTGCGTAGTCGATTTCGTGAGGTGGCGGCAGAGCACTAGCAGCGAGCGCGGCGGTGTGTGCGCGGTCCTCTAGGTCTTCTCCCGAGTGCGCTCTGTGGATGTGTCCGCGCACGACTGGGGCCGCTGCGGCGGCAGCGGCGGTGATGATGCGTCCGGCGAGGCCCATTCGAATTCTATGCGAGTCAAGTCGAGTAATAGGATGAACGAATGAATACAGTGAATAGGGAGCGGTGAGGTCAAGTGCGGCGATGGCGTGCTTCGAGGCCAGTCATGGGTTTCGCTGCTGTAGGCAGGTGGGAGAGAACGGGAGATGTGTGGATGTCGAGACTCGAGGGCGACTGAGGCGGTGGTCACGGCGAGCAGCAAGAGGCTCGCGCAGAGGGCGCCCGGAATCAGGTGCTCGCGGATCGCGTCAGGGGATCGCGTCGGATCGCTCACAGCTCACGCAGTTCATCGCCATTCATGACATGGGAAGATGCATAAGAACATGTATATTGCGACTACCTCCGTGGTTATTATAGTACAATGGTAAGGTAGGATGAAGTAGGGACGATGACGACCAAGGAGAGATGCGACCTGAAGGGAGAGAAAGCGGTCAGTTACAGTCCTCGAAGACGTCGAGAGGGATGTGTATGATCAGGTACTCGATGCATTTCAGCAGGCCCCCGAACCCATCTCCACATTGTACACCGGGAGACTTTGGTGTAGGCCGGGGGCGTTCGTGTCCGCCCATCGAAAGAATTTCATCCGAAGAGTCGGGCGGTCGCAACAAAACTTGAACTCACCAGCATGACACCTTAGAACAGCCCGCAACACCACAGTAAACATGAACAACCTGAGCAGGGACGATCGTCAGCAACGCGCCATAGACGTCGAGAAGAGGTTGAAGGGTCAGCCAAGGCTGAAACTGAAGTAGGTTGTCCACACGTAGGTTCGGTGGGTTTTGTATGGTAGTCGATTGTATCATCACGAAGAAACAATCAGAGAGTACACTCACCGGTCGAGAACGCCTCCGCCGACGCCGTGGACGACGTCGACGTTGCAGGAAAAGTTTGACGCGTCGCGCGCGTATAGATACCGAGGTTGGGACTCCGCTGTGCTCCGCGCGAAACGCGACGCGGGTGTGGCTGATCGATCGGGTGGACGCGTCGCGGCGCGGAAACATTCTCGCGTCTTCTCGCAGCCTGAGGAATATCTGACTACTCTCTTTCTGCTCTCCGCCTGTATTTCTCCTCTTTCTCCTCTGCATCCATCTGTAGCATACCCACCACGACCTCGAATTGCTTGTATCGCTAGCCTACTCGCACTCGGTAATCGACATCGACGACAGAAGACAGACATGGAGAACCTCTTGCGCTGGAGTATCGCGAACTCGGGTCCGCGCGACCCAAACCAGCCCCCGCCGCAGCCGCGCTCAGACCTCGACCCGGCGATCATTGACATGATTCTGGGAAAGCCGGACTCAGAGCTCATGAAGGAGGCTCTGGCGATCGCGGTGGACGAGACGAAAGACGAAGATGACAGGCTGCAGGCGCTGGACAACTTCGAGATGGTGAGTGATAGGTTGTTTGCCACTACGATATAAAACGATACTGACGAGTGTTGTGCAGCTCATTGAGCAGATCGACAATGCAAACAGTGCGTAGATTTTGCTCGTCGTAATAGTGCCGGCTTGTGCTCACCGGCCTTCGCAGACATGGAGAAATTGCAGATGTGGGAGCCCCTGCACTCGCTCCTCGTCAACCCGTCCTCGTCCGAAGAGATTCAGAAGCAAGTCCTCTGGATTCTCGGCACGGCCGTACAAAACAACCCCGCGGCCCAGCACTCCGTAAGTCCTCTCGCACCTTTCTGTATCGCCTGAAGACCGCGTTCTGACATCTCACTAGTACCTCGCGCTCTCTCCCCTCCGCACGCTCCTCTCCTTCCTCTCGCCAACGGTCCGCTCGGGCAAGACCCGCGCCAAAGCGGTCTACGCGCTCTCCGGGCTGCTCAAGCACAACGCCGCCGCGGTCCGCCAGATGGCCGACGCCGGCGGCTGGGCCGTCCTCCGCGACGCGCTCCAGGACTCGGACATCACCGTCCGGCGCAAGGTCGCGTTCCTCCTCAACTCCTTGCTCATTCCCACCGGGCACCCTGGGGAGGGGAAGGAGGGAGAAGAAAGGCCGGCGAATGTGCAGCAGCCGTTCCAGGTCCCGACCTCGACGGAGGGCTTGATCGTTGCTGGAGAGCCGGTGTCTACGGGTGCGCCTGACCCCCAGGAGATCCCATCGTCTGCACCCAACCCGGAGGCGATCCCGAGCACCGCACCTAACCCTGACGCGGTCCCCGTAAGCTCCCCTGACCCCACTGCACTCCCTACGACCGCCCCTGCGTCCGGCTCCCTCTCGCTCTCGGCACCGCAATCTCAAGCAGTCACGCTCCACCCGTCCAGCGAATCTCTCAACCCATCTTCATCCTCCGCAGCCCAATCTCAACCTCAAAGCCAACCCCCGGCAGCAACAAGCGGCCCAGCGCTGACAGTCCCGCCCGCGCAAACCGTGCACCCCAACTCGCACGCCTCCATGGTCTCCGACCCGTCCTCGATCTCGACCTCCGGTCCGACCGTGCACGCGCTCGAGCACGACGGGCTGCTCGGCACGCTCGTCGGCGCGCTCGCGTCGCCCGTCCCGCACGGCCCTAACGGCGAGCACGGGGCAGACGGGGAGGGCGACGCGGACTTTGAGGAGAAGGTGCTGCGGAGCCTGCATACGTACGCGACGGCGTGCGGGAGGACGTTGCCGGAGGAGGAGGGGCGGAGGCTGAGGGGGTTCTTGGAGGAGAGGGAGAGGAGGGAGGGAGGGGAGCAGGGGCTGGCGGAGAGGTGGAACTTGACGCGGCAGGAGGTGAGGGAGTTGAAGAAGGCGGCGGAGCTGCAGCCTGCGACGTAGACTTGGATGCACGCGCACGAGGATGTGTTGAGGTGAATCGAGACAATGTAGAGCAGCAGAAGTAGAAGTAAGATTGTATAATATAATTGTACAGTCCAGAGCGAGAGAGCATGTATGCATCCACAGCGAGCAGAGAGAACGAACCCCGTCCCAACAATACATACAGCGCTAGATTATCTGATACTAGCCATCTCGTAGAGTAGTCGTGCCGGTCATAACAAGCGGTTCTGCGGGCGAGAGCACTCCATTGATCACTGCAGCTCGCGGGGCCACTCCCTCCTTGGCCTCCACCTTCCCTCGCTATCGAACCTCGGGTTCAGCTGGTAGTTCAGTCCGTCGTCTGGGCTCTTCCCGATTGGCACTTTCCAACCGACTTCCATCAGCACATACTCCTGAGGAAAGTATGCAGCTGGAAGAACTCACGGAACCACATCCACACCCTGTCTCCCATCGTCGCCTCCCAGTTCCGCCGCGCGCTCCCGAGCCACCACGGATGCCCCTCCTTGCCCACCCTGCCCCATTCCTCGTCCCACTCCTTCCTTGTCTTGCGTCTCGACCTGCCGTTCCCCCAACCCATCAGCCTCCTGTCATATGCGGTGGATGACAGAGAGAAGACGCACTTGACGTCCCACCACGCGTGGAGCCGCTTGAGCACCCGGTCCTCACGCTCACGCATACGGCGCACGCTGAGCGACTCGACGGTGGACTGGCCTGAACAGATGAGATCGACGTGCGTCGCGAGGAGCGCTACCGTGAAGATCACGAACAAGCCGGATCTATGCGCGACCATGCATGAGCGAATGAGGATGATGGTGTGCGAAGAGAGTCACTGACAGGACCATGATCGCGACGTGCTGCCCGTCGATCTCGAACGACGGCCGGCTGGACGCGGCGTGCGCGTTGAGCCCGATGAGCGTCGCGAACGTCCATGCGCAGAACCAGAACGCCCAGAACACGAAGATCAGGAAGAACTGCCCGAGGCAGGTGAGTACACGTCGAGGAGCAGAGTAGAAGAAAAGGGAGGGAGAGGGGATACATACGCGATGATTCCGTGCCCCGACGCATTGACCAATCCATGGACAGTGGTGATCGTACTTCAGCACGCACTACCCAACCGATCAACACCCCATTCATCCTATGCAAGCTCCGGGTTGAGAAACGCACCGTCCCACACGCCCGACAATGATGCGCCCTCATAGGCTTCAGAAACCCATCCTTATGACAATACCGATACTCCGGCAACAGAATCGGTGTCGTCGGCGGCTTGCGGGTATACATCATCGGCTTCGGCTCGCCCGCGGTCCCCGGGAGAGGTTGTGGCTGCGCCTGTCCGTTGCTCTGCGGTTGAGGTTGGGAGTGCGGGTTAGACGGCGATCGCGCATGTTCGGGCCGTTCGGGGCGCGCTGCTGGTCCTCTGTCTGCGGTGGCTTTCGCGCGTGCGGCTGCGACGGGCGGGATGGCGTCTGTAATGCCTGCGTTTTCGTCTTTCGGGGACGACGCGTGGCCTGTGTCCCGATAGGTCAGTGTCTCGCTCCGCCTCCCTTGGAAGAGACACGAACCATTCTGCGACGCCTTCCGCCTCGAGTTCGTGCTCCCCTTCCGCTCTCCATCAGTTCCTGGGCCGGATGGGCGACGGGAATGACTCCTCTGCGGTTCGCTCTTTGGCTCAATATGAGCGGGCGGGGGTGCTTGTGGTGGCGGAGGGGGAGGGTGTGAGGCTTGGTAGCGTGCTGCTGCGAGGTCGGCTTCACTCTCGGTGTCCCACCAGGTCGGGAGGGCATTCTGGATTATGGGTGCTGGTGACTTCTGCACGTACTAGAGAGAGCGTTCGGTGTGAGATGAGGAGCGTGAATCTGAGGAGGCGTACGCACGTCTTTCGCGTACCCTGGGGAAGTGAGGACAACCTATATCGGATAGAGGTGGGTTCAGCATACGTTCAGCTTATGAATGAGACAAGGGACAGTAACGCTCTATACTGCGTCCAAATGCATAGAGAGAGCTCTCATGCAGAGAAGACGCTCACGGCGGCATCCTCGTCTGCACTTCGGACCCAAGTGATCCGCGCAGCATGACCGCAATCCAAGACCGACTCAAACGCGCACCTTCTCGTATGCCCATAGCATCATAAGGCCCAATATACAAAACACCACCAAGAACCCAACTGAACGCGACGCGCAAGACATTCGTCAGCCACAGCGCTTCGCTCACACACTCCCAAGCTACTCACTGCCCGTCCCCCTGCTCCCCAGCGCGCCCGCGTCGCGCCTGATCATGGGCACGCAGAACCTCCCAACGTACACGTAGAACGCGTACGCTATGAGTGCAATGGTGATGCCGATGGCGAGCTTGCGGACGATCCACGGCTGGGGCTTTGCTCTCCGCGCTGCGCTCTTCTCGCGGGCCTCTTCGACGACGCCGCAGCACGCGCCCTCCGGATGCTGCTTCGCTTGGCCATTTGGTGCCATGTACCGACACGTACAGTGAACGAAGAGAAGCTACAGGGTATGGGTATCAGAGGGTGGACGAGAAGGGAGGGAGTGGAGAGAAGCTGCGCGGGAGGGAGTGCGAGTGAGCTGGTGGCGGCGCCAGAGAGCGAGCAGATGAGATCATTCCCCCGGCACAGCTGTGCATAGGCGCCCATCAAGCGCGCTCTTCTGATTGGTGGACCGGTGTTTTGAATTTGAGTTTCCTGCGATCTCGTCCTCGGGGAACTGTACAGCAGTGGACCACCATCTCTCTACACCGCGACTAGGACAGATCCACGCTAGGACGCGTCTCCGTGTGCAATGCCCCGCCGGCTGTCCTCGACGCACCGCTATGTGCGCTTTGCCGTCTCGCCGCCGTGTACGGACGCCATTACGTTGCGGAAGGTCATCCAGGACGCATTGGGGCAGTCTTTCGGGCTCGTCTCCTCGCATACCTATGTCGACATCCTGTGGATTTCGGAGGACGGCAAGGTACTGGTTGTACGTATTGGCGAGAAGTACGTGCCACCGTCGAATGCGCGCGTGTGTCAGTGAGGTTGATGTGTTGTGCAACCATCGCAGTGACGCGCCGAAACTGCTCGCAGCGGTGACCGCCTCGAACGCGACTCCGCGCCTGTCGCTCGTGAAGGAGTCACCGTTCCTTCCGTCTCTACTGGGGGCCGGCGCGTTGGAATAGTGACATGGCCAGCATACGGCACTTTGACGCTCTGGGGCGGCCCATACGCGCATCTTGGACATGCCATACCAGCCCCGTATACATCCGGTCGAGCGGGACCCAGCAGGTCATCTCTAGTCCTGCAGTGGGCTCGGTTACAAGTGACTGACTTTCGTCCTCTAGTAAGCCACCTGAATTACAGAACCAGCTTTTCGTTCATACGGCTAACCTCTCTGGAGAGTCACTGTCGCGTCAGCCACCTTCGGAACATCCCAACAGTGGCGGGTGAGGATATACATATTTAAGGCACGGTCGGCCGCCGCCTCCCTCGAGGACAGCTCCCCGGGTCCGTAGTCTACCGGTCGAGAACAACCTGCAGGTAGTATATCACAGGTGGCAATGCATGCGGACGCCGATGTACAATGCCAAACAAGTCGATAACAAGCGATACAGCGCGCATTGCAATACAAGAGCGTCAAATTCTTCCTAGACCTGTCCCCCCACGTCTTCACGGCCTGCTGGGGCGCGGTAGAGTATGTTCTACAAGCTCGTCGGTCTTCCCACCCATCGTCTGCATGGACTGGGAGGCCGCGCTACGCGTTGCCTGCCAGCCTGTTGCGCGCGTACTCGACAAAGTCGTCGATCGTGGATGGCCATGCGGCTGACCGGATTGGTGATCGCGTCAGCCCAAGCAGAAGGCGTGCGGGCGGACGACAGGGGACGTACCTTCGGGATCGTACTTCTCGAACTTAGCGTCGATCGTCCGCACGAACTCGAGGAACTGTCGCGCACAGCACTCGTCAGCCTCTTTCAGCCACACAGCAGGATCTCCCTCTCCTCTCCTTCCCCCCTTTGACCAACAGCAGAAACGCAAGAGGGACACTCACCATCTGCCAAACATCCTTGCTCACGCCCTTCGCCCCGCTCTTCTCCAGGAACTCGAACCACCACTGCGTATACTCCTCTTTCCACCCCTCCTCCTGCGTCCCACCCCCAGTCATGACCTCGTCCCCGTCTGCGTCCTGCGCGACGGAGGGCACGTGTGCGAGCGCGCCCCCCGCGAGCCCGTGCGGGATGAGCAGCGCCCAGAAGCCTTGGGCCATGTCCAGTCCTGTGTATGCGAGTTATGTGAGAGGGAGTGGGAGAGAGAGAAAGAAGGGGAGGAGGGGAGAAGGAAGGCGTACCGAGCGAGCGCTGCCCGGGCGGGCGCGAGAACTCGAACGTGTAGTTGTAGACGTGCCGGAAGTACTCCGTGTCGGTCGCCATCTGCTGGCGGAGCGTCTCCAGCGCCGTCTTCATCGCCGCGATGTTGTCCGCCCTGTTCCACGCGTCACCAATATGTCAGTCGTCCTCGTGAGCAGCGGCGTGGGGCCGGGAGGAGAGACGCACCCGAGCGCCTTCCAGCCGTCGGTCCAGCCCTTGCGCGTCCACTGGCCCATCGCGGGCGACTTGAGCTCGTACGCGACCGCGAGCAGCACGACGTCCTCCGGGTTCACGCCGAGGTCCTCGCACAGCCGGATCGTCCCGTCCACCGTGATGTCGTCGCCGTCCGGGTCTGCACAACAGTAGGGACATCGGCGTCCGACTTATATAAAGGGCCCAAGGCGGGGCGAGAAAGACAAGGAGAGAGAGGAAGGGCACGCACCCTTGTACTTGTCGAACAGCGCGTTGAGCTTGCTCGTCGACGCGGTGCTGCGCGCGCCGGCGGAGGGGTCGTTGTAGTACGCGTCCAGGGCCTGCTCGAGCCGCTTGTACTTCGTGAGGTACCTCCGCGCCTCCTTTGCTCTGCGTGCGCGTCGCGCGTAGCGATGGAAAGACCAGGATTAACCGAGGACGATGAGGTTCAGAGGGGGGTTCGCGCGGAGGTGGGGGGACTCACGATGCGCCGGTGACGGAGGAGAACTGCGCGATCTTGTCGTCCATCTCTCTGTCCGCTCTCGACTTCACGATCCTCGACTGCGCGGGATGTACCAAGTAGTATCGCAAACGTCAATGTACAGGTTCACAGGCGCGGTTTTGCAGACGAAGGCGCGTTGGGTGCAAGTCCGATGGAGAGTAGTAGGCGGACCGGATGTGGCGGGATGGAGAGATAACATCGGACGCGGGCGAAGTCCGGATCGGGAAGAGAAGGCGTCCAAGAAGGCCGCGCGCAGGCGAGGTCGGGCGAGGAAGCATGCAGTGACGCGTTGGATGAGCGGATGTGTCCCGGACCACGGGGGGAGACACGCGAGACTCGGGACTGACCATGGGCTGGTAGTGCGTTCCTTGGCTCGTGTGCGCTTCTCTTGCTGGCTGTGCACGCGCGGGGTGCAAGAGTAAGACTGCTAAGATGATGAGTGTGCAGATGAGGACGGTGCTGTTGGACGAGAGCGTGGAGGAGTGCGCGTCCAGGGTTATGTAGAGGAGGGCGGGTGGAGGAGTGTGTCGAGGATGGGGGAGGCGAGTCTGGCGTTTGCCGAGGCGTCATCGCGATCGGGCTGTCCCCGATCCGGCAACTCACCAAGAACCACCATCTGCCTCCTCTCCGACCTCCGTATATGCATGTACTACTCGTCTAGACTCTCTGAAACACCTCGACTGCTGCTCGCTAGTAACTGTATGCTACGCTTCACGACCACCGGGCCACTCGTTTACTCGGCATGTACAGGATCACCGTCTTCGTACGTCCGTATGGATGGACGTGGCACTGTCTACCTGCAGCGGCCTGTCGGAGTCGCAGCATAGCCCGCTTGGGATCATGCGCTGGTACGCAACCCTCGCTGCTGGTCTTTCCATGCAACAGAGGGCACAATTCGAGTCGGATCGAAAGCCTTGACAATAATGGTACGTCGCATGACTACTGTACCGGACCGTGTCGTTACAGGGCCTTTTTGTCTCAAATGCGAGCGAGCCCGGCGACTCTGCCCCCTCGAGCGAGAGAAAGTCGATGCGGCCGGAGAGTCAGCTATTCTGAGCTTCGTGAAGGTCTCGTCACCGTTGTGTCTTTACGTGTCCTCTCAGTCGCTGCTCCTGCCAGCCAATGAAGTTCGCCAGCACATCAGATCATTCTGAGCAAGTCACTCTGGATCAACATCCGCGAGGCTGTAACAACAGGCCGCCACTTGCGTCGAGTCCTAACTCTCTTACTCCGTCCACTACTGCACACTGCTGTACACAATGGACCTGGTCTAGGCCCCCGAGGCGTACAAGGCATGCTAGGAGCCGAGCTACCGGGTCAAAGCACTTGTGAACACGCTTCGCTCGCCTGGGGCAATATATCACTGGACCCACTACTGCTGCGCTGCCCTAGAAACCGGGGACAACTACTGGGGGTTCTAGCTCGCTCTCCTAGCGGTCCTTGTTGTCTCTCGTGCCCTCTCGGCCACGCTGCGTCTGCAGAAAGTACTCGAAGATATACACAAACCTGGCTCTAGAAAGCGTGCACTTGGAAGGCCGTGAGGCCAAGTGGACGACGAGCGGACGGAGGCTTCCCGCTGCGCCCCAAATATTGACGGCTGTCAGGCCACGTCCGGCGTTCATTCTACCAGCCGCCGATCGATCGAGGGATCTCGGCCTGCACATCTGGTGGGTCCACATTGCCCGTTTACTGCCAGCCACCGCTACCAAGTTCCAACGACGAGCGTTGTTTCGAGTCCGCGGTCCTTTCGTATGTGGACTTATTGTGGCTGGCTCCCTTGGTGTGGATTGTCTGTGTCTTGGTGCGCCGCCGGCTCGTCGTTTGCCGGACGTGTATGCTATGCTTGGTCTGTGTCTGCCGCGGTGTGGTCTTCTCTGCGGCGTACGTCCAGCTTTGTGGCGAATTGTGGCTTGTCCGTCCCCAAAGGCGCGATGGCCTGGACTGTGGTTGGTCTGGTACCTTTGGAGGACCTCCGGTTTCCGTTCTTGCGTCACCCTCCTAGGCGAACAGTTTCAAGATGACGCCCCGGACTCGGCTGCGAGAGGTATGTCACGTCCGAAGACGTACTGCGCAACAGATACTTTCAAAGGCTGACAAGGCACTGCTCGATACAGCGAGCTTCGTCGTACAGCTGCGGCTTCCCTTCGGCTCGGGCAGCGGCTGCCACAGTCCCTGTCGCGATCGTGTACACCGGACGTTTCCGCCGCGGCATTATTCCTGCCTCGTTGTCTGGGTAGGCCTCGTTCATTCCAAGCTACACTCTAAACAAAGTTCATTTACCATGCAAGGCGGTCTCCTCGCACCCCAGACTTTCTCGTCATGATCCCGGAATAAACACCTGGGAGCTCGAGGACCGCACACGCATCACGGCTGGTACTCTGGTAACTCTCGTTCCTGAGGGCGTCTTCTGCGGCTGGCCCCGCCTCTTCGGGTCCGAGCGCCGCCACGATCGCAGTCCGCTGGAAGAGCGGCGGACTCGGACGCGGCTGTCTCCGTGCGCGATGTCGAGCCTCGCGGGAAGCCGCCCTCGAACGGCGTATATCACCTCGGTCTTCCTGCCGGGATTCGCAGGGCTACTGACCGCCATGTAGGTTACGCGGCGAACTATGGCGTTATCGTACGCCCCCCACTGGACGCCTTCGCTGCTTCGACGCCACTCTTATTGACGGCTGCCACGGCACTCAATGTGCTCGCTTTCGAGCGACAGGTCGACGATGTCATCATGCGAAGCTCCAGAGGGACGCGAGACTGCGCAACGAAGGGCAGGAACGTGCCAGGACCAGTCAAGGCCCGTCAATATGGCTTCCCATGGTAGCCAACATTCCCTTCGCGCGACCGACGACGCCGAGCGGCCGCCTTCGCGAAGACGAGCGGCGGCCCCTTTTGGCGTCGTCTCGCTCCCAGGACGCCGGTGTCGCTGCCTCGCGGCTTCGCGGATGACGCGATGACGTCGTGCTCGGGAAGGCAGCTCGCCTGCCCTGGCGAGGGCAAGTGAGCTTCGAGGAGCCCGGGCCGGGGACAGGGGCAGTTGCCGTATGCGCGCGGGGCAGGCCATCGATCGCGGGCTGGGTGGATTTGCGTGCAGAGTCCGCGATTGCGGTACGAATGCACTGCGTCCGCCGCTTCCTCAGCGAGATCAGCCCGGGGGGTCGTTCATGCACTTACTGACTGCAGCCTCATTCGTTCAGGTTCCTCTATATGCAACTGCTGGCAGGCAATATCGTTTGCCACAAGACACAAGCGCCACTGATTTACCCGGCTCAATTTAATCCTCCAGCGAATTCACACAGGCTCCCGGAGACGTTCGCAGGCCCGCTTCCTGTGTCTTCCACCGGCCTCTCTTCGCATGGCCACCAGCCAGCTAGCCTATGCGAGCCGGGTGTGCGTGCGCGTATTCGCGCAAGAATATCTGCCCAACAAGCTCGCGCCTCGGAACCGCTCCAAACTGCCCACTCCAGAATCTAAACTCCGTGCCTCTCGAGCGAGACGAGAACGAAAACGAGAACGCACGCACGCACGCGCTATACAAAGCGGCCTCGCCGAGCACACGCGCCGGCAGTCTTGGCAACCGCCCTACTCCATACGAGGCGTGCAGGAATAGTCCGAGCCTTCTCCCGTTCTTCCGCGCGGGTGCTAGTGCTCAGATGCCCGGGGCTTCCACGCTTCAGCGAGCCCGCCGCCGCTTCTCGCCAACAATATCAACAGCGTTCGGGTTCGATATGGCTGCAGAGCGGTCGGCGGACGAGCCGCGATAAATCAAACCCGGGCGCATGTGTAGAGTCGTATGGCCCACTTCGCACGGATGGAGCCGCTGTCCCTCCGCGGCCGCTGGCGATTTCGCCGCTCGCGGCTGCAGAATCGCAGGGCATGGGTCCTTCATGAATCATGATGCGGGATAGTATTGGCAGAGGTCGGACCGGCGGGCACGGCGTGCTGGACGTCTCGCGGGCCTTTCTCGTCGACTCGTCGCACTCCGCGGCCGCAGGTCCCTGTGCCTCTGAGCCTGCGCCCAAAGGCTCCGTTCGCTCGGGTCGGTCGCCGACTGTTCAGTGTTAGTGTGCTGCTATTAGCGGCAGGGAACGATCAGAAGGGCAGCGCGGATGTTGATGCTGGGTTTCGCGTAAAGTGAGAGCCCGGGCTCTATCTTGCGCTTGCGAGTGTGTGGTACGAGAGCGGACTTGCAACTCGTTGCGAGTATGGCTGACGGGACAAACGACGACCCGCAACGTGCGTTCATGTTGGCACGTAGTGCCATGACATCTCAGCTTCATCAGGAAAGGTACGAGATCCCCATGGTGTACCCGCATACACTCCTTGCTAATTCTGGCGGATCTGCAGAAGACTAGCATGGGTGATGAACCTGGAAGTGTTGGCAATGTCGCATCGATACCCGACCTCCCGACGTTGACACCGGCGGTATCGTACCTGGTCTGTCAGTGACGATCCACTCGAATCGGCAACGGGCATGAAGCTCGTGATATCCCGTCTCTGGGGACGGGCAATGAAGTGTGCGGTGAGTTCCGTGTATTGGTGTTCACTGTATGGGTGGCGTTGTGTGACCCCTACTGCTGAACATTGAACACCCAGCCACATTGTTGCGTGAATTCGCGCCAACGCGATACATACACACCCTGAATTTCTCCGACTTTTCCTGCAACCACGCGCGGATTCCCACCCGGACAATCATCCCGCCCGCACGCATTTTCTGCATTTTCTTTTCTGTTTTGCAAATCCGCACTCAGTGCAGCTGTGCAGCTTCTCGCTCTCCTCGGAATCCGTGTTGATCGTGGATCGCCCCCCGTGGGTGATGTGCACATGGTCCTACGCACTCCGGACCCCGGAGCGGACCTGCTGGGACGCAATCTATCATGGTCCATCATGAAGGCACGCAACGCGTTCCGCGTTCGCGTTCGCGTCGCGCAATCGCGTTAGGGATAGCTGCGCAGAGCGTAGCGTCGAACCTGCTGATTTCTGAAGGACGCAACCGATCCGAACCATATAGCGGGTTCATCCATCTCCCGCACACAACCTCCGGTTCCGCCGCCCATATCACGCCCGTAGCACAACGTATACGTACGTTCCGCGCCTCCGGAGTTTCTCCTTCCTCCCTCCCTCCCGCAAGCCTACCATCGGAATTTCCCAACGACTTATCCGGAGCCGGTACGCCCACGCAGCACACGCGGTTCAGGGTGCGGGCCCGGGATCAGGGTTGATCTGAATGGGCTGCTCCTCCGACTCTGGACGCTGGAGGCTGGGACGTCCGCGTTGCCGTATCCGGCGTTCTAGCTCGCTGATCGTGGTGATTCTGATCAGCAGGCCACACTGCAGAGAGAGCGACGGAAGGTGGTGGACTCGGAACGGGTCTGTCGTTCGAAGGTCGCGTGTGCTGTTGTTGACCACGATCGTTGCGACTGGTGTTCGACGGAAGGATCTCGCATGCACGCTAGCAGGCCACAGCGTGAATCGATCACTCATCCTCATAACCTGCTATGGACGATCCGCGTCCGCTCTTAGGTGTAGCCTCTTAGGCCTTAGCCTTAGCCTTCAGCCTCACGGTGTGGCTCCTGGGGAACGTGGGAGTTCTTGGCGGCGCTCGCCACTTGAATTGCCTGTGGTACTGGATGAGTTGATGAGTGGCGTGGAGGGCTGCAGTTGAGTCGGTGATGCACTGGGTGTACTTCGGCGCCGGCGGAGGGAGGACGATGCGCGATGAGTTTGCTTGCGTGCCTGCGATGGGTAGGAGGCAAGACGTGCAGGGATGGCTCGCGATAGCTGAAGCTGGAGGATGGGACTACGTCCCGAAATCCGTGAGATCGTCTGTGCACGAATACGTTTGCGCGCGGACAATGCATCCAGGGCTTCGCTCATCCCGGACTTTGCGCGCGCGAAGACATCATGTATGACGCGCGCGCTGCGCATGTACAATACTACCTTCCAACTGCGCACAATCGACTGGATTCATTCAAGTTCATCTACAGCGTGCGGGGGGAAGATGAAGCTACATGGATGCATTAGGTTGGGTCTCGTTTGTACATTCGGAATTCGTCGTTGCAAGGAGTCGCGGGGCAAGAGGCTCTTCGTAGTAGCTCGCTAGCTCACGCTGGCTAGGGCGCGTCGGCTCGTCATGGTACAGTACAGTACAGTATCTTTACGCATTCGCTGGCGGTCTTCGCATCTATGTTGCAGTCGCAGTCGCAGTCGCATTCTTCACTCGTCCTCTCCTCGCTCACCTCTCGCGGGCCCGTGGCTCTTCAAGTCCACGAAGCTTCGCGCGCCCAAACCCCGCCTCGCGACCATAGGCTTCATCTCCGGGCCCTCGTGCGTCGCCACGCGCCCATTGGACGATCTGCGCGCGCCTTCTTTGTGCGTTATTACAGAAGCTCTCGGATGTCCGGCCGCGGACGGACGTTCTTCTGTGTGGCTTACGGGAAGCGAGCGGAGGAGTTCTGAGGGCTCCGTGGCGATCGGGTGGCGGAGAGGTGAGGTGAGGTGAGGGTGGGCGTGGTGAGTCAGGAGTGAAGAGTGAGAGCAAGGGCACGGGCGTGGGCGGTCTGGCGGCATTATGTGGGTGATAAGGATACGGAGTCGTTCAGAGCGCTTTGAGGTTCGGTGTCGAGGCGTGAGCAGGAGCGAGAGCAGGAGAGAAGAGTCGTTGCCAGGAGACAGCTTTGCTTTGGTAGATCGAACGAGCACTTGAACACCGTCGCACATAGCCTTGGTTTCGTTAGCATCCCTTTGACAACCTCCATCGCGCTGCGCTCCGTCGCTTCGTCTCCGCTGTACAGTCGCGATTCCGCTCGCCGCATCGGAAGCGAGCAAGGATGACCGCAGCGGGGCTCCTACTTCACGATCACCCGCCTGGTATGCTTCCCAGCGCGCCGCCGCTCGTTGTGCGGCGTGGGATGTCTCCAGCGCTCGTCGTCCTCCTCGACGACCATAGCGTCGCCCGCGCCACCTCCGACGCCTCTCGGAATGCGCTCTGGCTCAGTTGGTCTGCCCGAGATCGACGGCGGGCTATGCACGGGGTACCCAGGATGCGCAGGCGCACCAGGGCCGCCGAGCGCAGGAGGGGGCCCTTGAGAGGAGGCGACGGGGAAACCTGGACCTGGAGGCAGGTGCGAACGTGGGGACGTCGAGTGCGGAGGTGGTGGTGGAGGTGGGAGCCCCGGAGAAGGCCCGGAGGCTTGGCGGTCGTGACGGTGTGCGTGCGGGTGTGGGTGTTGATGCTGGTGGGGATGCGAGTGCGGGTGTGGGTGCCTCCCATGAGCGTGCGGGTTCGGCAGCCCTTGGGTGGGCGAAGCTACACCAGGTACCCCGGGACCCGTCGGTGTAGGCGGGTGGGCGCCGTTGGCGGGGGTGTCGATCTCGAGGCGGACGCGGACGATCTCCTTGCCGGCCTGCGCGAAGAACTTGCGCTCCTCGTGCTGGAAGTAGCCGCTCGTCGGGCCCGGGCGGATGGGGGGCGGGGCGGGCGGGAAGAGCGCCATGAGCTCGTGGCCGGTGGGCGGCGCGGGGAACTTGCCGCGCGCGGCGAAGGCGCGCTCGGGGTCTAGCGGCGGATCAACATCTGTTGTCGTGCGCGTCCGTCGATCAGACTCGGGGGCGTGTGCGGATATCACGTGAAGGGCGGGCTCACCTCTGAGGGACGTGGGCGAGAGCGGGCGGCGCGGGCGCGCGGAGGTGGGGATGGGCGAGAAGGAGGCGGTGGCGGGCGGGAGGAAGGAGGCTTTGGCGTGGCGGTGGGCGTGGGTGTGGACGCTGAGCGGGGGCGGGCTGCGGTCGCTGGTGGTGGAGGAGCTGGTGGTGGGGGACGCGGAGCGGGCGATGGCGGAGACGGGGCGGAGGTGGTAGGTGGTGGTGACGGACATGGGCGAGCAGGCAGAGGCGTCCTGAGGCAATCAGGGCGGCGGGTGGGAAGGGCCGGAGAAACGCGCGGGCGGCGGATGGGGAGTGGGAAGGGGGAGGGAGGGGCAGGGACGCGGGGTTATATAGGAAGGGGGGCGAAGGAAGGCGTCCCGAGAAGGGGAGTAATAAGGGGATGCGAATAGGGCTGGCAGGGCGAGCGTTGTTATGGGCGGGGCGGTGCGCGAAACGGAAGAAAAGAAAAGCGAGCGGTGTGTGGGTGGGCTGGAGCGAGCGCGGGACACGTCCGAGTTGTGCACGCAGCTGCTTCGAATGGAATTGCGCCGAGTTGAGGTTCTGTTCGTTCTCGACATTCTCTGCGCGATCGCGATGGGAGGAGAACGCGTTCTCAGGGCAGCGGCGGCGGCTGGTCGCGAGCGCAGGCCGGCATCTTTCGTGTCACTCGCATTGGGAATCTGAGAAGAGGATGGCACTGGCAGGTGTGACGGTGCATCTGCTGGGAGATCGTGAGCATCCCCTTTCTCGCGATCCCAACGTAACCGTATCCGCTCACGCATCCCCCGCCTGCCATATCCGGCCTCCATTCAGTCGTGCTTCGCAGCTTCTTCGCCCCTTGCCGTAACGCGTCCCAGTCCTTCCGTCTCGAATCCTCGTCCTCCGAGTCCGACGCCCTCCTCCTTCCCGCGCTAGCCATGTCTTCGCTCGCTCGCTCCGGTCCGCACTCCAGATGCCAGATAGCGTTCTGTAGCACTTGCCCTTCCACGATTCTTTCGCCCGCCCAACCGCCGTCCCCGTCCTCACCTGCCGCCCATGTGCTTCGAGTCCCAGAACCGCCCTCGTCCTCGTCTTCCAGCTCCGACCCTCCGAGTCCGGCCCAACGCCCGCCAGCTCGTCTCCTGCCAGACCCTGCCAGACCCTGTCCCGCGGCTCCGCGTCACGTCCATTAGCCTGCCTTCTCCAGCTGCACCGCAGCACGTTCCTCGCGCCCACGTCACTCCCCCTGCCCGCCCGCATCTGCATCGGTGCATCCCCTCGCCTTTCTCCGGATCGAGCGGGCGCGGCTGTCGCATTCGTTCATTGGCGTGGGCAGTGCGCCGATGCAATTGTAGCAGAGCACATTGTACGTCGCAGCCCGCGAGCGCTAGGCGCCCGCTGATACAGTACTCGATGCCCAAACGGAGCGCTCGCACTGCTCCTTCCTCACCTGTACTGTCTCTCCTGACCTCCGGCTCTTCGCGAGTCGAACGCAGCTGCGACGTGTCGCGATGAGTCACGTCGCCGTGCGCGTGAGCCCCGGCCCCTCCCCCGATGCGGTAAACTCGCGACATTACGTCCTCGAGACCCGGTCACACTCCCTCCGAGCCGCTGCTCTCGAGTCTCCACCGTCATGACTGGATCACCCGTGCGCACCGCCGTCGCATCTCGCGGGCTGCTCGCGCATCAGGAACATTTCATTTTGGCGGCTTCGCCGCACGGATCCCATCTGTCGCGACCCAGTGCGGAACACAGAGAAGGCCAGCGTCGGCCGTGACCAGCTCCGAGCATGTCAGGTTCTCGGAAGTACGATCTGTCGAGGCACGCGCGCGCGTGCGTCCTTCACGTCTTGCGAAGCTCACGCAGCAGCCTGAGCATGCGGTCTGCCTGGGTGCCTGCCTGGCGCACCCTCTTGCATCACCGCGACGTATAGCCGCTGTCAGCCCGGCGGGATCTGCCACTGCGGTGGGTGGTACACCTCTCCCAAGGGCCAGCGGCGGCTTCTACGTACGGGCTCAGGCTGAGCTATATGGTCGCGCTTCTCCCTGCGCGTGCGCGTGTTTCTCGCATCCTGCGCCTCAGCGGGTTCTCCTGCCGGCAACCCCACGCCTCGAGGCTCGCTATGTAACATGCCCACGCCCACGGCCTGCCGGTGTGCGAATGTCGAATGTCGAATGTCGAATGTCGAGTGTCTGACAAATGTATGTACAGCTCCGCACGCGCATGCGCATCCGACGCTGGAGACTGGACCTCCCTCATCGAGTAGATCGTTAGTACGTATGATGCTACGCGTCCGATCGCGATGCTATCATATCGCAGCACTAGCGGTTTGTAAGTTGGGCTCGCTCGACGCCGGACGCTCTGACACTGACCGTGACAGTGTCGCAACCCGTTCATTAACGGTAGTCCCGCGCTGGCGCCTGGGGCCGCCGGGTCGGGGCTGACATCCGTGTTTTGGTCTCGTCTTGAGAGATACTTGGTACGTTGGCCTTGGTACGTATCCGCTGTACTGATTCTCTGTGGTCACTGGACATGGACATGCATAGGTCTATCCGGGCGGAGCGTCGTTCAGCGACAACACGTCACCCGTCCCGATCCCTTCTCGGCCGCCTGCGATGGAGATACACTTCCAGGTGACCATGTTCTGCCTGAGGCGATCTCAGAACGCGATACGCTGCGTTGACCCTGCTGGCAATGCTCCGCCCGTCCCTTGCCAGCCATCAGTCACGCTCGGACTCAGGCTGCCCACTGGCAAATGGCAAAAGAGCCCGGATGACGTCCTTACGTGTCTCCCTCCGTCTCCTCCTCCCATCATCCAATGCGCATGGGAGCTTGAGGTCTGCTGGCATCATCACGACGCCCACCGTAAGCTAGGTACGTGACAATGCATGCGCAACGCAATTGCGGCACTGCGCCACCCTCCGTCTAAGTAACTGTCCAGACGTCCATCTCTGATGTGTCCAGATGCCTCCGCGCCGTCCCACCAGTAGTGGCAGCCACGCTGACAGTTTCTCTCAAGCGCAGGGCACCACGTACTAAGTAGGCCGCGCGCCCGGCTCGCCCCGGCGCCTTGCCTCTTCTGGCCGGTGCACACGGATGCGCAATGCGCATCGAATCGGATCGAAGACACGAATCTGGCTCAGGCTGGCAGCGCAGCGCAGCAAGGTCCGCGGAGAGGCGCGCGCTCCGGCCGTAGCGTCGCTCAGGCTGCCAGTGCAGGGTCGGCGACGCGGGGGATGCTCTCGGCCTGACGAGGGTTCTTGCGGTACTCACTGATTTCAGGGACGCGCCCGGACAGCTGGCTAGCGGGTGAATCTCTCGAGTCTCGAGCGTTTGCTGGGATCGCGCTTCCGCGCGGGAGTCCGGCGCGTCGATGGATTCGGTGCGGTCGTTCGTGCGTTCTGCGTTCTGACTTCTACTGTATGGCCGCGCTCAGCGCTCGCTCGCAGGATGCATATGGTGCGTGGTGCGTGTTCTCGTTTGGGTAATGTCGCCTACCGGGGAATGGACGTTCTGGCGGACGAGCGTCTTGCCGCTTTTTGCAGATAGGTTCAGCCTGTGATGCCGACCGACATCGACGACGTGCGTGCGTCTCTTGAAGCTCGGACGTCGATTCAGCGCAGCCGGTTCGGTTCTCCGCTCTTCGTCGCGCGACGTCGTCGAACCCGAAGTCGAAAGGAGCAGTGCGCATCCCGGACTCGGGCCCGGGGCCCGCCTCGTGGGAGCAGAAGCGGCTCAGGCTCTCGCTCGCGGAGAATCTGCCGCGTGGGGCGCGTCGAGCGTGCATGCTTCTCCTCTACGAATTCTTTGAGTCGAGTCACCGTACGACTTGCAGTACATGCGAGGGCGGCTGGCCACAGTTGGGTTGAGTAAGGTACGTCGTGCGTTCGGCTTCGATTTCGACTGGGATTTCGATGCACTGGCAGCGGAGGCGGCGGACCCGGCCGCGGGCTCGTCCCGATCGATGCGACCCCGGGCCTGCGCTGCCTGGGCGACGCGGAGTGCGGTAGCTCGCCATCGGCTCGGAACTCGAAGTTCAAAGCTCTCTTTCGCTCGAGAATTGCTGGGATATTGATCGCGGACGGAGGACGTCCGGGGGTGATTCGCAGGAGTGGCTGGCAGGACGCGTTCGCGGGACGTCTTGGCAGCCCCTTCTGGAATCCTGGAGTTGCTGCAGTGTCACTGACACTGTCAGCCGGGCTCAGGCTGTCACCATCGATCGTATTCCTCCGGAGCGTCGTGGCGCGATCTCTCGCTACGTCCACTCTCTGACTTCCGGGCTTCGGGGCTTCCAGGATACCTCCACTGGCCTCTGGGCGCCCGGTTTCCTGGTACTACACACTTCGTTGAAGCAACTGACGGAACAACGACCACGACGGATGGTTCTCTCGATCGTTACTGTCGCGCGACACGACACGTCGTTGTGACGTCCTGGACTCCGGGATACGAGATGCAGCCTTCTGTGACGGTTGGCCTGTCTAGGTTTGGCATCTAGACATTCCGGCGACAAAGTGGCTGTCGCGCTGCTTCCACCTCGGAGAAACCGCGCCACAAGCCTTGCAAGGCCCGTCGTGACGTCCGCCGGGACGTGCGAGTCGGCGTCGTGCCATCCGACGATGCACGCTCGAGCGGCCACATCGGGCGTGTCGAACGCCAATCCTAGACATCGCAACTCGCATACTGTGGCCGTTGAGTCCATGCAGGTCTTCTCGGCTTCTCCTTCCCGGACGGCGCAAAGTGCGGTGGCACTTGAAGGAGACGATCCTCCGCGTGCAATTCGTCCGTGTTTGGTGAGTGGGCGTGTTTCATTGCACCGGATCTGGGTGGGCAATTCTGCCCGGACGGGCGAGTTCTTGTGATGCATCTCCGGTCGCGCGCGCGGCGTGGTGATATATTTCGTCGTGGGCGATGTGGCACAACTGTCTCAAGTCCTTAATGGGCGTCTGGTTATATGAGCGGAGGGTGCATCGAGTTCCGGTGAGTCGTTTGGTTGGGAGGATATAGTGATAGGGATGATGACGTTGCTCTTCATTTTCCGCCAAAACATATGATAGCACACATGGCTCGTACTCGTCGTCCCGTCTCGCCGGCGTCGAGCGGACCGCTTCTATTGCTCCCGAGGGCTTCTAGGTGAATAGTATACGGCTCACCATGCATTCATATGATGAGTGGTATTGCTGCGCCTCGTACTTCCATCCGATCTCTATATCAGTCTTGCATGCAGGTATGGATCTCTGGGCTTTTCGGAATCTGTTGGAGGGCCTGAGCGCTAACTATCTTCCCAGCTTCCAGTACTTTGGCGAGCGTTCTCCGCAGAGGCGCTTGCTTCATTGTATCCACGCGACTAGTCGTAGCTGGCCGTGCCCATGCATGCAACCTCTCGTTCGATCCACTCTCAGCGGTTCCTCTCAGGGAGCTCTCCTCCACATTGGCAACACCTAGGGTCAAGATATCCTGTCTAGATACGCTACCCTATCCAGATATTCAGATAACCACCCCCGTCAGCGAAGTCCCCCACAGCATTCCGGCGTCTCCGCGCAGGCACGGACGCCCAGCCCCGCCTCCCGCGCTCCCCAAGTCCAAGGCGTCTTTCTCCCCTTTGATATCCAGGGCCCACGCACGCACGATCAAATCTCAATATATCTGCAGTGCAGGCGCGCCGCTGGACCTACAAATACACCGGCCGGGCGCTTCCGACCGCCTTCGGTCCATTGCCATCGCTCCCCCAGAACTGAGATTCCGGGCGACGGGCGACGGGCGAGGAGGGTTGGAGAGCACGCGGGTGGCGCGGTCCAACTGTCTGGCAAGGGTTATAGTAAGGAGCAGTGTGTTCGCTGTGCGCGGAGAAGATATGAGCGATCATCGCTGGACGGTCGAAGCTCACGGGCGGTGGTCAAAGTTGACGACGTACTGTGCCTTTCCGACTCGATGAAGATCCGGGCTTGCTTCATTGACGGGCGCCAGTCAAGTCGAGGTGAGCGATGCGGTTGCGAGTTTGACGAGCGGTGCACAGGAGGCTGACGTCCCGGAGTTTGAACAGGGGTGACGTCGACATCGACGTCGACGCCGTGCGCATGTGTCGCGATCTGTCAATGTCAGTGTGTCAGCATGAGTGTCAGCCTGTGCGTCGGTGCTTTGGGTGGTTGCTATGTCCCACATGCGCCGTGTGTCAGCGTGCAGACCGTCTCGGTGCAGTGAGATCTAGGGTCGCGGTAAGAAGTGGGCCCGTTTGCCAGGGTTGGAGGAGGATGAGAGTCGGGCAGGGTCGACGTGGGATGGGACGTGGTTCTGGTACGTGCGATGTTCAAGCTCAGGCTAATGCTTGGTTATGATCCGCCATGGGCGGAATGGCTGGTGAGTAACCTTGTTGCTGGACATTCATGAACACGTTGTCAAATCTGTCGTGTCTGCTTCAGGGGTTGAACAAGAGTACGTCGTTTCTGCTACCGTGATCTACCTATCATGTAGGTCGAATGACCACGTATGCTGTGTCAGTGTCCACGCAGTGCCGTTGATAGATACGACGCACCGCGCACTTCCACGTTCACCTCCCCTGGATCAGTCCAGACAACTCCGGTCTGTCGTCGAGTTGCCGGCGCTGACAGGGCAATGTCACAAACCCGCACCATTACAGGACACTCTCTCGAAGACGAAGTGATATACGTACGTCCCCTTTCCTGCGCCTTCCACGACTGTCTCTAGATGCTAGCTGATGTCACGCGTCAGCCATTGCTCTAGAACATCCGGCACACGTACATTGTACGTCGTCGTGCGCACACAGAAGCCACTCTGTTTCCGCCCTACCCGCGCTCCAGGAGCTACTATCGACGCCATCTAGCTGCCGGCCCTCCCTCGCAGGCTTCTGAACTGACGAAACATGTCAGATAGCACGCCCCCGCTTCCACGCTCGCTCTCACGCGCCCGAACCCCTCCTCTCTCCTCGCGCACCCAGCAACTCGGCGCGCTCCCCTGTGGTGTTGACGACTCACGCTCTGTGCTATGCGTGCTTCGCGGACGTGGAGATCTCCCAGGCCGGCCGTGCACGCCATCCGTCATCGATTCGTACGTCGCACGCTGTTGGCGCGGACATCTGACAGTGACAAGAGCTGTCAGCGAGCCTTCTGGGTGTCTCAGAGGGAGACGCCCGGTACGTATCATCCCGCCGAACGTGCCTGACCCTCGCGGTAGCGACGATACCTTTCGCGCGCTATGCCTCCTTGGTGGCCGTCCTCCTGGCAGGGCGACACTCCGAGACAACGCAGGCTGTATCTCGCTATTTGGACGATGGTCTTCGGGGCTGCACGGCCACGAACTATGTCCAAAGGTATGTCCATGTGTGAGTCAGTTCATTGACATTGCCGACTCACCACTTCATGCGTTTTGCAGTGTAGCTATATAGGTGGAAATTATGGGCGCCTGTCCTCCTGCCGAAGAGAAGAGACAGAAGCTCATCGCGGTTTTAGTGAGGACTGACGCTACTGCATCCGACGGCTGTACATGCTGTCCGTCCGAGACAGTGCGGGGCTGACTTCGAGCGCCACGCCGGTCGACCGGAGTAAAGGTGGCGAAATCCTGGACGGACGAGTGGCTGGCGTGAGCCACAACTCGCGCAGGAAGACGGGGAGAAGGGAGTTATCGATCGAAATGCGCGAGCCCCGATGAGTCCGGCGAGTTCTCGTTCCTTTCCCATCGCCATGCCCACTAGTTACGCGCAGAAGTTCACGAGTAGGAACCGCAGAAGCGCGCGAGAGGCGTACTGCGGCGCGGTGTCATATAGTGTCAATGGCCTGCCACCAGCTCTGCCAGGAAGCCCGCGGCGATCAAGTCGTCGAAGCACTCGACAGGTTCCGCTGGGTCTGGTTTCTTACTCCTTATTGCGGAAATTCGACGCCACCGAGCGCGGCGGTTTAGTCCCCGGCTGTCTGCGCCGCTCTACGTGCTCTCTGAATTCCCTCCACGTTATACTGCACGAGAAGGAAGTTATCAGGTACGTGTCGCGCGCGCTGCGGTACTCTCACGAGGTAGGTCTTACTCTCGATCTTGCTGTCACTTTATGCTCACGATGATGTCATGGTGCGGTACAGCTCGGCTTCTCTACTCATTTGAAGAGCACTGGACAAAGTCCGGTGCGCTTTTGCAGACGCGACAGCTGTTCGACAGGTGTCGCTGACTGATATCTGCCCGCCTCCGCCGCAGGTATACGCCTGTCAGGATCTTTCCAGTTGGATGCCACATTATGTGACGAACGTCACTTCGCAACTCGGGACAGTGACATCCTGATCGTGCGACTTCGATCCGGAGTCGAAGGGACTCCTGCGCTCGATCGAGGCAAACACCGGGAGGCTGACACCCGGCGTCTTCTGATTCTACGTTGGATATGTTTGCCTCATTCCGCCACGACAGGAAGATAAAGCGGCGAGTCTATACTCATGAATGAGACTCATCTCCGCTTTGCACCGCGCTATTACACGCGCATGTCACACTACTCATTTATATGCACAGGCGTAGAGCGGATATGTTCTCACATGAAAATATCTCCGGACGCCACCGCCGAAGGTGAGGTCACTGCTTTCCAGATATCCAATCCGAGCTAGGTGCTTCTGTTCTCACTCCGATCTCGTTCGCGAGAAGTCTGCAGATGAACCTTGTATGCTGCGCCACCGCCGACCCAGTCCGCGGGTGCCCGCGCGTGGAATGTCTTGTTACCAACCTACTTGTAGGGGTTAGACTCGGGATCACCCTCGAGCACTGTCTCTGAAGCTGCGACGATGGCTCTGATTGACGACCGCTGGTGCGCCGACCCTCATGCATCACTCTGCCCTGATCCCACTTACAGCATTGTCAGAGACCGCAGCCGCCCGCGATCACACATGTCTTTCCCTCCGGCGGGTGTGAGCTTCGCGGAGGTAGTACGCCCGCCATGCTTCCGGCTTGTCAATCTAACGCGCATCAGTGACCCGGTCTTGCCGCGGCCTCATCTCACTCTCGCGCGCTGTACGGAGCGTGAGTGATCAAATACAATGATACCACATGCGGATCTAATGACTATCGGGGCTCCTGCAGCGAGGATGGGTCCGGGTTGTCAGAGGCGACGTTCGTCAGCGGCCTCAGCGACCTGACTGGGCCGGCCAGATCCCGGTGATCAACAGCGCCTCTTGACATCTCCTGTCAAAGTTCAATGCCAGATCCCGGGACCTCTTGGAACGAGCAATTTCCACCGGAAGAGACCCTAGCATACACGTCCCTGACGACCGTCACAGCTTCGACAATTCTCCGCAGGGCGCATGCGGTTAGGACGTTCCCAAAGGCGCCAGTCGAATCGGTCGAACCCACCAAACCTTCGCGCTTCCAGGCTAGAGAAGCAAGATAACATCCGCCGATGTCATGTTCTCCAGCGCTCCCACCGCTTCGGAGGCTGATGCAGCGCTTGGCGAAGGTGCGCCGGAGCGCTAGATTCGTGCTGGGAAGTGCTCAACTGTGCCTCCAGAGAGATGGGTGGTGTTTGAGCATTGCCAGGTACGGGAGATCAGATGTGCATGTCGCCCGCGGCACCCGAACGACTCCTCGTGATGTGGCGCCGTACGTACGTTGTTCCGTCCTCTACTTGGCGTGGCGCCAACGCTTTACCTGCCGTGCCAATAGGATTAAGGACCCACCAATCGAGTGAGTGTCGAACTACGAGCGGAGTGGATTTCGGGGTGGAATGTCTGGAGTGGCGACAACCTGGTGGCGTCAGATGGGCAGGAGCCCGTGTCGGCTGAGGTACGTTACCCATCTAGGCAAAGCATTGACACTGCGGCATTCCTCTTTCAGTGGGCTGCAACGCCACACACACGATAGTAATCATTCGCGACCTTTCCCACTCTCGGTACCCTCACCTGCTTTCGCGAGCACACAAGCTCCCGAGCCGTCCCAACTCTCACGGTGTGAGAAGACGCACACGACTGTCGGGTCCAGGTCTGCGTCGGTTATTTACGCACTGGCACTCGCGACTACTTGTTCTCGCGCTGGGCGTTCTAGCTCGCCTCACGTCCCGCACCTCGCTATCTACACACACCTCTAGCCCGGCATACACCCCTGGCTTCTCAGAGGGTATCATTCGGCCCACCTCGGCTCACGGACATCTTAATATCCCCGCCCCCAGATGTAGACCAGAGGCACCGGCAGTCACAGGCGTTCACATCGTCTTCTATCTCCTGCCGGCCCTTCCCCACATTCATATACTAAGGTACGTAACTACATCCTTCGCACGAGGGGCTACATGCTTCTAGGGCGGCCTGCGACGGGAATCCTCACTGGGAGCCTCTAGTGAGCGCGGTCGAAGCACTGTCGCGGGTTTTCGGGTGCTATCTTGATGGCTCGTTCTCAGTTCCTCCGTTCGAGCAGGTATTCTGGCCGAGCCTCGGGCATTAGCGAAGGAGTACGTCCCTCTCGCTGTTGATGAAATGCGAATCACAACCCTTTCCTTCTCGCTCATGGCCGCTCTGACCGCGAGACGCTCGCTTAAAGAAGTCAAGAACATACGGCCTTTTGGCAGCGAAGAGACCCCGGCTCCGCGGGGTTAAGGAAAACGCAGGAGGACCAATGCCGACGAAAGGGCGTTAGCTCGGAGGAGCGTCGCTGTGAGGGATCCATCTGTGTTCGCCCGTGCTACCTGCTGAGCATAATGGCCTAAAGATGAGCCAAAGCGTTTTCGCGCGAGCCAGACGCCGTGGACAAGTCAGGCATCTCGAAATATGTAGCCATCCAGGCACCTGGGTTCTTTCCGGACACTACGCACTGAAGTGAACCTTGCCGGAGCTCATTCATCTGCTGGATAAGTGAGTGCTGCGAGATGGGTCTTGAAAGGCTGACAAGCGATCGGTCACAGAAGTTGAGGCACGCACAAGTAGAAGTCGCCGTCCCGCGGACGACGGTGTGCGGCGGCGTCGGATAAGCTGTCCACTCCGCTTTGGCCACTTGGTCCAAACCTGTTGCAGCGTTTCTGCAGGCGTATGGGCGCGAACGGACGGCCGCCTCGTGATGTCATGCGCTCGAACAGGAGTCCGCTAGCATCGCAGATCAATATTCAGAAGCCGATACCTGCCCAAGTTCGTGGAATTGTTCCATGTTACGCACTCTCCTGTCAACGTGATACTGCTCGCTGCGGCTATCCGCTTACCGCCCTAGGAGGGCTCAGGGTATCTGGGACCACGAAGGTCCCACGCGCGATGTCATCCATATGGTTTTCCGGAATGTGACCGTCTAGCGTGGCGCCAATATAAGTATCACGAGCCGCCGCTTACGGCCATGTCCTTCGATGTCGGCGCGTCGCTGGTCCAGCGCATAGATCGTCCCCTCCTTCGTGAGTATCACTTTGCCCATTCGCTGCGCGTATTAGCTGAGGCAGGCGTCACTGACAGAACCTTCTGGCTATCGTCTGAGGATAGGGCATACGGTGTTCTTCACGTAGCCGTGTTCCACACTGAATGGCCACAGCGCTTGCTGACCGCAAGAATCCTCTCCTCGAAGTTCCGAGCCGTGCATGCCACGCCGAGACACGAGTGATGTATAGTCCACCCTCTACTTGGGTGGTCTCTGGAGTCTCATGCTATTTCGGTCGTGCGCTGTCCGGTACGGCTGTCGGGCGCGCCAACTCCGCGACAAGTTCCGGAGTACCGACAAGGAAAACCTCTTACTGCCACACATCAGTATCCGCAACTCAAGTACCACACGTCGTACTTCTCTCCCGGTTTACCTCAAGTAGATCGAGGTCGCTCGGGCCGCAAACCCTCGCAGATCGCCTCAAAATGCCAGCACAGACGAGGACTGGACGCGACTCGGTGCAAGATGCTGGTGCGAGCATGTGCTGCAGACGCTGCAGAGCCCGGCTCGATGGCGCTTGCGGCAGACATCGCCTCAGCAAGAAGCTCAAACTCAAGCTCAAGCTCTGCACGCCCCCGCATAGCCTGGCAATCCGCTTGCTCGGCGTCTCGATGGCCTGGAGAACGCCGCAGGGCGTTCAGGAACCGGGGCGCGTCTCTCTGCCCGTGCTGCTTGCAGCAGACGCGATTCGTCAGTGCTATGTTAGGCACAAACCTTGCGGACACGCCACAAACTTGAACCCGCTAGCGGCGTTCTCTGCGCAGAAGTCGGTTGCCCACGAATCGACCAGCGTGGAGCGGTAGCGTCAGCACTTCTGCCGCATGTCTGTCGCTTGGCTCACCGCTCGCACAGGTTGACAGACCTCGATAAGAGGGACGGCGGCCATTTTGTGGTCCCTTCTGGCGACAAGTTCAGGGAGCTAACGTCCTCTTGCTGTGGCGCCTCGTACGCACACGCAAGGATAGTAGACGTGTCACTAGTCACGGGAATCGGGGCCGGAAAACTGGTCCTGAGCACATTGTCAAGTTCTTTGCGTGGAGGCCCAAACCTGCCGCAAGGAACGAGCCGCTCTGAGAACCACCTCTAACGACACTCGCTAAGTGTCGCAGGACCTAAGGCGTCTGTGGGAATGCGGATATGCTGCTTCGACTTCCAACTTCTCCAACCGGGTGCACTCAGGTTCCGTGTGTTCGAAGGCCGAAAGACGCTCTAGGCTGCTATGGACAAGCTGACTGGCCAGAGCAAAAGCTCTCAGGGAGAGGGGCCGAGAAGTAACGACATGCCGGAGGTCAATAACCCCAGCGTTGGGCGGTCTCTGGTTGTTGGATTACCGAGCCAAGTGGGGCTGGCGTCAGATAAATTCTCAAGGGACGCCGGAGCACTGGATCTGAACGTGAGCTCTTCGGTCACTTTTTATAGCCAATCCATCCAGCGGGAGTCCCACTGGATTTCAAAGTGATCGGTCAACGTGCCATGCCCTCCGGACCAAAGAGGCTCATGGTTATGCACCTATCAAAGCGACGTAATGCTCCACAGGAGCGAGCGGAACAGAGGTCAAGGTACAGGTTCCCGGTGGGCACACAGGACGTTACGAGGACGCTCGTAGGATACGCGGACGGCTAGAGAGCTGTACGTTGCCAACATTTAGATGCCGTGGAATCACACGGTTTGAGAGAAGGGTGCTCCGGAGCCGTTTTAAACTTCAGTCTCATGAACAGTGGTTGGAGATATCGTAGCGGATGAAAGCCCGAGATGTAGCATTAGACCCCAATATGATCAGAGCAAGACAGCCGACGCTGCATCCTCAGTGAAAGCCCATCCAGCACTTCGCGCTGCCCTCGAAATCGTCGCACTCGACGTCGGATGCGCCCTGGTTGATAGCCTGTACGAGCAGCCCTGCGCAAGCATCGTAGCAGTTGAGCGGATTCTTGTACTTGTGGCTGCCCTTGAACCAGCCGCGGCCACCGCAGTCCTGTCCGTCCTGTTTGCAAAGAGTCAAGAGAACGCTCATCAAATCGGGAAGCTGAGACTAACCCAGTTGTCCCAGCGGTAGTTCTGGAGGCAGCTGTGCAGCGCAGCCTGGTCGGTGGCGCCGAGCGCGTTGTACTGGCGAACGATGGAAGCGTTGGCGGAGACCTGCGACACGGCGTAGGCAGCGAGGGCGGCGAAGACAGCGGCGAACTTCATCTTTGTATACTGGATCGTAGCGGGCTACCTGGGGTGCGATGTGTAAGACGGGCAAATGTCACGGCGAGGTGCAACTGGCTTACTTGAGAGACAGTTGTTTTGAGAAGTAGTGAGAAGCGGAAGCTGATGGTGAAGCGAGGCAAGGATGGCCGCCTTATATACCTTCGAGGTTGACAGCACTCCGTATCGAGGCGGAGCTAAGTGTCAGCTGCTCGGGCAGGCTGAGACGACCCCTACGCCGTTTTTCCAAACGTAGGTCTCAGTAGTACGCGACGGGGAGGAGCGGATCTGGCCCATCCGTTCTACCCCTCTCTCGTCTCTCAGCAATATTCTCGCTTGTGGGGCAGCTGAGACGAGGAACATACCTTCGAGACCATTTCGGGACAGGATGTGTTGAGACTCGGGATTGAGCGGGCTGTTACTGATCTTGTGGCTATGTAACTGCCGGGGTCGAGTCGGCTTGCTGGACTGCTTCAGCTGTGACCAAGTGAGTAAGCGACGGCGGTGCTATCACCGAACTCAACTTCAAGACATGTATTGGCAATCATGAGGATCTGCGACCGCTAGTCGTACCCTGGTCGACGTTGTGTCAGGGTGATGAAGGATATTCCCAGTGTCTCGTGGTTCGACCATTCGACGCAGGTCGGAGAGTGGTGAGCTCGAATCAGTGGAAGGTGTCGACATCAAGACAGCGGTGCAAGCGAGGAGATAGACGTAGGAGCTCTCTTTTCATACAGATAGGCGCTTCTTTCGGGATTCACATACGTACGGTTCTCCCAAGATGGGGGCATGTCAGCGGAAAGAGAAGACATGCATGATCCGCGAAGACAGAGGCCATCGTGCGAGGATATGAGGTCTTCGCGGCGAGCTCTTCTCTGCTCTTCTATTATTTGCCGGGGCATGTATGGACTTCTTGACCGCGTTCACATGGGAGGACGGACACTACTAGCCGCCCGCAGATCAAGTTGGCTCATCCCCCGCGTAACATACAGAAGACAACCTGATATCCTGGTGAATGAAGTGTAAACAGTAGTAGGAAGAATCAGCCGGCATAACGTACGATATACAATACACGACCGCTTGCGCACAGCAGGACTTATGAACGTACGCCACGACGTGGGTGATCGGCGGCGCCACAAAGGTCGGCACGTCGGAAGCCAAGGATGCAACCAGCTCATGCACTCGCATCTTTCTTCTTCTTCCGCTTTTTCCCTTCTGACCCGGGGCGATTGGGGTCGTTGTCAAAGTCTCGTTCCCGTTTGCGGCCGTCTGTAGGCGCTCTCCGGGCTGTGCGAACGGGTTCGTCCACACCTGCAGGCTTGAGGAAGCCCTCCTCCATCTTTATCGGTGGCGGTGGCGGCTGCATGGAGGCTGGTGGTCGTACAGAGACGTCCTCACGAATCAGCATCTGCGCCGTTTTGTTTCGAGCTTTCTTCCCATCCTTCGTTGTCGAGATGGGAGCCTTGAAGCCGGATATCGAGGTGGGTCTCTTTTCAAATTTTGAGCGGGGCTTCTCGTCTGGGGTATCTGGGACCGCTTCCTGCTCGTCCTCTGGAGCCTTATCCTGAAGTTGTGCGAGTTGCTCAGCCCCGCTCGTGGCAGAAAACACCAAACTGACCTCCTGCACCACTTCTACCCCTCGTGCGTTGAATGTACGCCTTCCCCTCAGTTTTGGCCTCTCCTCCTGATATGAGCTAGATGACGCTTCCCCTGCATCTGACTGAAAGATGAAGGGCACATAGGATGCCTCGTGCACAACATCGTTACTAACATCACGTATGCGGACATTCTCTAAGAATCAGCACCGCTCTTGCTGACCGCATCTAGACGCACCTTGAGCTTGAGCTCTTTCCAATTCCCCATGCATCCCTCACTTCCTGCGGAACGGACCACTCCGCGTCGTCCTTGATCTTCGCCTGCTCAAGTTCTACCTGCGCTTGGAGTTTTGCCCGCTGCGCATTCTGCATAAATCGCAGGCTGAGAGTGCCTTTACTCAGCGTCTTCTCCGTCATCGTACAAGGCAGAAGGATCGAAGGCAAAATTCCAAAGAGTAGCGGCCAGCTGGAGAGAAACGATAGCCTCGAGGCGGCAGGCCCGCAGGCTGAGAGTGATCGTTGAAAGCAGGAAGCCGGTCCGACTTCTTCGGACTCGATACCACGTGGGAAGCATTCCGCTTGCCCATATAGGGCAACCATACTGAACGCTTTCCCTCATCTCATGCAAATGAACATCCTCTCTCAGAAGGGTGGTCTTGCAGTAACAATTGTTAGAGGCTCCGACCAATCAGCTTGCGTCATCGACCTTAAGCGAGGCTAAGCGACGTGAAAACTTTTCCTGGAAAATCACTCTAGAGTCGGACATTCAGCTTCGGCTGATAAAATCATAGAAGACGTAGGGGAGCAACGCCAAAAGGGTATCCTACTACTCCCGCCGGGACTCGAACCCGGAACCTTCAGATAACCTCCAAAGCCGATAGGAATCTGATATCATAGCCATTAGACGACGAGAGCGTGTCATAGCGCCCGCTAGCGTCAGTACAGATGCTGCGCCTCACAAAGGCCGGGAGTATATGACCAAGGCCTCATATTTTCAAACGTCGACGGCGTAAGCCATGAGCTTGAGAAAGGAGGAATGTGTAGTAGAAGCTCATAAGGAACATTTTGTACAGAGTGGCATGCTTGCCGACCAACCCACAAGTCATACACGGATGCTCTCTGGAGGGCCCAAGTAGCTTGGGCGAACACCTCCGGTATCTGAGGACGGGAGCGTCAGTACACACACCGGGCCAGAGGTGGGCAGGACGGTACGCACCGATAATGATCTTTTGGACTACAACGGTGGGCTCGATCATCCAAACCTAGCAATAGCTTGTCAGACAAAATCTCCTGCATGAAGGCTAGGTGGAGCTTACCTTCAACGTATGTGCTCCGGGTTGTACGGGGAGCACCATCGGAACAGAGTTTATGCTATTCGCTACCCATCCGTCGACGCCGTTCCATGGCGCGGGGACCTGTCCTGGCACGGACTTGGGCACGAAGTACTTGGTCACCGGAGCGCCGTCGTCGATCTGGAGGGCGATGCCCAGCGGGCGGTCGTCTCCGAGGGTGTTGAGAGAAGGCGAGACGAGCGTCGTGATGGTGACGTTGCCGCCTTGGTTTTTGGTGTTGAAGAGGAAGAAGTCGTACTCGCTGAGGGGTGCTATGAGCAACTGCGAAGATAGAGAGGGAGAAACGAAACTCACATGCTAGGGCCGCTGCCCGCGGTGAAGTTCAGCTCGTTGCCACCGCGAGGCCATGGCGTGACAGCTGAGAGCGTCCTTCCGTGGCCAGGAAGTTCAGTCCAGGTGATGCCTTGCACGGTCGTGTTCCTGGAGGAGTGCGCGGCTTCGATGGAGACAGCACCATCACCCTCGACGAAGCCTAGCGAGTCATCATCAGCCTCAATCTTCCTCAACGACATAGTTGCGAGACTCACCCTTGAAGCCGCTCGGGACAACGGTATGGTTCGCCACGAGCGTAACAGGCACCGACATCTTCGACTGGCCCTGAGGCGACGCCGTGAAGGTCAACACAGCGGTCTGCACGCCAGACACCTTGCCCCAGTCGATGGAGAGGAAGACCCTCTGCTCCGGGGAGCTCGGTGAGATAGAGCCCTTCGCGGGCGAGATGTTGACCCACGACGCGTTGCTGGTGACGGTGAACGTGAAGGGTGTCGGACCGCCTGCGCCGACGTCGACGAAGCGGTTGCCGGTGGGGACGAATGGGTCGATCGTGATGGTTGGGTTGGGGCAGCCGTAGCCTTGCGCGCAGTTGTTGACGTTGTCGCCGGGCCTGTGTACAGTGGCGTTAGTCACTCGAAGGATGGGGTATTCGGAGGAACGAGAGACTTACCAGGCTCCCATGCTTCCTTCGGGGACGATGCGCATCGCACCTGCCAGAGCTTGCTTCGAGGGCTGGACTTTGGTGATCATCGGCATCCTAGGGAAAGCGGTCAGTATCGCGAACAGAAGTGGTGGCTGGGAGGAACGTACGTGTTAGTCATGGGCTGCTGCCAGTAGTAGTACATAACGTGCGTCTGATCCATCATGTGGTCCCTGTACAATGTCAGAACCGGCCGTGCTGCTCCCCTGCGAATTGTGCTCACCATTTACCTAGAGACCGTGCATAAGTCAGCTCAGCACTCCCACTGTGCTTAGGAAGGCCACATACCGTCCAACAAGCTATGGTAGTCCTTCTCGAGTTGCGCGTCCTGCATGAACAGGCTCTCGACCTGGTTCGCGTAGTCGTTCGCGCTCAGGCGCGCCTGCGACGCGCGGAGGTTGTTGATGCCCGCGGAGACCCACATCTGCGTGAGCGTCGTCGTCGCGAGGATCGGGTGGTGCACGAGCTGGAAGAAGGACGCCTTCGCGTCGGACGGGAGCTTGTTGTACAGCTGCGTCGAGACCGCGACCATGCTCTGCAGTTCCGCTACAACGTTCTCCGCCCTATGCCATTCACTCAGTTACTGCGACCGAGACCAGCGCAAAGCGAAAAAGACGCACTCGCGGTAGTTCACCAGACTATACGTCGTCGAGTTCAGCAGCTCCGGCTTCCGCCTCATATTATGGCGCGTGACGTTATGAATGAGGCCCGCGACGGTGCCCGCGTCCTGCGGGGAGAGGTCCCACTCGCGCTCGGCCCACTGGACGACGAAGCTCGGGTAGTTCTGCGGCGTCCAGCGCGCGGCGTCCCAGGCGAGCGTGAGGAACCACTCGGTGTGCATCTCGTACGGCTTCATGTCGCCGACGTTGAGCACCCAGATCTTGACGGCGTCGCGCGCGACGGTGAGCGACATTTGCTCGAAGGTCTGTGTGCTGTGTGAGCGTTTGGACGGGGTGCGCGGTCTGGGGTGAAGATACCTTCTCGATTTGGCTGCTCTGCGGGAGAGAATCCGTGTCAGAGCTGATATAACTGTGGTCGATCGCAGAAGGAACGTACAGTGATCCACTTGTAATCTCTAGGGTCGCCGACGTAGTCAACCTACACATCACATAGTCAGCATCCGAAATCCAGCGTATGGGTCAGAAGAGCTTACGTGGTAGTAGACACCAGCACCACCAGTCCTGTTGCGCTCACTCGGACGCGGATTGCGGCGGACGTTGCCCCAGCTGAATCATCTCATCAACACCTGCTTCCAGGTCAAGAGCCCAATCACCCACTTGTCATCAGTCCACATGAGAGTGATGTCGTCCGGCACGCGCAGGCCGTCGTCGTAGTACCCCTCGACCTCCTTGTCTACGTCGCGAGCGCGGTTGGTCAGCTGGTGTGAATAGAAGGGGGAATGTACGGGGGAACGTACAGAGCGTCCAGACCTGCGGGATGTGCGTGACGTCGGTGGTGTTGTAGACGTTCATGAGGATCTGGCGCTGGTCGGCGACGACCTTCTCGAGGAGCTCGATGTTGTTCCCCTCGCCTTCCAGGGGCACTACATATCATTCCCTATCAGCTCGACCGCCCTCGTCTCTCGAGCTCGCGTGCGAGTACTTACGATCACCTTTAAGCAACGCTCGCATCAGCCTCCCTCACTCCTCCCATACTATGAGCACTCACCATTCCCGCGCATCCCGACCGTCCACATATTCTCGTACGGCTTCGCCCGCTGCGCGCCCTGCACCCAAAAATCGTATATCGCCTGCGCGTTCGCGCTGTAGTCCCAGGGCCCCTTGCCGAACAGGTTCCACTCGACGGGGATGGAGCGCATCATCGGCTCCTCGTGGCTCGTGCCCATCACGATGCCGTACCAGTCCGCGAGGGCTTGGTTTTGCGGGTCGTCGACGCCGAAGGCGCTTTGGGCGAGGGGTTAGTATGGGGAGGGAGGGGGGGAGGAGGGGGGAAGGACGGTACCTGCTCCATTGGGCGGGCCAGAGGTGGTTCCCCTTCAGCCTGAGGATGAGCTCGAACCTGCCCATCGCCGTCAGCACCTCGCTCTCTGCGCGTGCATACAGGTACGCACAGCTTGGTGTAGAAGAAGTGGTTGAACGGCGAGCCGGTCAGGGCAGCCCCAGTGCCGTTCGTGAACTTCTCCATCGCCCAGTTCTGGAGCGCGGGCTGCTCGTCGTTGAGGAAGATCGCGCGGTACTGCACCGTCGGCGGGCCGTGCGCGCACCCGCGCGAGGCCACGAACAGGCTCGCGTGCTTCGTCGTCGGCACGTCTGCCCACCAGTACCACGGCGACACCCCTTTTGCGCAAGTGGTCAAGTGGTCAATTGAGCGTGAATATGTGCTGCTAGAGCAGGAGGGGGCGCGTACCGAACTGCTCGGAATGGTCGTACAGGGCGAAGATCGTGCCGCGCTTGTCCGACCCGACGATCACGTACGCGCTCTGCACGCCCGGGAGCGGGTCCTTGACCTCCTTCGCGACGAACGCCTCCCACTTTCCCTCGATGCCCGACACGTCGAGCTTCGTCCTGTTCACGACCGCGTCGATCAGCGCCGAGTGGCCCAGCGTGCCCACGATCACCACGTTCGCTCCAAACGCCTGGCTCTGGCTCTGACTCTGGGCCTGGGTCGTAGTGACGTTGCGCAGAGCGGGCTTGACCCCAGTGACCATCTCGATGTCGGACGCAAAGTCGGACGCGGCGCGCTGTACGCCGGGCCATTCGTCCGGGGAGAGGAGGATGGGCGCGGCTTTGCGCGCGGAGACGATGGGGAAGGTCGAGGGCGAGGAGGCGAAGGCGACGCAGGTGGGCTGCCCGATGGCGAGCGCCCCGCTGATGAGCGCGAGCACGCCGAGCGCGGCGGTGGCGAGGCGGCTGGGTGCCATGTCGCCGACTTCTTGCTCTCGCGGTGGAGTTGGAGTTGTAGGGCACGCACCGCGCGCGTCCCGGGCACTATAAGTACGTCCGGGTTCGCGTCAGACTTGGAGACTCGCGAGTCAGACTCCGCCGCGCGCCGTACCGCAGGCCCGCGGGGAGACGCTACGCGCGACGGGGCGACGAGCTCGTGACCGTCGCGCGGGCCAGGCACTGCACGCCGGACCATCCTCGGGGGCATTCATGACGCGGCCACGGGGGACGAGTTCTAGTGCGTTACGTCTGCGCGAGGGCGCCAGGCCGTCCGCTCGTCGAATGCGCGCAGGGCGGACCGGGCTTTCAGGCCGTCACCTGATCGCGCGCGCGTCCTCGGCGAGTGCGAGGATGTGGGCGGGGCGCTATTTTTGTGCGAGTATGATGCGTGATGGAAGATGGAAGATGGAAGATGGAAGAGAAGGGGAGGGGGCGGTCGGAGGCCCGGAGAGGGAGGGACGGTCGTCAGCGGGTCAGGCAGGCGTAATGGCGGAGGCGATTGCGCGGCTGAGAGGATGCTGGGCTTCGCGGGTTCGCAGGCTTCGGGGGGCGGGGCTGGGGAGGCTATTGCGGCCGCGGTCACGAGAACGTGGGTGCGCGTGGGGCGCGTCGAAGTTGAGAGGCCGCAGAGAAAAGCGCGTCCCTTTGGGCGATGGGGCGCGTCGTTGGCGGAGATAGATGGCGCTTGGCTGGGGGAGAAAGACCGAAGGCGAGGTTAGTCAGGCTAGCCAGGCACCGGAGAGTGGCTGCTGGCAGGGGTTAAGGAGGGACGGAGCAGCGGGAAGGAAGTTGGCGCTTCCTGCAGGACACCCGGTGGTCCTCTTAATTGAGTGCGATCGTCGTAGTGCAGCTGGTCAGCGAGGATGCCGGGATGCTGCTTGCGTTCTCCTGAAGCGATCAGCGACGCTCTAGCAGGTACCTGACTCTCGGTGCAGCTGGCACTCGTCAATGGAGCCCACGTAGCGAGCGATACTTTTGAGATGCCGGAGACGGCACTCCGGTCAGTCAGCTGCACAGAATCCGAAGTGACCGTCGGCGACAACATTAGTAGCAGGCAGGTGCAGCGTCAATGGAGTGTGCTTACCAATATTAGCTCCATACATCACTCAATTTATACATAGCAAGTATCATGTATTTAAAGAAAGATACAGAGCATTACTTGGTGTAATTGTCCGGAGAGCATCGTCATCGTCCCGGTCAGGGGGAGGACACGAGAGGCGCACGGGAGACGCGCTGTTACTGGGAACGTGACTCTGGTGACGCGTCTGTGACTTGACGCGTTTGTCGGAGGGATTGGCAGGTCGCGCGACTTGCCACACACACTTGCTCCTTCCCACCCACAGCATACCCTTTCCTCCTCTTCTCTTCTCCGTGCTGCATTCACGATGTCTATAGTAACGATTAGGGTGAGTAAAACTCTGATTTACTGGTTGAATACGACTGATATGCGGCTTAGAATGTGGAGTTCCTCAACAACCCTGCCCGCTTCCTCGACCCATACCACTTCCGCGTCACCTTCGAGTGCATCGCTCCCCTACCAGAAGGTCCGTCCCTCTCTCCCCACCCTCCTTCGCCCCACTCACCCTGCCCTCCCGTTCCCAGACCTCGAGTGGCGGCTCATCTACGTCGCCTCCCCGGGCAACGAGGAGCTCGACCAGGAGCTCGACGACTGCCTCGTCGGGCCCGTCCCCGTCGGCGTCAACGCCTTCGAGTTCGAGGGCTCCGCCCCCAACCCCGCCAAGATCCCCCCCGAGGACGTCTTGGGGGTCGCCGCGCTCATCCTCACCGGCTCGTATAGGGACCAGGAGTTCGTGCGCGTGGGATACTACCAGAACACGGAGTACGACAACGAGGAGATGAAGGAGAGCCTGCCGGACCCGATCCGCTTCGATCGGCTGGTGAGGGATATTAACCAGAAGCCAAGGGTGACGCGCTTCCAGATCAAGTGGTGAGTCTGCCAGTGTTTCTCGTTCGGTGTGTGCGGAGGTTGATCGGTGGATGGCAGGGATATCGTACCCCCACAACCACGCTCTGCCGTAGCGGCAGGCGCTGCGAACTCGGCCGCCGTACCCTCGGCAGACGACCTCGCGGAGGACGACGACGCGGAACCATCGACGAACGGCAAGCCCGCGTCATGACCTCCCTCTTTCCCCAGACCCATGCATATATCCTGCTGCTGCTCCGTGTGCTCTTCGTTTGTCCACAGTAATATCGCTATCCGCTGTTGTAGCTCACCCGTCATTGTCTATATGGTAGCATTAGGAAATCCTTGCCGTCTCTTCGTGACGCATTTCGCCCAGCCGTGAGCTTGACCCCGGACTCGGGACCGCACGCGCACCTCGCGTATGACGCGTGGAAAGCGCTGCTCGGCGTCTTTCATCCTCGTGCACCATGCTTCGAGCCTACTTTTCGACGCATTTGGCAGGTGATGTTTTCGCCTGCAGCTGTGCTTCTCCGCTTGCCCTTCTCGTGCGCATATGTACTCGTGTCTGGGCCGTGCTTGGGGAGGCTGTTCAGAACTCCCTCGCAGCGCGCGTGTGGTGCACTGTACCCTGACCAGTTCGGAGGGCACTGGAGTTTCTGTATGCTGACGGTCTAGCAGGCGCGCGGTTTTGGCAGGTAGTGAACAGGAATTTGAGTCGTCGGCGCGAACTTACTTATGGCGGGAGGTGGCGTACCAGTGCAATCTACGGATGGAGCAGTAGGTGTGTCCTCTCTGGCTTCGCGCGACGCGGACTGAAGACGGTGCATTTGGCTGCAGAGAAACGTGACGCTCGTCGAAGGTGGCGACGGAGAACAAGAGCGCGAGCGCCTCGCCGACTTGTTGGAGTTGTTGTTATGCAGTCGCACACTGCAGCAGGATTCGTCTCTAGGCTGATCTCCTGCGCACAGAGGGTATGCTCTGCGCGTACCCATGGGCTCGCGCGAGGTTCTGTGCGGTGGCGCGCCACAATAACAACCTGACTGCTCTTCCTTCCGCACCTTCCCCAAAAATGAACCCCAGTCGACTCTTCCACTGGCAGAGGCAGTGATCCTGAAGCTTCCCTCATGCCACCCTACCTCCCCGCACCGCCTCCACGCTTCCCGTCCCTTCTTTCTCCCCTCCCCGCCCAAGCCTACCAAAATCAGCAACCTCGTCCTCAGGCGATCTCGATGCCCCGCGGCGCGTCCTCCCCTCCGAGCCACCTATACCACCCGTCCCGTGTTTCTCCTACGTGTGCAAGCTGCAGGGACGCACGAGGCGAATAACGCTAGCCATCCCGCAGCTCTTGGTGACCTGATAGGGAAGGTCCTGGGATTGGTTTGGGTGTCCTTCGCGGCGTGGCGGGGGTCGTCGGTGACTCGTCCTATGGTGGATGATATGTGCGTACGTACTGAGCTGAGTTTGTGCGTATGCTAATATGTTCGTTTCTCCTAAGGTATTCTGAGGGATTCTGGTAGGCCGGCCGAGGAGACTATGCGAGGAGAAGCTCAAGAGTATGTGCACGTCCGAGTTAGGCTCCCTGTTCTGGCGTAGGCCCGAGCTCGACACGCGGACTGCCTCCTTGGGTATACGGCTCGCCGCGACATACAGTAACACCTCGCCTTTCCTGGCATCGGGGCAGCGGGATGTGTATTAGATATAAGAGCAAGCGTGTTGGAGAGCCGTGTTCCCCTGCGATCGCGCACTTCTACTACCGACCTCATCATTATCCGACTGTCTAACTGACATTGGGTGACTGTCCGTAAGGAATCTGGTGACAGTTGTACCAGACGTCGGACTTCAAAAAGGCGTGACACATTGGCCCTGGGGGGCCTGGGCGAAATCCGTAACCCTAGACCGGTTCCAATTTATACATGGTTTAGAGACAGTTGGGTTTACCTGGAAAGCTCTCGACGCGAGGCCTGCAGGTCCGCGAGTGATATCACCTGCTACCCCCCACTTACCACACAAGGCAACGGATCACTCGTCGAGGTGGTGCAACCGTGATATGCGAGGTTTAGAACAGCTGGAGAGGACGGTTTGGAATCTGGAAGGGGGGGTGCCCCCCTCTTCCAGATTTTGGCATTTAGAACGCCTCCACGGGCGCTTACGAGCTACAAGCGAGATTTGGAAAACCGATCGGAGTTTGAAAATGTCACGCTCCCCACCGGCGGGTTGTTCCCTCCGGTGTTTAGAACTTCTAAACCTGTATCCAAACGGCTTACGGACAGTCACCCATTGTCATGGACGCGATGCACGAACAACCCGAACCCGAACCCGAATCCGCCCTCCCCACTCTGCCTCAGCCTCTCGCGATCGAGCTCCGCACCTCCGTCTCCTCCATATCTCTCGACGCGCCGACGCCGCGCCTTTACTACAACCTGCACGACCACGTCGAAATGGCGCTCGCGGGGAAAGAGATCCCCGCCGAGCCGGAGTGGGTGCGCATGCTGTTGCGCCCAGGCCCGCGTGTTCCGGTGCCCCCGCCGCCGCCGCCGCCTTCGCCGGATCCGGATTGGCGTCCGAGTGCGCGTGGGGGTGTGGGGGCGGGGTTTGGGTGGTTTGTGGATGTTGGCGAGGGGGAGGGGGAGGGGGTTTGGGCGGAGCGGTTTGATTCTGAGAGTGAGGAGGATGAGAGTGAGGAGAGTGAGGAGAGTGAGAGTGGGGAGGAGGAGGATAGTGGGTATGAGGAGGAATATGAGGAGGAGGAAGAGGAAGAGGATGGGTCCGAGTCACCTCAGGCAGGGGTTAGCGTGGTCTGTGAGACGTATTCTTTGTACATGGGAAAGGGCTCCCGCAGACCTACCTCGCGCAAACGTCCGCGACGTGGGATATAAATAGATGCGGGGTCTAGACCTTATCGTAAGAGGAAATCCTATAAATGGCTGCTCCTACAGGAACTCCCTCTAAAATGCAGTATCAGGAGCCCTATTGCAGGCCTCACAGTGAATTCTGCAGACAGTAACTACAGTCATGATGCACAGAAATATGTTGAGCATATGAAATACGACCTAAGAGCCACGGAGAGCTTCACGCAGGGGTCCACACATACGTTGGCGCCGAACTTCGCGTCAACCTCTCGACCAACCTCGGCATTGACCATAGCATGATCCTCTGAGTGATCCCCCTTTCCGACCTCGTCGCTGACCTCTGCGCCAACGCTCGGGCGCACCTTCGCGCAGACCTCAGCGCGGACGTCCGCACGTACTATCTCGCTAATATTTAATATAATTTTCTCCGATTTGTTCATCGTGGGAATCCCGGGCGACCGGCTCATATTCCGAAATGCCCAATCCGGTATATAGACGCCCATGCTTTGGGCGTTCAAGACTCTCTCGGAAAACATAACTGTTGCAGTAGGTACAATAAAATTCCATGGCCAAAAAGAAGTAGAGCGACATATTCAGGGATAGTGAATCTAACCTCCATGGTATACTGAAGCGATATTGTGGCACCTTTATGTACAGTGTATGCTGGAGGGCATAGGATGCACTGTAGTTCATGAAGCTGCAAGCAAGTTCACTCGTCTTCGTGCCAATTCGATGTGATCCATCTTCTACAGGTCGTAAAATGCCGCCGAAAGCGACGGTTAAGCAGCTATAGCATAGAGTATCACCATCACATGTTCAATTCTCTACGATACATTGTGTTCGGTCAGATATGTCACATTCTTTGTTCTGAGCGCACTGTAGTTCATCTGAAGCTGTAAGCAAGTTCGCTCGTCTGCGTGCCCGTGCGAAGTGGTCCGTCTTGTACAGGCGGTAATATGCCACCAAAGGCTGCACTTAAGCAGACATAACATAGAGCATTACCATCTTAAGTTCAATTCTTTATGAAACATCTTGCTCCCCCCGATATGTCGAATTCTTTGTTCTGAGCGAAATTCAGGACACTAAAAGGGGCCGTCAAAGACGTCGGGCCGGGAGGCGGTCCGTCTATGCCGCGAGCGCCCGTGCCTTTGGACGGCGATCCTCCGTGCAAACCTTCGCGCAGACCTCCGTGCGGACGTCTGAGACGACGTCTGCGCGGGGTTCCTCATAGAGCATCGCGCAAACATTTGTGCTATCGTCCGCACGGTGGTCCTCGCTATGCTCCTTCATAGATTTTCACCTTTCAGTGTTCACCCAAGAGCCTAAGCCGGTGACAGGCATTGTATATTTATTTGTGGTAATTTTGAGCATAGGTGCAGTACACGGAAAGCCTGCCGGAAGCCGTCGCGGCAGATCGGAGGACGCTCGCAAAATGTGCCAAAAAGCATTATTCTACTGGGGGATTCATTCCGCCCGATTAGGATTACAGTGGGAAAGGTCCGCAGGGGGAGGGGGTCTCTCAGACGGGTTTCCCACGTACCAAGAAACCGGTCTGACAGCACCCTCGCGGCCCTGCCTGAGGTGGTCCGAGTCCGCGTCCGAGTCGGGGTACGCCACGGCACCGTCGCAGCCGTGCACACCTCCGTCTTCGCCTTCTCCGGTGCCCTCGCTCCCGCCATCGCCGTCACCGTTGCCTGCTCCATTGCCCTCACGCGTGCCCTCCCTTCCGCCTTCAATCCCCCCGCAGCCTCAACCATACCCAACACCTCCGCCCACAGGACCTCCAACACCTCCCCCAACGCGCGCCCCCACACCCCCTCCCTCCGACCCTTCCCTCCCTCCATGCTACCTCCCCACGCTCCCCTACCCCATCCTCTCCAACATCCTCTCCCACCTGCACCACACCGACGCGCTCGCGCTCACGCGCACCTGCCGGGCCCTGCGCGCCCCGCGCGTCATTGCGCTCGCGCTGGCACGGCTGCGCTTTCCCGTAGGGAGGGGCGACGAGGCGTACACGGCGTACGCGGGGTGGCTCCTCAGGAGCTTTTTGGGGGTGCTGGAGGAGGGAGGGGGAGGCGCGTGTGGGATGGGCGCGCGGGAGGTGGCGCGGTGTGTAAGGAGCTTGCATGTGTATGATGCGGATGGGGATGCGGAGATTTGGACGGGCTGGGTGCCTGCAAGGGAGGAGGGGGAGGAAGAGGGGGAGGGCGGGGAGCTCGAGGAGGTGCGGGGCGCGCAACCCGGGCAGGGAGGGGCCGCAGGAGAGACTCTGGCAAGCGAGTCGACTAATCGCGAGGCTACAACCCATAGCGACGGCAACGAACGCACACAAGCCGACGTCCCCGAGCCCAACGATGCAGGAGAGCCCGAACCCGCCCCCGGACGTGCGATGGTCCAGATCTTCCAGACCTTCCCCCCGCTCTCCGAGTCCCCGCCCCCAGAGGACCCGCCCTCGGTCTTCTACCTGCACCTCCTCGCGGACATCGACCGCTCGCTCTGCCGGATCGTGTGCCGCCTCCCGCGCCTGCGCGCGCTCGTCGTCGACGCGCGCGCGGCGGGCCCGCTCCGCGCGTGGCCGCTCTCGTGGACCATTGGGGTCGTGCGCTCGGGCGCGCTGAACCTGCGCCTCGTCGACGTGGCGCTGCTGAACGTGTGTGTGCGGCAGGGCGTGTATGCGGAGGAGGAGGGGGGAGTCAAGAGGGGGATGTGGGGGAGGGGCTCGTTTGAGAGGGTGGTTGTGAGAGGTGGGTTGATGGGGTATCCGAGGCCGAGGACGGAGGAGGAGGAGGAAGGCGCAGAGGCGGGGCCGGTAGGGCATCCTGCACGTCCTCGGGAGCCACAGCGAGAAGTGCCTCATCCTCCTCCGCCGCCGCCGCCGCCATCCCCAACCCCACGGGAGGAGCAGGAGGACGAGCAGGACGAGCCGCAGGGCACAGGGACATACCAACGGCCACCACACGCAGAAGAGGTCCCACACCGCCCGGGACCGCGCACGCCCGATGAGCTGCAGGCAGCCGCAGAGTACGCGCGGCTCGACGAGTACTTCCAGACTATCCTCGAGAACATGGACCCCGCGCGTATGGGGCGGCGCGCGGACTGGGCGTCCGCGCTCGTGCACAATGGCGCGTATATGGGCCTGCTCGACGTGCATGAGACGTTTGCGGGCGCGTGGCCCGGGCAGCCTGGGGATGGCGGGACGGGCGGGGGAGGGTGGTTGCACGCTGTGCGGGAGAAGATGGAGGAGAGGGGAGTTGGGTGGAGGTGGCTGAAGATTCTGAATGTGAGGACGGAAGAGAGGTTGCTGAGGTGGTACGAGGAGGCTATGCGGGCTGGAACGGTGAGTCTGGTTATCGAGATATGCCTGCTGCTCACCATACTGAAGTCGACTTTGTGTAGAACCAAGGCGCATTGGCGAAGGTCGAAGGGCTTTCGCTGGACGTCCGTCTCAGCGCGGACGCCTGGGACGCCCTCGTCGAGATCTTCCCCCGTATGCGTCTGTACAAGCTCAGGCTCGTCGCGTATCCGAACGACGAGCTGTGGGAGGCTGCCTTGCGTCCTGGCGGAGCCTTGAGCAAGCTCCTGGCCAGGCTGCCACTCTTGCACGAGCTGATTGTGGATTGCCCGTGGGACGTGCAAGAGAACGAGTGCGTGTGTCCTGGAACAGTGGTGAGTGAAACAACAAGTAGGACTGTATCCGCTAGCGTTGACCAGGGCACATGCAGGAGGAGTGGGCAGCTGTGCTCGCCCATGCGCCAAACCTCGGCAGCTTCGCGCTTCCTCGGGCGATGGTACTGACCGAATCGGCGTCAGCGGATACCTCCCCGGAAGTCGTGGGTGAAGATGCCGCCGAGCCTGAAGACGACGAACCTGACGAAGACGACGCTGGCTACTTCTCAGCTTCCGAGGGGTCTGTTACGGAGATGCCACCCGACCGCCTTGCCGCACCTACCAGCAGCCTAGAAGCTCAAGACCAACTTGACGTGTTTGCGGCCAGCCTCTTCGCGGGCCTTCCACCTACTGCAACACTTGAAGAAGTGATCTTCTTGCCACAACGGAGCTTCTATGCGACATGCACCGCACAGGTGTATAGCAGGGAGTCCGGGCAAGGAGGAGTGCGTGAGGAGAAGTACAAGCGGTTCTGGGAGTACGACTGGGAAGACTGGGAATGGGTGCCAGGTCCTGGTGCAAAGCCCAGGTCGTGCAGGTGGTTCGAGGGAAGATGGCCAGCACCCATAGCCTCGGGGGAGATACTGGTAAGACAGTTGCCGGAGCCTATGCAGACGGAAGAAGAGGTAGGCAAGAAGAACCAAGCAATGTCTGAATGACGGAGAGCCTAGCAAGATCATGGACCTGGATAGTATAGTACATTGAGCATAGGTGCTCGCTCGACGCTGCTGGCAGTAGATAATCTCAATAAGGATAATTTAGGCGTAAACATGAACTTACGCTGGCACTAGCCGTGTCAAGGGCCCGTGATGGATGCAGACGCTATCGGCACCTTCGCCGTCTCTGCGATCTCTGCCGTCTCCTCCACTTGTTCCTTCGTGAATCCTTCCAGCAGCCCCTCCATTCTCCTGTAGTCCTCCTCCAGATTGTCCAGCTTCTCCTGCAGTCGCGCGACCTCCAGACGCAGCTCCGGTTCCAGCGCCGCTCTTCTCCGGACCTCATCGTCCGTGCGCGTATCGCGCTGGACGATAATTTCGTACTGCGTTTTCCAGCGCAAGGCCTCTGATTCTGCGCGGCGCGCGCGCTCCTCGTAGGTCGCCTTGATCATGGCGAGGCCGTCGCGTGCCTGGCCCTCGGCGAGCTCGGCGCGCTCGAGGAGCTCGTTGTTCTCTTTGGTGACCTCGCTCGCGTGTGCAGACGCCTTGTTGTAGAGGTCACGGAAGAGGTCGCGGTCCTTCTCCGCTTCGGCTTTGCGTCGCTGGAGCTCTTCGTTCGCCGCGCGTAGCTGGGAGAGCTTCTGCTCCCATTCCGCTGCGGAGAGAAGCGCGGGCTGCTCTTTTTCTACAGTCATGGTGGGTTCTTGCGCCTAAGTCTCTCGGTAGGTTAGAAGGCCTGTGTCATCGTGGGCAGAAGCGCTGAACAGACTCTATGAAACATCACTCACAGTCAGCTGGGGAGGCGGGGTGCTATTGCATGTAGTAGGATGTAGTCGTGTCCGTGGCTGGCCCAACGCGTCACAATAGCTTTACTCTATCTCAAAGCGTTGAAGTTAACGACCGCCCTAGATATAGATGCAGAAAGAAGTAGGATTGCTATGAGCAGAGCGCTGTGAGGTGCTGCCAGCCAGAACTTGCGTCAGTGAAGGTGCAAGCACAGGCGTGAGAAAAGAGACGCCCGCAGCCTGCAGGTTGGTACCGGCGTCTCAAATGATCGCCGGTCATGAACCAGTCTGATCATTCCCGTGGCGACATGATTTTGAAGTTCGTGTCGACCAGCGGGTTCCACATGTACATCCTCCAGCAGCCTCCAGCTTTCATAAACTCACTGGGCGTGGCTCACTACCGGAACCTTGGGAGATGTGCACTATTCATCGACGGCCTTATTGGCAGCCACCATAGGACTTCAGTTGCCCGCCGTTCTGACGATCAACGCTGCACGCACTCTGGCGCTAGTACTGTATCATCATGGCCCTCACGCGTTACGGTACGTGGGACGGAAATCCGTGAGTTGTGCATCAATAGGGGTTGTCAGCGGTCACAACGTGGCCTCATAACCTGAACTTGGGGTGACCTGACCGATGTGCTTCAGTTGGGGTCTCACGAGCTACTCATGCCGCGCGGGGCCCTTCTCGACGAGCGCCAAGGGCAGTACACACTTGCATCGGTCTTCATTCTCTTGAGAGTGTTGCTTTTGCATCATCCAGCCAACGCTCTGTCGAATGCACGGCTGGGCACTCTCCAATGGTCCTCTCTGTGTTGCTTTCCCAGGTGGCCGCCGCGCCAATGCAGGGGTGATGATATCGGTGCCCTACACTTGCTTGCAATGAGCGGTAACGCATGGGCGCATCGCGAAGATGCGCACCGCCCAGGAACTCGTGCCCGACGGTTTCATAACCTCTCCCAGGCCGCACCTGATGACATCTATGCCCATAGCGTTCTCTTCGATATCAGATACAATGGGCACATTATGTCCGATCTTGAGCGGGCCCTGATCGGTACGTCCCCTCCCTTTAAGCTGTAGCAATCCTTTCCGCCGGCCTCCCCTGCTCACGCTGACCGCTAGTGTCATGTCTGCCAAGCGATCGCCAGTGCGGAGTCCCGCCGTCTCCCTCATCGACGATTCTAATCTGATATTCGGGACTTCATTCGGGGCCATCGAGGGCAGCCCATCCCACGTCGCGGCTACTTACATGGCAGACGCCCGACGGGTCGCGCACGACCATACCCTCACCAGTGTGACCGCCTCAGATTGGACTTGGACGTACGACTTCGCCGGTGAGTGCTGCTTCTCTTAGCAAACCACGGACGTGGATTGAGTTTCGCACCTTGTCAGGCTTTACTCGTATCGAGTTGCACGGCGCTATACTGCCATGGATAGCTGGAACGCTACCGGTTGTCCACTTCACTATGGACAATGGAGCGCCTGTACCGACAGTACTGCCAAACACTAGCGAAGTCCTGAACAACTTCATGTTCTACGCGTCGGAAGCGCTGTCACCAGGACCGCACACACTGACTGTCAACGTCTTCAACGCCTCCGTGGATGCACCCTTCCTCATCGACTTTCTGCTCGCCTATCACGTCTCCGACGTCCTCGTAGCAGTGAGCGAACCTTCGTCTTCCACCTCACTGGCATCCTCTGCCTCTTCCGGCACCGCAGAGTCGCCGACCTCTACAGGCTCGAACTCGCAACTCAACAAATTCCCGGTCGGTCCGGTCGTCGGCGGAATAGTCGCTGGTGTGGTAATTCTGCTGCTCCTGGCGGCCATCTTGGCTATCCTCTACCTCCGGTGGCGGCGGCACAACGCGAAACTGGACGGACCGCCTCCTTACGGTGAGTGTTGTGCCTTTGGCCGATTCGCTCGCGTTTCAAGAATAAGTGGTGGGCTGATACTGTTGCCTGGGGTGTGACAGATGGAGAACAAGCCGCTGCTTTGTCGTACCCGATGACGCCAAGTAGACGATCGCAAGGAGCGTCAGAGTCGAGGGCCAGGTCGACGGGCGATGGCACGTCGACGACGCCAGACCTGCCGCCATCCCCTAGCTCGAGTACGCGAAAGGATAGCGGCACAGGTCATGATTAAGCGTCATAGGCGTCCGGGAATGTCGTCCCTTCGCTGTTGTGCTGCTGTGCGCTCTGGAAGCGGGCGGCAGGAACAAACAGCGCACGAGCTGTGACGAAAGACTCCAGCTCACCCAGTGATCAGTGATGAAGGTTTGTCCGCACGCCAAAGCACTCCTACTGAGAGGTCTCTACGATGCATTACATGCTCTACGATATCGACAGAACATCGGATACACATCACGGTTCTCACAATCTACATGTTACTATCCCAAACATGTACCTACGAAGTTACGAACTGGTTACCAAACGTTTTCACGTACCAGTCTGTATACGCACATTCGTCGCGTATACGTATGCAGGACATGCAACACGAACACGACAGTAGTCTCGCCAGCACCCGGGTTGCCCTCGACGTCGCTCACCATGTGTTCGCGGTATGAGCGGTAGCTACGAACGTTCCGGGGAGCGTGAGCCTGCCGAAAGGGCGCTTGGACATCGGAATCACAGCCGGCCACGTCGCGAACTCCGTTGTCGGAATGGCGCTCCTCGCTTTGACTACTTACCTAGTCTACTCACGCTTGCGCCAGTGTCAGCCCGCTGCAAAAGGAGCAACGGGCTGCGAGCAGGAGATCCCTGGCATGCGTTTCAAGGCTGAGTATCGTGTTCTCTGTTACGGTCTCTACTGAGGGACTTCAGTTTGGAGGTTCGAACCAGACACGCCTATTTGGCGTAATCCAGTTCGAACCGCACCGGCGGTGGCCGAAGAACAAAAGCAAACGGGCGCTTAATTAAAGAGTTGCCAGTAGGAGGCTTGAACCCCGGGCCTGACGCACCGCGAGGCTGTTAGCCCGGCACTTAGACCACTGCACCACAACGGCTTTGAGTGGCCTTGAACTGTGTCGTATAGGATACGTTATCTTAGTCTCCTGTGGACTTAATAGTATTCTGGAGATCTGCGCGAAGAGGACCCGCCATTCGTGCTCCCTCCCCTCCCTCGCTGCGCTCGGGGGGTCCCCCAAGCCGGGAGCACTCAGGCGGGCACTCTAAAGCCTCGTTCGCGCTTTTAAACATACTGGCAGCCCCTGGGGACATGTACAGAGCATGTCGAGCCCCATTGTAAGTTCCTAACCCTAACCCCTAACCCTAAGCCCGAACCCTAATCCGAACCCTAACAGCACGCGGGCTGCATCCCAACTAGGGGAAGAGCACCGGAAGAGGTAACAATGACCTCTATATTATAATAAAAAGCGCAGCTTTCACAGACTGGTGGTGCAGTTGGTTCAGCCGCTGTCTCTCAGCTCGAGAGGGTGCCGGTTCGATTATGTGCTTGCGCAGTTATTTATTTGCACAGATTTATTCTGACAAGCGCCCGGTATGGTTTGTACTGGATTACGCCAAATAGGCGAGGGAAGTTCGAACCTCCAAACTGAAACTCTTGCTCTACTGTCGTCCTCGTGCACGCTCTCTTCTGGGTCGTTCCTATCACATATCTGTCAGCAGTAAGTGGTATCGGTGTGGCCCTTGTCTTGAACACCGTACCGTTATCAGGCAGAATCTGACGAATGTTAGAGGAACGAGAACTTTTCTCAGTGACCACGCTGCGCTGGCTCTATAACGACGAACAACGTACGTGAGATCCTCCTGCCAGTGGCCAAGTCTCGCATGTACAGGTTCCCTCAGCCTGACTCGTTGTCGCAGAGCGCGCGGTTCGTTACGTGCCGTTCAACGTGCAGGCCTTCGTGAACGTAGGTCTGCAAGCCGCAGGAGCCACCAAATGCACCTCTTTGGAGAAGCTCCAAGATGGTGCGCCATGACAATATACTCACAATGCCTCTAATTCGCCTTACACCATCATGTCAGGTGCCCTGAATCGCGTCTTCTTGCTCACGTTCGATAATGATGTTGAACTGATCGCCAAGATTCCTTATCCTTGCGCTGGACCAAGGCATTTCTGTACCGCAAGCGAGGTAGCCACCCTCGACTTTCTGCGCACAGAACTCGGCTTCCCTGTCCCGCACGTCCGGGCTTGGTCTTCCAGGGCTGAACAGACCGCAGTGGGGGCGGAGTTCATCATGTACGAGAAGATCCCCGGCATACAGCTGAGGTGCCTCGACGACGCTAGCGTCCCTCTCCCGGACGATCCTCATTATCAGGTTCTTGCTCCTATACAACGCATGGAGTCCCGATTGTCGAAAAGCTTCTTCTCGCAAATCGGTAGCATCTACTACAAGGAAGATGTTCCTGAAGCACTCCGAGCCCGATCACTATACTCGTCCACCGTGCAGTCAAGTACCAACTCGGAACGGTTTCGTATTGGTCCCACGGTTAACCGAGAGTTCTGGAGGGCAGGCCGTGCTCATCTGGATATTGATAGAGGACCATGTAAGTAGAATCGCCTCAGCTTCGCTGTGACTGCTGACCACGTTGGCAGGGCCCGATGTTCGCTCCTGGTTGTTGGCATTGGCTGCGTGCGCGCGCGCATCAGCTGATGTACATCCGGATACAGCGTTCCGCGAGGAGTACTATCGTCTCATCTCGGACTACGAGAAGTTGGTTCCGTACCTTGCACCTCGGCGGGTCCCATTCATCCTCTGGCATCCCGACTTCCACGCGAGAAACATCATTGTCACGGCCGAGAAACCCCACCAGTTGTCAGGGATCATCGATTGGCAGAGTGCCGTCGTTGCACCAGACTATATGCAGCTGTGCATTCCCCCGGCCTACACCAGTGAAGATCACCCGCTCGTCCAATGGTCGGACGAAGATGGCCCAACGCTCTCTCCGGAGGTGTCAGCCCTCAGCGACGATCAGAAACGGCTTGCGCACCTTGCATACCGCCAGGCAGAAAGGCGAATGCTGCATGAGTTGCTGATGCGGCAGCGAGATCCCGCTTTGGCGGAACAACTGCACGGGAACCCCGACGTCGATGTCAAACGGCTTGCGAGTTCCCCTGCAGTCGCCATAACGCGTGGCAATGCGGAGGGGCTGGGATTCGTCGGCAGGAGCCTCCTGGACTGCCGGTTACTCTGGGCTCATGTGGTGGGTGTGGACAGCTCTGGTCAGCCACGCGTCCCGTTTCCCATCCAATTCTCGGAGGCGGACGAAGCGCGCATCGAGGCCGAGTGGTCGACCCTCCTCCACGAGGAGTCGATCTGCGACGAGCTCTTTGAGAGGCTCGGCATCGAGCCTGGCAGTGAAGGCGCTGTGAGGGCCGACGAATACGAGAAGGCCAAGCAGGCGGCGGAAGAGGCCATGCAGGCAGCCCTTGATGCTGCGCCTACACAGGAGGAGAGGGAGCGCGTGGCAGAAGCATGGCCCTTGCAGGATGGGAAGCTATCCCTCAATGCAGAGTCTTGTTATTGAGCCATCCTCGACGTGATTTCGCCGCACACTATGGCAGGTTGTCTCTGTAACTAGCCAATAGGTGTCTACTTCTATGTAATCGTGGATTTGCGAGAGTGCACGCTGATACGCAGGGAGATGCTCGCTCGATATATCCGGTTCACCAAGTCTGTGACTTCGACGAGAAACTCCAATGTAGATGGGTACATGTATTTGTACAACAGACTCGATACAGTCACAATAAACATACGAGAGGTACAAGACGACGTCAGCCTTCCTATCAAGATCTATAACTCGTCTCGAGGGTCCCAAACATATTTACAACCAGCCGAGTGGTATCGTTCATGGTTCCTCCATCCGTAGTCGCATTCGATAAGGCTCGACAAAGCCTCCTTCACCTGCGCCGGCTCATGACGAAGCATCCCTCGTAGCCGAGCACGTCAGGAGGACTCAGAGTGTCCCGCCAGCGGCCGGAGAGGTTGCCCTCAGCGTTACCGACCATATACCCTCGGTACAGCCACTGTCCTCGGTCGCCATCGACCTGTAAGTGGGATCAGCACGCGCTCGAGCAGACGTGGGACAAGTCCAGACTACGCACATATTCCTTCGAAAGGCTGATGAAGCCGTCGCAAGGTCTGACTCGACCGACTAGGTTGAACTGTCCCCACGCCGAATGGCCCTGTAACATTGATGAGGAACGTCTTGCGTAGGTTGAATGCAAGACCACTCACTTCTCCGGTAATGAAGACATCGACTAACCTCCCAGGAGGTTGTCCTGACTTCTGGACGCTCGACCAACTCCTGTAAACGACGGGATCTGCCCGACCGGACTCCCGCACCACCACGCCATCCGAGGTCTCCGAGAACTGGCAGCCGTTGGGTATGTAGCCCCGGAGAGGGTTCCCCGGAGCGACCGGTCGCACTTCAGGCGCGTCTGGCTCGTCGGACGCATAGAGGTGGTGTTCTCTGAGCTTCCAGAGGTGAGGATGGTGTGCGACCAGGCTGCGCTGTAGGACGGTCGGAGGCGCCCCGGAGAGTAATGCGGCATACGCCGTGAACTCCGTGTACTGATATTTCATATGGAGCTAAGCATGAGGGGCCTGTGAATGAAAGAAGCTGGACATACCGTAAAGAGGCCTTCCCAAACGCCTTCGAGGCTTCCCGGTATAAACGCGCCAGAGAAAGCAGCGCCCAGCGGCCTCGATGTATCCGCCAAATGCAGACCGCGCATCCACTCTCCTTCCCATTCCTTGCTGGTCGCGCCTGGCGCGAGGCTCGGTGGCGTAGCAGATGGAGGCTTCATGTAATGGATGGTGTCCCATGAGACCGAGAGCTTGTTGGCGAGGGTGAGGTAAGCGAGGATCGCGGGAGGAGCAGGCGCCGGGGGTGCCATCCTGAGCGGGACGCCGAAGTGCTTGATTGCAGATGCACCGCGCTCCCGGCACGGAGGGGCAAATTCGTTCCATGGTGGCGTGCACAGAGGGTACTAGAGCACACGACAATCAACTCTGGCATCCAGGGAGATAGAAGGGAGGCAAAGTCGCGAACCTGATGTGCGCCTAACGCGAAGAGCTTCAGGATGCCTGATGCTTCCCGGAACGCCGTGTCGTTGTCGGCGAGGTATTCATCTATGAAACGGGACGTTCGGCATTCGTACAAACGCTCCAGCCTGTCGAGGAGGCCGGACATGAGCCGTTCCGAAGTATCGGAGGCGGTGCACTCGGCCTCCAAGGAATCCAACAGAAGTTGCACTCACCAGGCTTTAGCATGTACCAGAAGAGCCAAAGCGCGAGTGCGGACCGTTCATCATTGGGCGGCCAGAGGTCGACCTTTACAGACCAAGCGGCGAGGGAAGCTCCGGAGGGATGGAAGAGGAAGTCTTTGAGCCAGACATCAAACCCTGCATATTCTTGGAGCTGCCTGCTGTTATTGCCCTCGTTCTCGAGCATCATCAGATAGGCCATCCACAGTATGGACCGGAGCGCGTCGCGGTGCGTCGGGCTGAGCGTATATGAAGTCGCGAGGCAGTCGGTGCGCCGACGGACACGCTTGAGGAGTGTACACCGTAGCTTGAACTCCTCGCAGATCATCGTAGGACACAAGTTGCGATCCGAGAGTCGTTGGACCGCAGAGGAGAGGTCGAACTTGTACGCAAAGATACGCGACCACAGGTACGGGTTCGAGGACATGGAGAGGGCGGAATGTGTCCGGCGGTCAACGCTGAGAAGTGCAGTGATGCCTTGTGGGGGCCCGAGAAAGGTGTCTGTGGCAGCGAAGAAGGCGACATGCTCGAGGACCTCCTGGGGGATGTTGGCGAGGACGGACATGGCTGCTCGTCGACGAGGACGACGTCCGGCCTTGTCGGAATGCCGCCTGAGCGGACGGACTCTGGAATCGCGGAGATCTAATCTGTGTCCTCGATCGGGGAGGTTTGCGTGATACAAACTGCCATTTAAGGAATGGCGGTTTTCCCACGCTCCATCGTCATACCCAACGCTCGGCGTTGTGGCGCAGCTCGTCTCTTCGTTCTGAATCACTCGACCGCTTTCTTGTCGACACGCCACTCAGAGGCTCTCGCTGCGGCGTGTTTAGCAGGGTTTGGACGGAAGCAAACGGGGCAGATTGTCTATCTCTGCAGAGAATATGGGCAGCAGCCGCTCCGCACTTCCGATTCATATCGCACATCATGGCCATCCTGGGACATCCGCACACTCGCCACGCACGTCCGGCAGTTCAGCTCAGTCTCGTCCTAGACGCAGCGCTCACGCACAAACCGCCAGCATGTCTCGCACACCAGCACGCCAGCCTCAGCCGCATCGCTTCTCAGAGTTCTCCGACCCTGCTGTCCCCGACAGCGTGTGGTTCACGAGCGACTTCATGCTAGGATCTGGCATGGTCGTCCTCCAACCGTCCACGGGGAAAGTCGTCGTCCTGCGCGAGAAGTTCAAGGATTCTCGTGGACGGGACCGCCTCTACTACTTCCTCCCGAAAGGGAGGAAAGACGTTGGCGAATCCTTGGAACAGGCCGCTCTGAGGGAAGCATATGAGGAGGTGCGTACACAATCTACACGACAAGATCTACGGGCTGCGCCTGGTTTCCACTGCCGATGGTACCGTTTGCCGCCGATCATGATAACTTTGCATTCGTTCCACGTCTCACAGCCCTTGCGCCGGGCGTGCATCCTCTATCGAGGCTCATGCACCTATGCGTTAAGATCATGTAGTCAGATCTGCCGAGATGGGTACCAGCACCGTAGATGAGCATGGTCTCAACCTCCATCGTCTGTGGAATGGTCGATGGCACTGTATCTGCACAACACTGACCCCTTCCGTACAGTCCGGTTACCGAGTCTCGTTTTTCCCTCTCATCATGCCTACGCATGCACCCAGTCCCCCAAACTCACCAGATCGGTCGAGATATCTCCCATGCTCTGAGCCCATCTACGTGAATCTGCAACGGTGGCAGAAGAAGAGAGGAGACAATGGCGGTGAGTACCTCACGTTCTGGTACGTCGGTCAGATCCCAGAGGATGCGGTACGTAGCCCGCTCTGCTTCCTGACGCTGCAGTATGCTCAAGATGCACCATCATCTCGCCTTCCCCCTCACGATGTATAGGTCGTGGAAACCGGAACGCGCATGCCGGACGAGGTCGGATACGAGACGTTTCTCGTGACGCACGAGCAGGCGATGCATTTGCTCGCGGGCACCTTCATGGCCCAGATCGTCGACACGGCCTACGACCTCTGGCGCCGCACCCATGCGCTGTTGCAGGACCCCGAGTATCTGGCCTATCTGCAGACAATTAATGTGGATCCAGCGAGTCTGGCGATCTGCCCCGCTCCCCCGCCCGTCCACGAAGGCAGTTACGCGGTTGTGGAGGACATCGCAGAAGGGAGCACGGCGGCCCAACTTGGAGGTGCGGGTGGGAATACCCAGTGGACGTCCGCGTTGTGAAGCTGTTCTTCGCTGGATGGGCATGATGCTAGATCTCGGAAACGTAGAGTGGAGGTGACTGTATGACTATCGTTTGTAGGAGTTCCTCGGCATGTTGTGTGATTAGTTGCTGTATTGCTATCTGACCCGCAATGTACATCTATGTCGCACTGTAGCCTCTCTCCAGTCCCGTCTGCATTTCCAAACACACCAGCCGTACTACCCAAGAACAAGGCGGTCTTTAGATGACAGCAACTACATACAGCACCTCGAGGTCCACATTGATTACTGGGCACTGCTACCTATGCGTGCGACAGTTTCGAAGTCATGATCAGGTGGTCTTTCCCCGCGCGGCGCGACTGGCTTCGATCACGTCCTCGGCCATCCAGACGTCGGGACCCTCCCGCCGGGTTCCCAGCAGCTTGCTCTCTGCCCACCACCATCTCGCTGCCAGTGCGCCCTCTGTTCTCCAGGACCCGCACTCCAGCTTCAGCAAGCCGCCACCCTAACGACCTTACGACCTCCAATCAAATTCGAAAGCACTCAGCGTCCAATCCTTCAAATTGCCCATCAATACTACGAGAAACAGCAATGGCACCATACAGCATGACGGCCGCACCTCTCGCGTTCTTCCTCGCGCTGCTCTCGACCTTTGTCCTCTCGGCACTCGCGTCGCCGTTCCTCCCGCTGCCCACACAGTTCTCGCAGCTCAAGCACGCCCCGCTCGCCCCGCTCGCCCCGGTCGACCTAGCGCGCCGTCAGGATGAGCAGCCGGTGTTCCCGGAGCAGCCGCCGTCGTGCCCGATCTGCGAGCAGAACTTCGCGGGCATCGATAGCTGCGCGCAGGCGGCGCCCGTGTTTGCGAACTTCTCGATGGTGAGTTTGTTGCTCCGAAGTCTGGTGTGCGGCGATATGGAGTGGTTCCCAAGCATTTCGCTTGTAACGCCAGTCAGGCACGTTGGGGCAGGAGGTGCCTAGGTGCCTGCTGGTGTGCATTCTACGGAGAGCACCGATCGATTTTATGAGCTGCTACATGCTCGTGGAAGACATTGCTGTACACGTCCAGGAACGGTGTCACTGACACAGGACTTCGCATAGATCATCTTCAACCCTGGTGCATTCATCGACGTCATCAAGTGCGCGTGCGCAGATACATTTCAGAGCGGTTAGTCCTCCCAGTACTTCGCTCTCCCCCTTCTCTGATGCATGCACCCACAGCGTACCCGCAATGCGTCGACTGGTATGTCCTCGTCGGCGCTATGCCTGCCCACTCACTGACTTGCATATAGCTTCACGCAGACGAATCAGACGCAGTTCCTCAACTCGAATGATCTCCCCGGGGTTCTGAAGGGTATCCACAACATCTGCGCACTCGAGAGCACCCTGCTCGGCGGTGTCGCCACCGCAGACGGGGAGGTCACGCCCACAACGAGCCTGAACGTACCCAAGGCGACAGGCACGACGAACAGCGCGTCACCGCTTTCCGGCCCATGGTTGGCGATTGCCTCGGCGGTGCTTCTGAGCGGCCTCGCTGCATTGCTTTGAGCTTTGCCCTTGCGATAACACCTCTCTTGTGTACTCGGATGGATGGTTATGATTTGGACGATGATTGGAGGCGTATTTATACCCTATTTGACTCTGGTTCGTGTTTCTCGCACTGACCGCTTGCTTACGACCTGTTACGACCCCTTACGACTTACGACACGGTTCTGCGATGTATCTTGCTCAGTAACAAGTACTTCTGCCAGTGATTTAGACTCACCAGGATGCGGAGGCAATTCGCTCGCGCGTCCACGTGACTGAGATGCGTGTGAATGTGGTTGCGCGTCGTGCTTTGTGGCGATGCCTGTGCGCCCTCAATCTCTCGCCGTCTGCGTACTTTGCGCGGATTATCAATGCATTCTCGTGTTTGGAGCCGCTGAGAGCATCGCGCATGCAGGCGGGGGAGAAGAGAGCGGAGATCGGCCCAAAACAGTGTACAATAGCGCGCAGTTGCTTTGTGGCGTTACTTGGGCGGTATTTGACCGGTAGCTTAGCCACACGTGCCCCAACTTCTCTCCTTACCACCACCACCACCACTCCCTCGTCTCCCACATCCTACTTTGGAACATAGACTGCAAACACAGACGGAACTCATGGAAGATAACAACGCGATCGCAGGCCCGTCCTGCTCGACGCCCGCGCCGTCGCGAAAACGTGCGTGGGTGCCCGGATCGGTGACCAACATGTACTCCGCGGCGAAGCGGAGGCGCATGTCGTTTGCCGATGATGTGGACCGCGACTTCGAGGCCAACTCGGCGGAGTTCGAGGCGGGTGGAAAGGTGAACGTGGTGAGTGCCATTGCTCTTGCATCGCTTTGTCGCCGTTGGAGACTCGATCTTGGTGGCGAGCTATTGTGATCGGGTTCGCTCGCAATGTTGTACGGATGCGAAGAACAAAGGGAGACTGTGAAGATAGAATGGCCACAGCGGGGGTCTGCGGTTGTCGCAAGGCTGCTCTCCTGCGTTGATGTTTCCCTTGTCTTCTCACTGTGCTGCGAGGTGTCGTCGTATAGCGGTGCTCCAGCGTTGTAGTAGGTGGCCTGACGGTCCCGCTCACATGGATATTCGCTGCATACACCGCTTGCAACCAAAACTGCGATGCCTCGTCGACTACAGTACTAACGTATCTCGCAGGCCGACCGATTCATCTCCGCGCCACAAGACAACACAATCCCTCTGCAGACTACCCCGCGCACGCGACGAATAGCCAAGGTCTTCGGGCTCGCGGAGGAACGTATTCTGAAGTACACCGATACGAATGCAGAAGCGTCCACGAATTCCTTCCTCAACCGGCATCGCTTCAATTTCCACCAGCTGCTCAAGAAACCGCACCAAATTCCCCAGACGTCAGCAGAGGCACACCTCGGCGCCCGCAAACAGTTCATGCTCGCGCTCGATGGCCCAGGCATACCTTCCGACCTCTTCGCGTACCCGATCTCGTGGTCCGCGCGCAACTCGATCGCCGTGGCATGCGGCCGAGATGTGTACTACCAGAACCTCGACACGCGGGCGATCTCGCACCTCTTCAAGCTCCCGCCGAATCGCGGGAAACTGATCACGATCGAGTGGTCATTGAAGGAGCCAAACATGCTCGCGGCGGGCACCTCGAATGGTGATATCCAGCTGTGGGACACGGACACGACGTCGCAGTTGCGGAGATGGCAGGAGGAGGCCTTTGTGGACGTCGGCGGGATGAGCTGGTGCGACAAGGTGCTTGCGGTGGGCCTCGGCGATGGGGTCATCACGCTGTACGACGCCCGTGAACCGGACCCGATCGGCAGGATTGAGTCGCACAAGGACAAGGTGCACGGCCTCCGGTGGCGGCATGACGGGAATTATCTGGCGAGCAGTGACCAGCAAGGTGTCGTGCAGCTGTGGGACGCCCGTGCAGGCAAGTCGCTCAGCGCGGCCAACCGTTGGCGAAGCAAGATGAAGCACAATGCTCCGGTGAAGGTAAGCTGAATGGAGCCGTTGTCTGTATATACGCTAACATCGCTTGCAGGCACTGGGATGGTGTCCGTGGAAGCCTGAGCTGCTCGCGACGGGCACGATGTACCCTGACGGCAAGATTCGCATCTGGAATATCAACACAACACCCGCTGCAGCACCTGCAACACACATCATCCCGCTCAACACCTCCGTTACGTCCGTCGTCTGGTCGCCGCACTGCAAGGAGCTGCTCTCCACGCACGGCATGTCCTGGCAGCCGCGTGCGAGCGCGTCCGAGTCGTGCCCGAATCTCCCGTCCGACGTCGGCCCGAACAGCCGCGCACGGCGCATGCGCGAGCGCGAGCGGCCGGTGTCGATCAAGACGTCGCTGACGAACTCGCTGACGGTGCACGCGTACCCGAGCCTGCGGCGCGTGGTGAGCGTGCCGGCGCACACGGGCGCGGTGGGGCACAGCTGCCTGAGCCCGGACGGGACGAAGGTGTTCACGATCTGTCCGGCAGAGGAGGCGATGAAGATGTGGCAGGTGTGGGGCGTCGCGCAGGCGGCGGAGAAGCAGGAGAGCGTGTTCGACAAGTGTAAGATTCGTTGAGCGGACTGGGCGGGGGTGCTGGGTGGGGCGGGGCTCTGCCATGTCGATATGCTTTCTTTGCTCTTATGTACGATGCTATTTGGTTGGTGCTGCTTGGTATTGCGCGTGTGCTATATGCTTCCAGGGGCTGAGTGTATGCTAGAGGGTAATATGCGATGCCAAGTGCTTGAACAGTACATGGAGATCTTGTTTGATTGTACATAGCTGGAATGGCCAAACCTCAGAACCTCAGTTGTCCAAAGTGATGCAGGTATACCTCCGCAAGTTCCACTCATATGGCGAAGATGGACGGAAGTATTGAAGAACGCGCAAACAAGATGCGTGGAGAGTTCCATTTGGCCAAACCAACGCAGCGCGTAATGCACGCGGTAGAGTATATCAACTAATCATGGATCAAACCTATCGTTGCACAGTACCTACATAGTATGTGCACAGTCCAGCAGTCCAGTCCAGTAGTCCGAGAACCGTACAAACACTCGTCGACGAATCGAAGGGAAGTAGGGAAGCCGGAGTTGGCCGGAAGCCTACGCAATCGCCACCACACACCATGACAGGGCTCACAGCAACGCCCAAATGAAGCCCGCGCATATCGTGGCTCCCCACATGGCCAGCGCAGCCCGGACGCTCGTGAGAGCGCCCTCGTCCCCAAGCGCGCCGTTCTGCTTGGTGTCGCTCCCGGAGCCGCCGGTGCTGCCGGGGGAGGTCGCCGACGCGGTGTCGGACGCGAGGACGGTGCTGCCGCCGGAGACGGAGGGCGCGAGCGCGGCGCTCGTGGAGAAGACCTTGACGTACTGGATCTCGAAGAAGGCGTTGGCGTAGTCGCTGGTGCCGTTGTTGATGACGTTGTCGATGTACTGGGGGTGTCGACGAATGCGTGTCAGGGGAGTGCTTAGGGTGAGGCGGGGACAAAAGGGAAGGGACGTACGCAGATGTCTACCGTGCTGTTTCCGAGGGGACCGCCGCACGTCTGCTGGTAGATGTTCGGCTGTCCGGCGCTAAGAGCGAGGAAGAAGCGTGTACATCAGTAAAAGGTGCGAAGGGTGGGTTGGTAGAGGGAAAATTTCTCACAAGTCTCCGCAGAGCGTGATGTCGATGACAAGCTGCTGAGGCGTGAAGAACTGAGAGACGTTGCAGGACGAGGCAGGCCATGCTCCGGAAGGTGTGCCCCAGGTAGAGGGATCGACGGAGTTCCCGTTGGCTGAGACGTCTGCCGGGATGGTAGACCTCTGCTCCAATGTCAGCACCTTTGGAATGGCGAGTACACGGAAACCACTTACATTCCAGAACCAAATGCTGACAGGGATGGAGTGTGTCAGTGCAAGTCTAGGGCGCCCCATCCGCAGACGGACACTCACAAGATGCCCGAGGTGTCAAACTGCGCGGCCCACACGCCCCCGCCGTGGCTGTTGAAGCCGTCCCCGAAGCTGTTCGGCTGCGTCTCGACGACGGTGCAGCCGATGCTCGAGTTCGCGCCGGCGGAGCAGTCGGCGCCGTTCGTCGTGCCGAGCTGCTGCACGTTCGGCGCCTGCACGCAGCCGCTGTCCGCGTGCAGCGTCATCTGGTCGTTGGTCATCTTGTTCACGCCCTCCATGATGTCGATTTCGCCGCCGTGCGGCCAGTTGGGGCCCATCGTCCAGAAGCTCGGCCATACCTGCGGAAAGGGAGTGGGTGCTCAAGATGAAGAACGGGTGGAGGATGCCAGGCAGACGACGTACGGAGCAGCCGAACGGCAGGTGCAGCGCGTCGAAGAGGAACACGCTGCCGATAGGGAAGAAATCGTGCGTTACGATCTTGACCTGGAGAGACTGTAAGCACAAACGAGTGGGGGGTCACGCAGACAGCAGACGACGCACCGAATTGCGCTTGAAATTGAACGGCACGAAGGACGTGTTGTCCAGCCTGATAATGGCATGTCCGGCGTCGTTCACAAACGCGAGGTGGTCCGCAGTCGCGTTAGCCTGAGGGACATAGTTGACATGTCCTGCGGGCATGGGCGAGCGAAGTAAGCGCCCCACTCACAGAGAGCACAGCCGCATCGCTATGGTGGCGTACGCACCGTTGGTCGTGTTGTCGAACCCGTCCACGAAGTCCCACCCGTTGAAGAAGTTGGTGCCGGAGAAGTTCTTGACGAGGTTGTAGGCAGCAAGCGCAGGCGACGCTGCGAGCAGGACCGGGTATATCGAGCGCATGACAGTGCAGGGATACGGAGAGTGGATGGGGAGCTTGGTCAGTTACTGGGGAGGAAGTTCAACGCTCTTGTACTAGTTCTAGAGTCTTGACGCTCTGGGCGGATGAGCAGAAGTAGCTGCGGTCTGGCGCGGCACCGCTTCCGATTTTCTAGTAGTCTGTGCAGTCTCCGAGTGACTCGAGCTAGGGGTGCAGGACAAAGGATGGGATGTTTCGGCAGGCGCAGTCAGGCAACATGCACGGCCAAAAACACGACGGCGGCTGGAAGCAGCCTGTCAGATGTGCGATGCCACCGTGAGAGAGACTATATATACCACACCCATCCCAGATGTCCCAGGAGGCACATTGGCCGACCGCTGCCCGCAGAAGCAGACGGAACAGTATATGGCCTTCTTGCGCTGAAGACTCGGCCGACCCTTGAGCGTGGCAAGCAATCTCGAGGTGGAAGAGCAGTATCACTGGCCAAGAGCACACTCTTTTGCATCGCCGTCGAGCCCATCAGCGGACGGTCTGTGAGCTTCTCAAACCCACTGAGCACTGCATTAGACATTGCATCCACTCGTATTGGACAAATGTGCACTCACTCGTTCGCACTATGAGCATGGGCTGCTGGGGTACCCGTGGCAAGAAGATCCTGGCTTAGGTGGCGATGGTGCAGTGTCCGGGCAATCCTCGGATTACCGGGAATCGGTCCGAACTCCGAGGAGCGACCGCGAGCGCCTATAACCCATCTCTCCTCGCGTTTTGCGAAGCTCTACTCACTCGCTCACTCTCTAGCACTCAAATTGGCTGCGACTCCACATGTAGCTGCGCTACATGCAACGCTCGAAATCTGTCGTTTCGGCAGAAAGCATCTGTTCGGAATCCGTGAAATCGACAGCAAGATTACAGCAAGTCCGACGACTATAGTACAGAATTAAGACTACTACCCTTTGTCAACACCTCCGTTTCCAGTGCATGTCCGGGAAGAGCATCTCAGTCTTTGGAGACCTTGATGACGACCTTGCCGACATGCTGCTGGCTCTCCTGGTACTCGTACGCCTTGCGGGCCTCCTCGAAGCTGAACACCTTGTCGATCACAGGTCTCAACTTCGTAGCGGTGATCAGGCGGTTCATGTTCTCGAATCTGCAGGGTATTGGTGAGCACCCTCGTACCTGTTCAGAGAGGGAAGGAAAGAGCACATACTGTTCGCGAGAACCGATGAGGATACCGCGCATGATGACGGCCTTGCCGAGCACCTTCACTGGCAAGTCGCTCACGTCGGCTTGCTATTAAACGACAGAAGTCAGAAAGTGGGTTGGACGGACACGCTGAAGATGTACGTACCCCTGCGACAAAGCCAATGACGCTGACCGTGCCGCCGTAGCGGACGCAGTTCACGGATTTTATAATCGTTCCGGGACCGCCGACTTCGATGACATGGTCGACACCTCTGCCATTGGTCTAGCGCGAAGGGGCACGTCAGGATCCCTTCTTGTTCACCTCAAGCGCAGCAGTTGCAAAGTCTCTACTCACGATCTTCAAGACCTCCTCATCCCAGTTGGGCGTCGTCTTGTAGTTGATGGTATACGCAGCGCCGAGCTTCTTCGCGATCTTCAACTTCTCGTCTGAGGACGAGGTCGCGATAACCGTTGCGCCGGAGGCGACTGCAAGCTGGAGACCGAAGATGGATACGCCGCCCGTACCCTGGACAAGGACGGTGTCACCGCCCTTCAGCGGGTTGGGGCCAAGGAGCGCATTGTACGCGGTAAGTGCTGCGCAACTGAGGAGTCGGTCAGGACGCGACCTGGGCGGCCAAAGTCGATCTGAGGCAACTTACGGTAGGGTGGACGCCTCCTCGTAGCTCAAGTGCTCGGGGATCCTAACGAGCGCGTGCGCGGGGAGAACCTTGTACTCGGTCAGGACGCCGTCGATGGGCGCACCGAGGCCGGTCGCCTTGATCTCCTCGGTGACGTCGCCGAAGATGTGGTCGACCGCGAAGTTCGAGCAGACGCGGTCGCCGACCGTCCAGCCCTTGACCTCGTCGCCGAGCGCGATGATCTCGCCGGCCATGTCCGAGCACGGGACGGGGTTCTCCTTCTGGCCGAGCGGGTACTGGCCCTTCGCGACGATGAGGTCGCGGTACTGGAGCGAGACGGCGTGAACCTTGACGAGCACTTCGGTCGACTTGAGCTTGGGGATGGGGGCCTCGGTCAGGGTGAGGTTGTGGAAGCCGTCAACCTGGTTGAACGCGTTCATTCGTCAGATAATGGATGTCCGCGAGCTGATGTGTCGCCGTACGGCGCGCTGCTGACTTACCTTCGGGAGACGGTACTCGCGGGTCTTTTGCGGGATGGAGGACATCGTGGATTCGGTGTTTCGCGGTGTGTGGGTAGACAGGGGTTCGCAGACGAATGGACAGGAGGTTTGGTGCTGAGCACGTCGTTGAACGCAGCTCAGGTTTTATATCCTCGGGCTGGTAATTTCTACGGCTTTCGAACATGGCGCTTTGTAAGGGATTTTGGAGGAGGAACGCTTTTCCTCGCGCGCCGCCTGGCGGGGCACCGCCGCCCCTACGGTACCGTATGTGGTGACGTAACCGGGGCATAACGCACGGCGCGCGGGGAAAATGTACATCCACATTTCCTCGATCGAGCCTGAATCAGCTACTTCAGCTTACAACTACGTGCTGCTCTTGCACGCTTACACTCGTGTGAGTGTCTATGTCGCGACTTTTGCTAAGGGGACGCAGGAAAACAACCGGGAGGCCGAATTCGTGTTGCCGGCAAGCGTGTCATTGTCCACCTCAGCGTGAATCATGGTAAGACGCTACGACACCTCCACTCGTCAGGGTACCCTCTCGGACGGGTGTGCACTGTGCAACACCTCGCGAACTGATGCGGTTGAGGTATCCATGGTTCAGGTATCATTCTGAGCTGCATGTTATCAGTACTTCGCGAATGCGAACCCTTACTCCCGATATGTGTGCCCCTCAAGAAGCATAAGTCCCCTTTACAGAGAGTTTGTCGAGCTTAGTGATGCACCGAGGCTCAGTAAGCATCGTTCTGGGACTCGGCGGGGATACGGAAAGTTCCCTGGAGGAGCTAGCAGATGTATAACAGAGTCACAGTAATCAAGGCGCGCCCTCTATGTTTCTACGGATGGGTGGGCATCTACAAGGACAAACAGATGAATCCGCAGCAGCCGCGGGGTGATGTGAGTATATGCCCACATGGAATCTAGCTAAGTAGCGTGCTTCGTACAATGACGTGATGGCTGAGGCATTACAACGGATACGCGGCGTCAGGAAGGGGAAGCTGTATACCAAACAAGGGGCGCTTAGTGGCGAGCGCGGGTCGTAGTCGTGTGAGCGTGAGTCGTCGTTTTGGTGAGGCCGGATATTGTGCTTGTCGTGATGAAGCAGTCGAGAAGGATTAATACCGCGCGAGTACTTTGGGTTCACGCTTAAAGCGTGCTGTTCATTCGCGGTGAGATCAGGCTCCTCGTGACGAACATCTCGGTGCGCTTACCATATAGGAGCACGGTCGCGCCGAGGATCTGCAGTCCGCCCGAATAACACGAAACGGCGAACCAGTTGCCGCCCGAGGCACTGAGGATGGCACCTCCTATAGGTGCACCGGCAGAGTTACCTTGAAGGCAGCGGTGGGTCAGTTTGTGAGTTTAGGTCGCGTGGACTTTGAGAAACGAACCTGGCAAGTTGAAGAGTAGCATCAGCCCTGAGAGCCCTGCTAGCCTCCCGGAGCCCCATAGCTGGGCCGCTACCGCTGGAGAGAGCGAGAGGAAGCATCCGCAAACGAAACCGTACATTATTGCAAAAGCCATCTATCGCAAGCGACCGCAGCATGCTCATCAGTCGCGGTTCGGCAGAGGGGAACGAAGCAGTGCGTACAATGCCTGCATAGCTCGAGACGAACGTCCATACGAGCAGTTGCGTCAGTCCAGAGAGCATGATGACGGCCCAGAGGGCGTTGACGGGCCCGATTCGATCCGCCAGGAAACCGATCAGCGTCCTGCCCGTTGCAGCGGAGAAGTTGAGCATCGTGACGGGGAGGACTGTCAACTGTGGGCTCCGTGTGAGTCATGGGTGAAGCACAGCTACAATGCGGACATACCAGGTCGGAAAGGTTAGGCAATTTCTCCTGAGCGAAGGTCGGGAGGAAGAATATGGGCGATAGGTAGCCGCTTTCATCGCCGCGTTGAGTCCACGTGCATCGCAAATGAGACAAGCTATGAAACTCACAAGACTGTGAAGAAGAAGCACCCGCCCAAGCTCCAGAATACGGGGTCTGTGAAGAATGAACGATCGACCCAAATGATCTTCTTCCTCTCCGTCGGCTTTCTCCTCTCTGAGATCATGAACCACGCGGCAAATAGCAGTGAGCCGTCGATCGCGGTGTATATTGCGAAGGACTTTTTGAGCCCTAGGGAGGTGAGCATCTGCCTGAATATAAGGGACGACACAGCACCGCCTGGATTCTGTCAGTCTCCCGTAGACATCGAATGCCACTGAAGAAGGACTGACCGATGGAGCTGCCGGCGACGACGATCCCAGTAGCAAGGCCTCGATACCTCAAGAACCATTGCGCCGGGAGAGCGACCTAGGGAAAGCGACGACCGCTGATGAGAGGACCCGAGGAGACCCATGAGCGAAGCAAGACTTACAATGAGGGGGTACACCAGGGCATTCGCAAGCCCCTGAATCAGCCCCTGAGAACCACGAATAAGCTCAGTTGACATTTTATCTGACGTGTCGCGCTTACCATGATCACGAAGTAATGCCATAGCTGCGTGGCGAACACGGATGCGAGCATGCTGAGCGTCCATAAAATGCCTCCGGCAGCGAGAAATGGCTGGACACATGTCAAACACGTTGTTCGAAGCTATGGTCGGTGAGAGCGCACCTTGTACCCACTGTGACACGACACGGTCAGCCGTACAGCTCAGAACGGTGGAATGTACGTAACACTCACTAGCGGTCCGCCAGTTTCCCTGGTATGACGCTCAACATGGTCATGATCTGTCCGTCTTAGTCAGCCAAGCGGTTCTGGAACTCGACATGAGACAAAGGCGTGCGACGCACCATACCGGACATGCTACCCAACGTGCTGAGGACAGACTCGGAGACGTCAGGGAAGACTTGCTCCTTGAAGTACTGCTCCGTGACGCCCCAGACCTGAACCGATGTGAGTACACCACAGGGATGGGAGGGGAAAGACCGGGCAGATATGTCCGCTGCTCACAAGCCTTGTTCCGCAAGGAAGAAGACGCGATGGCGAAGGCGAGGGGGGAAGGGCGCAGGACGTCGTGTTCAATGATGTTCACATCATGTGCATGGATTCGAGGACATACCCCCATCCAACCGTGGCGGCAGAGAAAATCACACAGCCGAATATCACCAACCATCCGCGGCCACCGTCCGGGGGGAGGTCGACCTCTTGGAGGGGAATACCCTTTTCGTACACGGACGGTGCGGCTGAGCGTGCCTCCGAGTACTTGAACGCCTTGTCGTCGACGCACACGTCGACGTGCGTCTTCTCAGACCGGGGAGTGTCCATGGCGGATCCGTGCAGAAAGGATAGCAGCGGAGGGGTGGTCCTGAGTCTCAAGCCAGGTTTTAGGTTGGGGTGGAGCCGACATATGCCCTGCGTTCTTATATCGTCCGCACCCAATCGGCGTTGCTATCGCTCAAAGCTCATGACTCGAGAAAATATACTTGCAGGGTCTGGGCCCAGCGTGCTGGGGCTGCATGTCCGCGGCACGGCGACTGCAGAGTGATCTTGACGTCAACCATTTGCCACCGCAACGAACATTGAACATACCAAGGTGCCCCGTGTCGTAGACGGCGAGCCGCTGCAGTCAGCTGCAGCCAAGCATGTTCACGCTTCCAGCGCCGGTCCGGACCCAGCAGTCGGTCGATCAGGCGTCCGCACTGCTGGTATTGTCAGGAGTGCCGATTCGCGCTTCTCCCGTCCGCAGAAGCTCGTAAAAACGACCGCGAGGAGCTGCATGTCAAACATCTCTTCGCTACGGATGTATACTGAGAACTCTGCCAGCAGGAGTGCTTTGGCCATTCCCAGAGCCTGTGCCGCCCATTGCAGGCTGTCAATTGTACGGTAATCGTATGCGGTGAGTCCGAGTCCTGACTCGAGTCGTAGAGTAAGACCGGCCGACCCACGCCCGGGCTGCGATAGGCCGAGGAGAGGCTATTGGTCAAGATCGGAGAGCCGGCCCGGTGGTCTTTCGGTGCGGTGGGGGATGGGCGCTTGCAATCGGGCGAAGCGCCTGCGCCACTGGCGGCCACTTGAACTGCAGGCCAATTGATCTCGCCCCTTGTACTCGTCCACCAACAACTTGAGAGCTCTTGAGAGCTCAGCAGCACGTCTTAACATCCGCTTTCGATTGACCAGACTTATCTAATATGACTGGCGATACCCATGACACCATAGAACAAGTCGCAACGGACGTGCCGCGGGCCTCCGCGGACGACATCAGCCTAGTAAGGAGACAACTTCATGAAGGCATCCTTCTCATGAGGGTGGCTCACCCAATTTCTGCTCGGCGTTTTGTTAAAGAAAGATCCACTTTATGAGAAGAACGATACGCGTCTGCCTAACCCCTCCGATCTGCCAACTGGACCAACCGTCCAGGTTCGTCGTAATCCCAGTGCAGAGCGCAAAACGAAGCTCATCTCTGCTTGTCCTACAGGATCTACTCAAACAACGCACTTCTCTGTTTACTCAAGAGGAAAAGGCGGAAGCTTGGCTGAATGCCGCCGACATGGTCAAAACCTACAGCGATGAGATGATACGCCGCTGGAACACCGAAATCGACACTTACCTCGTCTATGTGCGTATCGTAGGAACATCTATGAACGTACTCATAACACTCATTCCCCTGACAATTCAGGCGGGCTTGTTCTCAGCGATCTTAACGGCATTCAACGTGCAATCTTATCAGCTATTGCAGCCGGCTGCCCCCGATCCTGCCGTCGTCGCACTGCACCAAATATCTTTACAATTACGCAGTTATTCAGTCAGCCCTACCTTCATCAACTCCACGCATCCTGCTCTTCTGGAGTCTACCACAGACGATGCTTCGACACCTGTTCCGCGGTCAGCGGTTTGGCTCAATGCGCTCTGGTTCTCCAGCCTGATCCTGAGTCTTTCCTCCGCTTCCGTCGGTATCATGGTCAAACAGTGGCTGAACGAATACAACAGTGGCTTGTCTGGTGTCTCCCGCGAGGTAGCCCGCTTACGACAGCAACGCTTCAATGCGCTCGTCAAATGGCATGTGGGCGACTTCGTCTACATCATTCCTATCTTGCTCCAGCTCGCTCTGGGTCTGTTTCTCGCCGGTCTCCTCATTCTACTTTGGACTCTGCATTCTGCCGTGGCGACTGCTGCATCCTTTCTCGTAAGTATCCTGGCTCTCTTCACCATCGGCACTGTCCTCCTCCCTTTGGCCGATCATACCTGCGCATATTTGACGCCGCACACTCTTTTCCTCTACGTCGTCTTGCAACGCGCTATGTACGTCGTCAGCACTCTACTGTGGCGCTTTGTGGGCCGTCCTGCGTTCCAGTATGTTTCGTTCCGCCGGCGCTCTGATTCAGTGGTCCACCGTGTGCTGCAGTGGCTCGCTTGGAATATCGTTCGGCGTGAGTTCATGACCTGGCGCGGACGGGAGCAGTCCGCTGTGAGGTGGAATCACCACAATCTGGACGTCGACATGCTCATTACTGCCCATGACACGACCCTTCACCCCGATGCTCGTGCCGCCGCCACCGTGTGTCTGGTCGACTGCCAGCCTCGTCAAGTTGTCGACTACTTCCGGAGGATGGAGGACTCCCTGGTTCGTATCTACGGCGTGTTGTCAACGGCACGTCACACGGACAGCCCCGTCGACATGCTGCTTTACACTCAGGTTGCCCTGTGCACGTTGGACGACGCCATGGACCAGGATGTGGAGGTTTTGTACGGTCGCATCCGCACGCTGGCCACGGGGTACCTCGCGGTCAGTGAACCACACATTCGCGCTAGACTTACGCGAGCTGGCCAAGCGGACTGGCTGTTATCTGCAATGTCTTTGGCCATAGACTCCTGGGAGAAGGCACGGCCCGTTGACGTGGAGGACTTGCACGGGCATCGCTTGTATAACGTTAGGTCTGTCTTCGTCGAGTGGTGTCGCACGCAAGGAATCGAATTCTCAGGTAGTACACTCTCCTTCGGTGAGTACGATCATTTCCGCGTTGGGCAACCTGCTCATATGTATTGCATCCACATTAGCCGTCGTCCAGAGACATCGCCGTATCACCGACCGATACTTCCCTCCCGCGAGAGGTCGTGTGGGCCCTCGCGGCAGACTCTCAGAATACTGGGAGGCCCTCGTCGACTTCCTCAGACTATCCGGCTGCGCTCTAGCTTCGCCCACTGTTCGGGGGGACGACCTACAACTGATTCGCGCGTCCGTACGGGAAACGCTGGCCGAACTGACTCACACATTGCGGGGATGGATTGAATCTCCGGAAGAGCTGCGAAGCTCCTTTTCTATGACATGGTATACGTGGGTATACTTCTGCCGTGTCTACGAACGCCTATCCTCCAATTCTACCTTCTTTGGCTCCCTGGTCCCTCCGGATCTGCTCCTCTCGACGCTGGGTGTATTGGACCTCCTCAGGGTGGAATTAGAGGCGAACTACACGAAGGACTCGCAATACCAGATGATGAAGGATGAGATCCCACACATCATGCGGCTGGTTCAGACCCTGGAGGAGTCTAATACGGAACTCGAACACAGTGCTGGACGAGGTATGTTGGCCCGAGCTGCCTGAACGCGACCGTCCAGCTGCTGACCACGTTGTTCCCTCTGTCAGGTACTCATGCATCCATCGAAATGAGTCCTCGGGTCGAGTCGGCATGCCAGGACGAGAAGAGTTCTTCCCTGCTTACTCCGCAAGAACAGTAGACATTCTGAAGACCCTCTCAGGCCTATGCCCTTCGCTACGACCGTCTGAGTCCAATCACTAGGGCTACGAGACTCGCGCACGTCTTCCCCTCCGCAGAGTTATCTTTCCTCGGACAGCAAGTGACTTGCGCCCGGGGCACTTATGCTTCGCGAAAACTATGTTTCCACTAGATCGTGATCCCCCTCATCCTCTCTGCATCCATACCACTTCCTGTCCGCTCCAATCCTCCGATCCTCAAGTCACTCATGGCGAGCACATGCGGCGCTTCACCGAACCTACCACGACGATCATTTGAACCTGCATGCTCGGGCCACAATCCGTTCTCACCACTCCCATATCCAAATCGAGAGACTAGTTCACAATAAGGTAGCAATGGACAGCGTTCGCGAGCTCTATCCCCGCACCGCGCCCGCCGAGCATCTAGCGGCCAACCGAAGGCACACCCATCGCGACGATCCATGGTCACGACACCCGGTCCCGCGGCTGCCCCTCGCTGTCCCTTCTCAGCATCGGACTCGCCAGCCCGCGCTCCGTTCGACTCTCGTCCATGACTCCAGGCGTCGGCGGGAACGGGTGTGCGGACGCGGTCCCAGAGCTTCCACCATTCTGGGCCCCACTGTTGTGGTACGCGGGAGCGCGCGTAAGGTCCACTTCGGGCCCGTCGTCGAGCTCGTCGTCCGTCCCACCCGGGGTACCCACCCTGCTCCCGCTTCCGGGGAGGTTGGGCGAGTGGCTGGAGGACTTGCGCGCTTTGCGGGCGTGGAAGGAGCGGCTTGCGGTGGCGTTGGAGAAGAGCGGGAGGAGGTATCGCTCGTCGAGGGCCTGGAACCACTTCCCGTCCTCCCTGGTCGCAGAAACCGCGCCGTCGCGCGATTTTCGGCGTCCATTGGGTGTGGACGAGCCGTCGTCCAGCGCTGTCGTCGCGAGCGGGAGCACCTCGCCGCCGTCGGAGTCGTAGTCGTCGATCGGTGAGGAGGCGGCGGAGAAGATCGTGTTATTCGCGAGACCGAGGTTCTGTGCTTGATGGTTGTATGTCAGAGGCTCGTCATATACCCTGCTCGTTCGTCTGCTCGCGCGTGCTGCTTGCTGTTCGCTGAAGTAGCCGTCCTCGTCTGCGAATCTTGACCACCGCCCTGAACGCCTGAAAAACTGATTCCTGAGCTCCTCTTCTTCGTCACTACTGCTCGCCTCATCGTCCTCCACGCCGGTACGGATCCCCAGTACCTCGAGCATGCGTGCAGTTGTGCCACCGAAGACAATTACAGTCAGCACCACGACAACGAGCACTGTCGTCCTCATGGATTGCGCGTTGTCGCCCTTGAAGCCCGCAGCGAGCGCGACGCCCACGGCTCCGCGGAGGCCTGCCCAAAAGAGCATCATCTGGTACGAATGCGGGATCTCCTCATGGCGCTGTCCGCGGGCGTGTCGGTGGAAGAAGTTGATCGCCTCGGAGAGTGGGAAGACCGCGGCGTAGCGCGTGAAGACGACGGCAACTGTCGTGACCATGATGAAGAGCGGCTTGAAGTAACTCGTCACCTTCTCGGAGGAGGGCGGGCTCGTGAAGAGCGAGAGCCCGAGGTAAATGAAGATGAAATTCTCCGAGAGCTGCGCGAGGGTGGCGAAGATGTACTTTGTCGCGCGCTGGGTGCGCCGAGACATCGTGTGATACGCATAGTGCTTGAGCGTGATGCCGCAGAAGAGGAGCGAGACGATTCCGGACATGGAGAGACCGTTTGAGAAGAAGTAGCAGGTGTACGCGCTCAGAGCGACGAGGCACGTTTCGATCGAGGGATATAGGGAGAGCGAGGAGTGCTTGAGAACAAGCGACATGGCGAGGCCAAAGACCACGCCGAGCAACATGGAGCCACCGAACGAGAGCAAGAAGATCCCGATTCCGTGGAAGAGATGGGCGACTGAAAAGTCCGAACCGTGGAACTGGGATAATGTCCTGTGCAGCGCGTCAACTCCAGAACATCCAACGAACACTACCATGCGATAAACTACTCACTCGTACATGACGATACTGACTGCATCGTTCAATAGTGACTCGCCAAAGATGATTGTGTAGAGCTTCGGGTCAACCTTGTACTGGTTGAATATGGCGAGGATCGTCACCGGATCTGTTGCAGACAGAGTTGACCCGAAGGTCAAGCACTCAATCAAAGTGAAGCCTAATGACTCCAGTCCTAGCGACGACCATATGAACACTATGACACTGCGCTGTACGTGATGAGTGCTGTCAACAGGTAGTGGCAAGCCAGCGCACATACCCGACTCCTACAGCGGAGATGAAGGTCCCGAGGAATGCGAAGACCAGGATCGAGCCAAAGTTACGGAAGAAGTTCTCTTGCTTCAATTCGTACCCAGAGGCCAGAATAATGGGCGGTAGAAGTAGATTGAAGAAGAGCGTGTGTCTGAAGGTCTACAGATGCAGCACGTCAGTCGGTCGTCCATGTGAGTACGCCATAATAGATGCCCTCCGGAACATTCCCCCAAGTGCTGGATGCAACCCTCTCGCGCCGGAGGTGCCAGGCCTCTTTGGAGACGTGTGACAAAGGTATGACCGAGTCCATGCACCACAAAGCCAACTTCTGTACCGCCCCCACAACTGCTGCAGGACGGCAGAAGGGACATGTAGGCAGATACGGCAATATACCGGGCCGCACAATCGCTACCGCCCACACCTCTGCAGCATATACGAGAGGCACCGCTCTAATCAAGCACTCGCCCATGTGCATCTGGAATACGTAGGCGCGAGACGGAAGTAGACCGTCCAACTCACCAGCATATCCCGTATCATAGTCCCCGGCGCCAGCCTGACCACCAAGCCCACAAACATGCCCGCGAATATAGCGACCAGCGTTTCGTGTATCGCGCGTATGCGCTTGATCTGGAGGTAGTACGACGTCCATAACGAGAGGATGAGGAGGCCGCACACGAGGAAGAGCGACCAGGACGAGTAGTACTCCTCTTCCTCCGGAATCGGGGTCTCGGTCGGCGAGGGCGCGGCGAACGCTGCCGTGGGCATTAGTGACGAGGCCATGATTGCTGCCTGGAGTGCGAGGCGGCGTGCTGGGTGCAGTCAAGCACCAGCGGGAGAGTGAGGATGGGCCTGGTGGTGGAAGGCGAGAGAGCTGTACTTCGGCGCCAGCTGCGGTCACAGCGCGCTTTACCTTGACCTCATACCGTCACCACCGGCATCGCAGAGCGCATGCACGCGGCGACGCCGACAGCATTGTTGGACAGTCGGCGGAATGCCTGGTCTATGTCATTGTTTGCACAATGTAGTGTGAGATAGAGTGGGCCAGTCAAAGTAGATACGCTTCTCGGACTCCTCGTGCTTTGCACGCCTTACTCTCGAGTAAGTCACGATTCACCACGCTCACACTCACTCGATCGTGAAACGACAGATTCTTCACCAATTGATTAGTTCTATGGTATACCGCTGCTGCAAGACAAAACGAAAAGAAGGTATCACAGTGAGTAGTGCGGGAGGAAATAAATAGGGTGTCGTGGCTCAGACTACACAGTACGCAGTGAGTAGGGAGCAGAGCGGTCGTTACACTCACTAAGGAGCATGTACGTGTGGCGTGTGGACGGTACAGTACAATGATTAGATACTTGGAGGTCGCCGAGAAGGGATCGTGATGGGACGTAATTTCTCCCAAAAACCAATAGAAACCGAAAGAGAGACTTCACAAGAGATGTGCATGCAGGTCCACGTCCGCGCATCGTCCGGCATTTGTCGTGGTTGGCCGGCCAGTGCAAGATGTCGATATGCATCACAACGCAATCATGCGTAACGATCGGGGCTGAGCCTTGGTGGCGATGTAGCACAGGACCTTTGGCCGTGAGGTGCGTTTGTTGAGCAGACCGCGGAAGAGGACGGGTGGAGTGAATAGATACGAGGATATGGCCGGTTCACATAAATACCAGGCCGTTCGACGACTCAGCGGATAGCGAGCGAGCCTACAAAGATACAAGCACATGAGACCGGCAGCAAGGACGAGCAAGCAAATAGACCAACCGAACAAGACCAGGCCAAACCTCCATAAATACGCATTCATCACGCAATGCCTGCTGAACGGGAGAGAGGGAGCGAACTGCTCATCCCCGCAGCCGCCAGCCGTCGCCCTTCCTGCTGACCCGCCCGACGCCACCAAAGCCCTCGCGCACTACGAGCCACAGGCCTGTGCTGGACACGATGTCCTTGATCTCCTCTGCAGTGAGAATCAAGCCCTCCGGGTTCGCGCCCGCGCCCGCGCCAGGGCCATGGTTCTCCTTCGCGCCGCCGAAGAAGCTCTTCATCCCGCTCCCTCCGTTTCTGCCGTTCGACGAGGCGATGCTCCCAGCGGCGTTCCCGTTTCCATTCCCATTGCCGTTCGTCGGGCGGTCCCCAGAAGAGGTCGCAGGACGCGCTACGCCCGCGGGAGTGATGATGCGCTTGCGCACTTGCATGCGCTCGATCTCCACGTCGGGGAGGGGGAAGGGCACTTTGAGCAGTGCGACTACCTTGGGGTGGTGAGGGGTCGGGACCACCCCTGCGACCTTGACACGGACCGTGCTCGAGCCCGGACCGCTCGCCTGAGCACTGGCGGTCGGGAGAGGGGATCCAGGTTGTGGGAGACGAGAGGCGTTGAGCCGCCGCACAATGAGCGTGCACGTCCAAGGCGTCTCCGAGTCCTCGGGGTCGCTCTCGTCATCGTGGTCTTCGGTAGATGGAGAGACCTTCTGCTGGTCCTCGTCTGAATTGGCAGTTGTCGTGCTCGCGGTAGCATGTGGTGAGGTCGAACGATGCGAGTCCACTGACCTGCGCGGCCGCGCCGGCTTCTCCGCCGCAGAGGCGGAGGCGACCCGTTTCTTCGAGGCTGGGGGATCCGAGACTACGACCTGAGGCGGCTGCTGATGCAGGGACGTCTGCGACTGTGCCGCGGACGACAGCGCGAGACTGTGACGTTGGGAGTGCGTGCGCTCCACGCCCGAATCTGCGGTGTCCCGACGTGATCGGCGCTTCTTACCGCTCTTGCCCCGCGTCCACTCAAAACGGACTTCAACCTGACTTTCGACCGCGCCTGCCTGCGCGGCAGCACCACGCGCCTCGTTGAACTTGCCTTTCATGCCGCTGAGGAGCGACTCTGGCGAGCCCTTCAGCCATCTCCGTACGACCCATACGTATTTTGTCGGACGGCCGCGTGGGGGGTTGGTGAGCGAGCTCAGGGTAGGTTGGATGCCAAGTACTGGTGGCTGCAGGACCACGTTCTCACGTGCGCTTGGTGGATGCGCGTCTGAACCGGAAGCTGAAGGAGTGTGTCCGGGTATGCTAAGGGTGTTGCCGAGGTGGAGAGACGAACGCCGTGAGACGCGCGAATGTTCACCGGAAGCAGAAGGTATCGGTGTCGTGGGTTGGGCAGGCGAAGGCGGTTGGGCGTTGATCGGCGGAAGAGGGGAGGTCGGGAAGCTTGGGGATGTGCTGGGCGAGTCGCTACGCCGTTTGAAGAACTTGCCGAAGAACTTCTTAGCACCTGGGGTATTCCGTGGAGTGACAGGGGTAGCGGAGGTCGGTGTCGGTGTCACGGGGGCGGGGGTATGTGGGTGCTCGGACGTGCCCTCGGAGTTCAGCGAGAGTGCTGAGGATGTGGGCGTGTGGGGAGGCTCTGGCGTAAGGTGTGATTGCGCGAGATCAACGCTCGCACGGGGCGCGTGCTCATCAGGGAGAGAAGCAAGTGGGGCGTTCGGTGAGTTCCCAGGTATGGGCGCGGGATTCCCGCCCTCGCCCCATACTTCGACGGGCTCGAGCACGGCAAGGCCGATGACCTCTAGCCCGCGTTTCTGGAATTTTGCGACTTTGGCGTCCGTACCGGCGTCGACGATGACATTGGTGAGTACGTTATGCGCCTGGAGGTTGTAGAGGGGAATGATCATGCGCCGGCCAGAAGACGTCGTGGATGTGGAAGCCATGGAAGAGATGGATGTGGAGGAATAGGATGAATACATAGAAACGTCGGAACGATTAGAGCTTGTGCGTGTGAGCTGGACGTCCGAAGCACCATCGTCGTCGGCAGGGCCAACCGAAGAATCTCTCGAACGGCGTCCACTCGAGGACCTGTTGACATCGCGATTGCTTGGGGGCACAAGTTGGACTTGAAGGTTGAGCGGATGGTTGGTTTTCGAGGGCGGTGGTCGGACCACAATGAAGGACTGTGTGCATAGTGAGAACAGGTCGCTTGACACAATGCGAACAGCGGTGAATGAAGCGTGCAAGCCGTGAGAGCTGCTCGCACTCTACCACATTGGATGAACACTCCCGGCACGCCGCGCGCTGCTCCTGACCATCGCGCGCGATCTCAGGACCATCGAGCGGCGGCCGATGCACGAACGAGCCTCGCAACCTGTGCTACACACCCATCGCCATCCGCGACTCTCTGGACGCGAGGAGGACGAAGAGCACAGCAGATGTGGTCGCTTTGATGAGATCTGCCAGTTACGCTGCGCGGGCGCGAAACGTGTTTGGATGCCGCACCACTGTCGCCAGGTCTCGTACAGCGTTTCGGAGAGAACAGGAGCAGCTCAGAGAGCCCGCTGGCGGGTCTGGGGTAGGCCCGGGTGCCGTAAGGGTGCTGTCAGATGCAGAGCAACGAGAGACCACAGATGCGGACTGATCCCGCTCAGCAACGCGCCCTCCGGTCGAGATGAAGGCTCTTGTTAGTCGAAAGGATGGCGGAGGAACGTTCGTGCTGGCGAGGCCTGGCGATAGACCAGCGTGCGGTAGAGTCCAGCACAGGTCGCGAAGTATGGGGGTAAAACACGGTGCGGGGTGCATGCGCAGCGACGGTGGCTACCAGACCTGCACTGGGGCAGACTAGCAACTTGTAGCGATGTTACGCCTATGCTGAACGAGCACATCGCATGACTCCGCCACGACTTCCACCAACCCCACGATGGAGTAAAGGACGATGAGATTGGGAACATACCTCGTTCGTCCGTTCTTTCTTCTTCTTGGCACCATGATCGTCCCCGGCCATGTCTGATTCCCTGGTTGGCGACTCTGTGACCTGCGCTTGGTTTTCGGAAGACGAGGGCGACTTGTCGCTGCCTATCTGGAGCGCCGAAGGGAGAAAGGAAGAAATAGAGGAGAGCATCGGAATCAGACGAGATGGAAGTAGAGGTATAAGAAGTGTAGCAGTCTGCCGCTCGACTGCACTCGCTCCCTTTCCGGGTGCGTCATTACGCGCGCCAAGCCGCCCTCCCTGTGCGGTAATTCCGATTTGCTAATCCTCGCCGCGTCTATATTCCAGCGCCTATTTGCCTCGTCCCTTTCGTCGACATCCGCAGCCGTCCTCTGACCACCGCGCGCAGCCCATCTCCAATCGTACCGCACACAATCTCCCCAGACACCCTGCAGATGTTGAGAACAGTCGCACGAACCTCACCTCCAGCAAAATCGCTGGTTTGATCAGATAAAGATGCAAAATCTCTGACCGTTGCCATTGAGCCCGAGGTGCGCAAGCCCCTCGGCAAGCCGGATACACTGTTGCACGTCGTTGCGGCACTCGAGAGTCATGCTGACGCCCCGATCAATCCTCCAGACAACCTCACGATCGGCGCGACGTCGTCGTAGAATGGGCCCCGATGAGCCGCGCAAGTGAGATGCTCATCCGGCGCTGCGCCCGAGACCACCCCTCCAACAACATCAGCCATAGCCGTAACGCGAAGTTGACGGGTGGTCACGATCGCAATGGGGCTCCCGAAGGAAGCAGGCTCGTCCTGAAGGCTGAAAGCTCAGCGATTGCGGTAGCCGGTCCGAGGACTCGTTTTGTTGGTCCAAAGCATTCGCGTGGCCCGCTTGACTCATCTCGGTCCGACGGCTTGCGAAGTGTGTATGCAAGTTCTCAATTTGAGGTTGGTCTCCTCCTGGACCGACCAAATGCTATGCACGCTTCTCGGACCTCAGCTCGGTCGGCCTCTCGGAGCCTGTATCTGCAGAATGGGACTCAAGTAAGGGAAGCTCGCTCGGAGCGAATCATTTCGGTCACTTATCCCTTAGGGGCGTCCGGGGGGCCTGCCACCGCCGGGTTGACGGTTTGCTCGGTGTTGTCGCCCGTACAACCGACTTGTACCGGAGACGGAGCACCTCCGCTCTCCTCGGGAACAGTGTGTGCGTTTCGGCTGCGCGGTCCTGGCGCAGGATCAGTCATGACGCTCCGCAGGTGGTCCGGATGTACTTGGCACTTCCAGCTAGTCACTTACACGAGGGTGCGCAGCGTTGGGTATGGCTCCCATGTGGGCTACTGTGATACCTTGGTACTATAACTTACACTGCTACCTGTACAGCTGTACTTCCCGGGTAACTTGAAGCGGGGATCCTGGTCTTCGGGCACAGCCACTATCGAGTATTCCGAGTCGTATCGAGATGAGCCTCTCGGGTGCGTGGATCGTCGTACGTACATAGCCAAGCTCAATAGCGATGAGCCCGCAGCAACGCCTCTTATTTGTTGAAGAGGCGTCAACTCGCCGTGCATTTGCTCTGCGGAGTGTCTTCTAGCGGGAAGCATCTCCGGAGTCGCCGAACGGCAAATACGCGAATCGCCATCGAGGCATATTGAGCTGCGGCCCTGCGACTTCTCCAATCGCCGGCGAGGCAAACACAAGGCCTTGCAAGATCAACCTGCGGACAAGTCAATATCCGGCTAACTCGACGAACTCCTGCATCACCCACTCTCGTGCAGTCGATCGCGCGCTCACTGCGGCGCATTTCCCTCGTGGTAGGAGTCGGGGCGCGCCGCGTTGTCGCCTTGCAGTCGGGTAGCCTCCATGCCACGCCGACGCTGCGCAGCCAGACACCCGCAAGCTGGGTGTACGGGACAAGTCGGGCGCAGCGGGAACGCCACTCGGTGCTTGTTCGTCGAGATATCTGCGGTCTACGGTGTTGATGACCGCCCGCAGGGATCACGGTCGGTACGCAGTCTGGCGCGGATCGTACTCGAATGGCGTGGAGAAACCGCTCGTAGTTCTCGGGCGAATTTGCACCTCGGCGGTGTGAGACATAGGTCAAGCTGCACAGCAAGGAGGCATAGGACTCATCCCTCGGAGATGAGCTTGTCGGGCGATCGCGGCGGGTAGACACCGAGTGTCGACCCCAAAGACCATGAAAGGGCAGAGGCCAGACGCCAGTCACAACGGACGTCTGTGGGTCGCCTTCACACAGAGGCGCACCCCTTCTCCGTGCACGGGTTGTGTGGCACCATCCCGGCCGCAAGGCGGGCGGTACGCCCGGCGAATAGGCATACATCACTGCGCAGCGTAGATGAGACGATGTCAGGCAATTGCAGCATCTACCCTGCACTCACCTCTAACAGCGGGGCGCCACGACATGCTATCCGGATCCACAGAGCTGCAGCGGCCGGTTCATACTGTGTGGCATTCCAGTCCATGCAGATGCCGGCGGACCTTGCACTCTGTGACGCCGGATATCAACGCACAGCAGGGGTGCAGGGGTGCACGGCGAAACTGCGATCACAGCACGGCCGTAGCAGAATAAAAGAGGGAGACGTGCTTGCATTGTGACCGGGAGCTCGATTAGAAACGTCAAGGTCAGTGTGTAGAATGATGAGGGCTGTCTGCCCTTCTTGCGTTCCGATCCACTTGCTACAACACGTGGGTGTAAGGGTTGAATCGCAGGCTGGAGGAGTCGTTCATAGCATCATACAATCACAAGGTCAGAGATTGAAGATGAGGACCAGCAGACATATTTCCACCGCGAACACCACCACAGACAGTAGCGCGACGATCCACCCGGCCGTAACGAACGGGCGTCCGAATATGCGCTTGCCGGTCTGTCCTACCGTCTTGATGGCGTTCTGGTAGGCTGCTGGGTTGCGGTTGCGGTCGGCGAAATCGTGCCGTGAGTGCCGCTGCCTGAAGTAGGCGAGGATGAAGAGGATGCCCGCGAGGGCGGTGTAGAGTATACCGACTAAGAACGAAGGTCAGTAGCTGCACTCGAGGTCGGTAATGGGCTTAAATACTGACTCTTGAAGAAGCGTCGGTCGAAAAGCCGTAGGATGGTGAGGGCATATCCAAGGTTGGCTATGGCGCTGCGGCCATACGCCCCGTCAAAGGTCCTAGACCGCGCTCGCAGCTCGACTACAACATCTTTACATCTCAGGGTGGTCGCTGACAAGGCGCGCACTGCCTGACCCACCGAGTTCATTTACATCCTGAGGGTAGAAGGACTTCGAACGATGCCCTCTTCATGAGAATTCAGCAAATGGGTGGGCTATCTAGGGCGCGCATAATTCATCGAAGCACGCACCTGTAGAAGCGGTGCTGACCGGACTCGCTCATGTCCTAGATGAGATCGTACTTCGCGGGAAGAGGCAGATGTACCGCTTGCACAGTTCAACCACAGAAGGCCGTTGTTCCCGGTTCCGCGACGTTCTTGTATGTCAAGCCTACAGTGCTGTGTATGCCGCGTCCTAGTGCCGTCGACCCTCAGGATGGAGGGATGTGGTTCGTTGCACCAGCATGAGGGCCTTGCGCAAGTTGACGTCAAGTGAGAGAGTGCTTTAGGCGCTAGTTTCAGCGGCTTTGTTGCAAGGGACGGGCGCCAACCGATCGGCTTTGCAGGCGCCTATTTCGCATTCACAATTCTGTACGTCCAAGCGCTAAGCTACCCGTCTCTCTTCCTCCACACCATCACAGACACCCCCATCCTCAGCCAAGATGACGAACAAAAAGAACAAGCAGGCGAAGAAGAAGCAACAGCAAGCTGCTCAGGCCGCTCAAGCTGCGGCCGACACCGAACAGAATGGCACGGCTGAAGTGTGCGTGTGCCGATCTCTGATAGTAGCGAGTGGCTTTGCTGAATTCGACGGATAGTCACGAGCAGGAGAAGGAGACTGGCCTCGAGGACGAGCCTATAGAAGTTCCCAACGATGCGCAGGCAGAAGCTGCTCCACAGGAGGCGGGACCAGAAGCAGTGGAAGAGGTCGATCCTGCCGTGCAGGCCGAGAAGCTCAAGGAACAAGGCAACACGGCGTTCAAGGCGGGTCGTTTCCAGGAGGCCATTGAGAACTACAGCAAAGCCATAGGTATGTGCCGTGTGTTACGGGGAGCCAGGGAAGAAAACGCGTCTTCCACGCGAGAACGCGCGTCCCCGTCCCCGTCTCAGCAGCCGTGGGGGAGGACGTACTTATCCGATCCTCATTTTCAGAGCTTCGGCCTTCGGAACCTACGTATTGGACGAACCGTGCTGCTGCGTATATGGCTTTGAAGCGGTTCAAGCCAGCCCTCTCAGACTGTCAACAAGCAGCCTCCCTCCAGTCCGCGAATCCGTCCCCCAAGACCCTTGTCCGCCTCGCACGATGCCAGTTGTCTACCGGATCCACCGCTCCCGCTCTCTCTACACTTCGTACTGTCCTCTCGTTGGATGCCAAGAATGACGCCGCCCTCAAGCTCCAGCAGCGAGTGCTCGAGCTTGAGGCGCATCTCCGGAATCTCGAGAGAGCGCGTGAGCGCAAGGACTGGGGAATGGCGCGGCTTGCGCTAGACAAATGCATGCAGGTCATCGAGGGCGAGGGCGGCGATATACCCGTACAGTGGCGGCTATGGAAGGTCGAGCACGAGATTGCGCGGAAGAACTGGGAGTCGGCGAGTATAGCAGCGAAGTAAGTGGCGCCCTACACTCTTGTTCCATTGCACCGCGTATACTCAATTAACGCGACATGCAGCGACGCTCTGCGGTTCGAGCCACAGTCGCCGGACGCTCTCACTGTGCGCGGTCTGTTAATGTTCCTGACGTCGAAGACCGCACAGGCAACGCAGCATGTGCAGTCTGCTCTTCGGTTAGACCCCGGGCACGATGCTGCCATGCGGCTGAGGAAGCGGATCAAAGACGTAGAGCGGTTGAAGGAGGAGGGTAACAGTGCGTTCAAGATGGGTAAGCTGCAAGAGGCTGCCGACAAGTACGGCGAGGCACTTGAGGTAGGCACACATGAAGTGAGAGGCTTTGCCGCATGGAACTCACGCATCTGGTCAAGCGTATTGGCAATGACCCGCGAGAAGGCGGTGGTGGCCTGATCCGTGCGATGCTGCTCTCGAATCGCGCTACGACGCTCGTGAAGCTCGACAAATACGAGGATGCGCTTGCGGACACGGAAGCGTCCCTGGAACTGAACTCGACGTCGTTCAAGGCGCTGCGCACGCGTGCACGGATCCACCTGCACCTGGAGAAGTACGACGCGGCGATCGCAGACTTCAAGTCCGCGATCGAGCAGGCCGGGTCCGAGGGCAGCGACGCGGACGTGCGCGCGCTGCGGGCGGAGCTGAAGAAGGCGGAGGTCGCGCTGAAGCAGAGCAAGACGAAGGACTACTACAAGATTCTCGGCGTCGAGCGCACGTGCTCGGAGATGGACATCAAGAAGGCGTACCGGCGCGAGAGCCTGAAGCACCACCCCGACAAAGGTGGCGACGAGGAGAAGTTCAAGCTCGTGTCCGAGGCGCACTCGGTGCTCTCGGACCCGCAGAAGCGCCAGCGGTACGACATGGGCGAGGATGACGACGACGACCGGTTCGGCGGCATGGGCCCCGGCGTGGACTTGTCCGAGCTCTTCACGCACTTCCATGGCGGCGGCTTCGGGGGCGCGCGGGGTCCGGGCTTCTCGTCGTTCGGCGGTGGAGGCGGTTTCGGATATGGCGGTGGCTACAGCGGCTACTCGAGAGGAGACTTCTCGTTCTGAGCGCTTTGTCATTCAATGCTGTCGACTTTCGTTGCTGCTCTCTATGCGCACGCCGTACTTTATAGCGTGTATCCTGTTCCCGCGAGACTTATAGTGTCTGTTCCCCTTCACAATTGTACATCTACCGCAGCACTCGAATCCACTGCTTTCTGTTCTTGAACGCCAGGCGGCGGGATCAAGAGCCGAGGGCCGCTTCAGCAGAGTGAATGGAGTGTGCCCATCTATAAGCTAAGCCACCGAGATTATATAGAGCACTAAGATACTTTCGCGCATGTAGGCGCGCGTAGCAAGCCAGCAGTAAGCTGCCAAAACGTCTGGTGACAGCGCGCCAGTGGTAGTCTTAAGACCTGTGAGACTTGCGCGCGTCCTGGACCTTGTCGTCCCACCACTTCCTCGCGTACTGCACGGACTCGGCCATAGACGGCGTCGGCTGGCGCAGGTGCTCGGGGATGGCGGGTATCCGGAGGAAGCGACGGACGGCGGGCTGGCGGAGGAGGGCACTCTGGACGATCATGGCGCAGATGCTCGTGATGAGGTAGACGAGGACTCCCTAGAAGTGGATGAGTAAGAAGGGGCAAGGAACTTGACCAATACTTACGGAGGAGAGGTTCGCCATGAGGAAGACGGAGGCGGCGGTGAGGAGGCGGAGGAAGTTCATGACGTGGCCCATTTGCGGGGTCGAACCGACGAGGTCCTTCATAGACACCTGCACACAAGGCATCTGAACACGAACACAATCATAGCGTATGGGAAACGAGCATACCGAAATCTGCACGTTCATGAGAATGGTCGCGATGATCGGGAGAGTCCAGGTGGGGTCCGCGACGGTCAGGTCCGGGACCCACTGGAAGCCGCTGTACTTGAGCTGCTCAACGGGCAAGTCGCACAGCCTCTTGATCCCAAAGAACATGCCGAGCGTGACGGGCAGCTGGATGAACGGCGCAAGGGCCATCCCGCCGAGGCTCACGCCCGCCTTCTCGTATATCATCTTCTGGCGGAGCGCGGCGCGCTGCACGCCAAGCAGGTCCTTGCGCTTCTGCGCGTCCGCGACCTCCTCGCGGATCGCGCTGATCTCCGCCTGGTACGGCGCGAGCGCGGCGGTGCTCCGGATCTGCTTCACGCTGAAGGGGAAGAGGAGCACGCGCGAGAGGACCGTCGCGCTGACGATCGTCCAGAACCAGGGCATGCCCGTCGAGACGTGCAGGAGCTCCATGCCCCAGCGGCAGAGCCCCGCGGGCGTCCAGCCAGCGATGCCAAGCGCGGCGAGGTCGCCGTAGTTCATGGCTTGCGGGATTGTCGAGAGGGCGTCGGTGGGGAGGGACTCGCTCGGGACTGCCACGGGAGGGAGCGCGGTGTCTGGTGTGGGTGCGGAGGAGGCCGTGTCCAGCGTAGCAGAGGGTTCGGCGGCAACGGGCTCTGGGGTCGCGGCAGCTTCAGGAGCAGCCTGCTCTACTGGTACAGCCTCAGCCTTGTCTGCTGGCGCAGCAGGTTTTGACGAGCCCCAGAAGAAGGACCGGGAATTTGAGGACAGAGCCCGGAGGTCACTCCGTGCGAGGACGAGCCTGGAACGCTGCTGGGTGTTAAGCGGAGGTGCGCACATGCAATGTGCGACATACCTGAAGACCGAACGTCGACAAACATCTTGCCTGCGGTGTGCTCAATGCTGGCCGAGCAGCTCTGCAATGTCGCGTTAAGGGGAGTCTTCCGACGTAGCTGAGCTGGACCTGCAGACTCACCTGAGTCCGACCGCGCCAAGGCGCCCCATATAGCCGACACACATCACCATTCTGCGCTCCCAACCTGGGTCCCGGCAGAAAGAGACTGGACAGAGAGTCGTACTTGACGGAACGGAGGAGGCAGCGCACGCGAAGGCTTGCGGCACACGGGAATTGTTCACGGCGTCTAGGCTCGTCCGCCACGTGCTATACTAGCCCTCTCAAGTCTCGCTCATCCTCAGCTTGTCGCGCCGTACGGAGTACTTTGGTAGGCATATTGAGAGGGAGACTTGGGCGTGAAGTCAACCGGATGACTCATGCTGATATAGATACATCATAGATTCTTAGAGTGATGCTAGTGTACATGAAGACGGAAGGCAAGAAAATTCGCATCGGGCTGTAGTAGTGCTTGCGCCACTTCGTAGGATTAGAAGTGTCCTTGCAATAGCTTCACAAGCAGGAGTCCCTTGGACCCAAAACGACGAAGACGTAATGTGGCGAGGGACATTGAGATCGACAAGAGCTGGATCCTCAGATGACGAGCTGCGTCATCTCGGGACTCCGGACAGCAGTCGCCCACACAGGCTTCTGCTTGCGCTGCCCGCACCCCGCAACGAGCAGCAGAATCATCCCGTACACCAGCACTGCGCAGGCAGTCCGTGGTCAGGATACCCAAAGCATCGCGAGGAGGGAAGGGATACTCACTGATTCCCGCGGGGATGAAGGAGAACGTGGAGATGGGCGTGGCGTAGATGCAGACGGTGTTGAGCGCGGAGAGCGTGATGTCGTCGCAGGACTGGTACCCGAAGGTGGCGCGCCGCGCGTTGAGGGCTACCCCGCCTGCGGTGAGCCAGAGAGCTGCGAGGATCGCTGAGGGGGGAGGTGAGGATGGTGAGCGTTTGTGGGTATGATGAGGAGTGAGGGGCGGGAGGGACGTACGGAGTGAGAGGAGCTCTGTTCTGACGTCGACTGGGCGGCCTATGCATTCTCGGATGAGACTAGACGGGCAGAAAACTCAGCAATGAGGGGTAGGCGTGAGCGAATGCGGATGTAGACGTACATGAGAGCCAGCGGAATGGCGGTGATGACGGACGTCGCGAGCGCGAGCTTGGCATAAGTCATGGACACGCCAGGGACCTGGTCCGCCACTTTGAGTGTCTCTGTGGACTGTACGAAGATGGCGACCTCGCAGCCGAGGGAGATCACTATGCATGACTTCCTCAGTATTCTCGGTACATATACGAGAGATTTAGCAAGACGTACCGTAGGAGAAGACGCGGTAGTCGTACAGCCAAGACATCTCGTGAAAGGGTCGGATTTGCGCGGGAGAGGTTCCAGAAGCGGGGCAGGGAGGTACTCTTGTCTACGGGGCATTCCATATACCGCCTTCTATTATACCTGCGGGAGCTGCGCGTCCATGCGAGGTGAGGCTGTATCGACCCCCGTCGTTCACCACGGAGCGCCGGCAACCAACTGTGGCAGGTCGTGAAGACCACATAACCACGCGACTGTTAGATACTGTCAGATGCATAGGTCCCGCAGAAGGCGTCGATGGTGGTGGTGTCGCGGCAACTGCTGCTGGACGCTGTGCAGATGTGGCCAGGGAACGCGGTGCGCACGTTGAACGGTAAGCAAATAGGCTCGGTTTCAACTTGCCTGGGGTCAGCGGAAGCTGTCACACTGCAAACCAGCATGGGCGGAAGATGCAGCATCGCGGCAACGACGCAGAACATCGCAGCTCCCGGGCGACGACCGCAGATCACCACTTAGGTGGACTTCTCTGGGCGTTATGAGGGCTGTTGAACTGTGAGATATAGGGTCACTGCCATGCGTACTTGCCATGAGAGAAGATGTTGGACGCACCTTCGTTCTATAGGTCGAGGGCGGCTCAACAAATACGGGAGATGACATCCGAGAGCGCTGTTGGGTAGTATGATGGTCAAAGGGCCCTCATGGATACTTCATATACCCGCTAGCAGCGTACGAGTTCCGTGTCGAGCATCTCATGCACCCTGGTGGTACTGTATATATGGTCGTTCACTTCGACGAGCTTGCTGATACCAAGAATCGGGGTGGATTGGACCACAGCATATGAACGAGCAAAGGAGATAATTGACGGGGACTGTCAGGTAGATCCGCTTGTGGCACGCTGCGCACGGAGTACTGATGGGCCACATTTCTCAGAGTTCCTGGGCAGTCCGCTGGGCCACGAGAGAGCCGAGCGTGTCCATCGGTGTGTGCGATACGTCCCGCCACAAGCGGAAGAAGCCGACGGTGGTCGACTGGAGGTGGTGGTCCGGACGGCACGGAGAGGCGGTGAGCGTGACAGGACGAGCGTGTAACTTGGTGTGACGGATGCGACGCACGTGCGTCGTGATTGGACGCGAGTGGACGGGGTGGCCATTGGCCAAGGCGGGACAACGGATGAAGAGAGAAAAGCGGAGAAGGGCGATCATGATGGCGGGGACAGCGACCGAGCCCTGCGCCGCGCCGGCTGGCCGACGCATGCCGGCCGACGCCTGCCAATCCCGGACGGCAGCGACGCCGAGGGCCCGCCACCGCCAGGGACGCACCCGCCGATTTCAGATGAGCGCATTTGATTCTCTGCATCTGCACCCTCGGGCGCCTCTGAAAAGTGTGGCAGGCCTTGGCACGCGACCCCGCTCTCCCAGTCCTCACCAGGACCTCTCCATCTGCCCAGCGTCCCCTCCAGCCACCGCTCTCGTTATCTGCCCCACGTCGCCTCTCTCCTCCCTCCCCCCTCCTTCCTCCGCCCACCATGTCCCCTCCTCGCCCTCCCCTCCCCGACAAGAAGGATGCACAGGCAGACACCCGTTCAATCGGCAGCAGCAGCGACGACTCCGGCGACGACAACAAGCTCCTCGAAATCGGCTATGTCCCCTCCTTCAAGCGCGAGTTCTCCAACATGGCCACCGTCCGTAGCCCATCGTGATATCACCGCGTCATGCACTGACAGAATCTGCAGATCAGCTTCGCCTTCAGCATCATGGGCCTCTGTTCCAGCGTCGCCACCACCTTCAACTCGCCCCTCCTTCTCGGCGGGCCCGCCTCCGTGACGTGGTGCTGGATCCTCGGCGCGACGATGTGCTTCACCCTTGGTGCGTATCAGCCCCTTCTCACCGTATCGTATCTCGCAGCCGCTCGGAGTGCTCCACACGCCTGTCAACGAGTGAACGAAGGTTATCCTTCCATCCGCGCTTCTTCGGACTGAGATCGCAGCGGTCATGATCACAAGGCGCGCCGGAGTCGTGCTGCATGGAACCTACTTGGGTGTGAAGCTGCAGGAAGGGTCTGCGCGACGTCTATCTCCCGGAACGCGTCTGCCGGATGGAACAGTGGCGGTCACGGAACGGAGCGCGCGGTGCTCGGCTGGAATGAGGCTACGGGACGCTCGCTTGTCCAAGCGGTGGTGGTGGCTGTATGTTTGCCATTGCAGTGGTACTGACGCCCGGCCGCAGGTGCAAGCATTGCGGAGATCGTGAGCGCGTTCCCGACGTGCGGCGGCTTGTGAGTTGCGATCTTGGTCCTTCGCCGGATTCGGTCGCGTGACGGACCTTATTTGCGTAGGTACACTGCTTCCGCGCAGCTCGTCCCGAAGAAGCATCGTCCTATCGTCGGGTGGGTCGTCGGATGGCTGAACATCCTCGGGCAGATCCTGGGCCTGTCGTCGACGGAGTTTGGGTTGGCGAACATGATATGGGCCGCGGTTGTGGTCGGCAAGGTCGGTGCCGATGAGTGTGTGCGTGACCGCGTCGCTGAGATTCCTTTCTAGGACGGTGACTTCACGGTTACTGCCGGTAAGACAGTGGGCCTGTTCGCGGGCCTGCTCATTCTCCATGGCATTCTCGTAAGTATCTCTAGTGGTGACAGTTCGTGGCGGGATTTGACCTCTTCGTCATAGAACTGCCTCGCCACTCGCCAACTCGCACGCCTCACCACCGGCTTTGTCTTCATCAATATCGGCGCGACGCTCAGTAAGTACCAACATGCAGCTCGTATAAATACTCTATTACTGAACGCGTCCGGCAGTCATCATCATCGTCCTCCTGGCGACGACCCCCCGGAGCGAGATGCACCCCGCGGCGTACGTGTTCGGGAGCCAGGGCATCGTGAACCAGACGGGCGGCTGGAACACCGGCATCGCGTTCCTCTTTGGCTTGCTCAGTGTGCAATGGACGGTACGTGTCCCTCGATAAGCAGCTCAATCGTCCAAAATGCTGACCGTGAACTGTGTAGATGACGGTAAGTGGCTGTTGGCTCGGACACCTGTGCGCCTGACGTGCTTAGCGAGGTGCGGTGACGCATTGTGCGGGTTTGTAGGACTATGATGCTACGGCGCATATCTCGTAGGTCTCTCGTCTCATAAATGAGGAGGATAGAATGCTGAGTAGAGCATTCTAGGGAGGAAGTGAAGCGCGCTGCGTACGCTGCTCCTTCTGCCATCTTCATCGCCGGTAGGTCTACAGGCTTTGGTACGTGTACGAGAGCATGGCCTGACGTGCGGCCCAAGTCATCGGCACGGGTCTCATTGGATGGCTCCTCAACATCGTGCTCGTTCTCTGCTCGGGCCCTCTGTACGTCTGGTCCCACCTCTGTCCACAGCTGGTATTGTTGACGATGCCCAAACAGTGAGAACCTCCCCGGTCCCTCCGGTTCCGCGTTCCTGGAGATCATGACTCTGCGCATGGGCAAGCCTGGCGCGCTCTTCCTCTGGGTAGGTTCCCTTGACATTGAGATCTTCAAGTACGAGATAGGATGCTAACAACACGTGCAAACTTCAGGCGTTCGTGTGCATGACCGCGTTCTTCGTCTGCCAGACCGCCCTCCAGGCCGCCTCGCGCACCGTGTACGCGTTCAGCCGCGACAAGGGCCTGCCCGACGGCGGGTACTTTGGGCACGTGAGCACGTGGACGCAGACGCCGCTGCGCGCGATCTGGTTCGTGACGCTCATCGGGATCCTGCCCGGGCTGCTCGACCTCGCGAGCGCGATTGCGGTCAATGCGATCTTTGCGATGACGGCGATGGCGCTGGATCTGTCGTATATCATCCCGATCTTCTTGTGCGTATATCTTGCAGTGTGGTTTGGAGGGAGTAAGCTGATCGACGTACACGCAGCCGGAGATGGTACAGGAACCACCCGGAGGTGAAGTTCGTGCCAGGGCCGTTCTACATGGGTGATGGCTGGCTTGGATGGGCTGCGAATGTGAACTGCATCCTCTGGACGTTGTTTGTGTGCGTCATCTTTGCGCTGCCGACTGTCCTGCCCGTCACTGGTGCGACGATGAACTACGCTGCCGTACGTGCTTTTTCGTCTGCAATCTGGGTTTTGTTGCTCAAGGATCTGCTGCAGCCGATCACTGGGGGTGTCATCTTGCTCTCTCTGTAAGCGTATACCCATCCACCTCAAGAGTTGCAGTGTGCTAATTCCCGTCACAGTGTCTGGTACGCGATCGGCGGCCACCTGCACTACAAGGGACCGCAGTCGAACCGCCCAGACCTCAACAACGCGTCCACGGCGCCCGAGGGCGCGGACGACGCCCTCGTCGCCCCGCACGACGTCGAGAAGGCGCAGGTGCCGGTCGTGTAGCGGCCGCGCTCGCGCGGCTGCATGGCTTCAACAGCTTGGTTACGACCACCCACCCCACCCTCCTTCACGTATACCCGCGTCTGACGCTCGCGCCGTGCGCGTTCGTCAACTTCACCCCTCCCCCGCTTCCTGGTCGGCCTTCGCATAGTCCCGGAGAGCCTGCGACTGCGGCGCTGCCGTCGATACACATTGGTACGCCGCGGTTGCGGCCTCTGGAGGAGGCTAGGAGGGTGGAAGGCGCACGCATGTCCTCTCATCAGGACCCCATGATCATCTCACGACGCTCATGCTCACGACCCGACGAGCATCCCGCCTGCACGGCGCATCTTGGATACACACCCACACCACAACACAATCGGCTTGGATATCACTGCTTGAAAAGAAGGCAAGGAAAGTACACGAAGAAGCACTATGTAATGGCGCTATGAATACGTAGACCGCGCGCGGATCATGCGAGGACTCTGAGCGTGCTTGTGTAGCGGTACCGGCTAATTCTATTGCTAGATGTAGAGCTGTCGCTACTATTAGTGAGGGTTGTGACTTGTGTGTGGTCTGTGGTACGTCCGTGCGATGCACGGCCGAAGTGAGAGGACCGGCCTTTCGCCGATCTCGATCTGGCGGGCGTGAAGTACGACGTCACAGAGGGCGTCCGGCGCTTATTGCATTCACTCTTGCCCCCTCCCGCCATGATGTTGTTGTTCCAGTCTGTGCTCGAGCGATCCAACACAACCTAGCTTTGCATGCCCAGGACACTTCCCATCACAGATTAGTCTATGTCTGTCTCAGATCGCTGCCAGGAGTTGAGAGCTGCGCCCTGCGATCTGCCCGAACAGCGATGGACCTGGTAGAAAGTAGCTTCTTGCGACATAATCGCCACAAGTCTGCTTGGACGCGCCGATATCTGTAGCCTCTGAATAGGCTCTTTTGCTTGATGGACGCGCCCTGTCACTATATGGATCGCCTGTGCTTGATATGAGCCGGTCGATACTCTTCACTGGTTCACTGCATCTCGGGCATCTTGATCTTGCGTCGTTCGCTCCTTCCAAGTGCGAGTCTGATCATGGAGCTCCTACATGCTTTCTCCTCGCTTTTGAGGTCTCACCTGCTGCTAAAATGAAGCGGATGTGTAGGTAAACTGGTATGAACTGCTCGCCGCCGTTGCGGGCGCATCACGGGCCAATTTTATCGACCCGCCTCTGCCATAGCGCACGACGCGCACCGCATACCACAGCTCGCAGCGCGCAGACCTCGGTGAATATAAGCTGCGTGAAGACATGCTCGTTCGCTACCACTGGCTGGTCCTAGTCTCCCCTCCCCGGCTTTGGAGATGAACTTGCTTTCGCTGTACCGTCTATGCACCTTCAGTACGTGCGCATCCCCATTGATATTGCCTCTTACGCTATGGTCTCTGACGTTGTCTTCGGTCTGCAGTCGTCGTTTTCGGCCTGGGGATTGGGGTAATCGCGCTGAGCGTGCAAACCGTGTACTCGAACACGTTCGCCCGAGTCGACGCTAACCGGCACTTTGATGTGTTGTATGCGGATATCGCCATCGGGGCCGGTATCTCCACAGCCGTTGGGATCCTGGTAAAGTATGCAGCTTTGACTTCACTGCGATACTGGTGTGTCTAGCTGAACCCTTCGCGCACAGGCTGCTCCGGGATTGCTGCCACCGGCCTCTTCCGATCGTGTTCGAGCTCATTTGGAGTTGTGAGTCAACATGGTCCTGTAGGACTGTACATAGTTTCGCATGCTGACCCCCGTCTTTGGCGTCAGCTATCATGCCCGCCGTGTGGATCGCTACTGCTGTCATTACGCTCGTGCAGAACGGGAAGAACTTCGCGGATTCGGTGTGCAACGACCCCAATTCTACGGTCAACGACGTCTGCAAGGACTCTTATCCTATGGCGCTGCTGTCAGCGGCCGTCGCTGCGCTATGTACGTCTTCGCGAAGTGGGCCGCATTGTGCGTGGATACAGGATTGACGTGGTCTTGGTGTTTCCGACAGACATGCTATACGCGCTTCTCCTGGGGTTCATTGGCTGCGTCGCGGCGAAGCGCGGGAAGGCGATATGGATGTGTCCGGTGGCCCCAGGCTCCACAAGGATGGCCGCCACTCAGGATGTAGAGTGGAAGGCTGGCGGCGAACCTGTGGCTTAGATGGCGTTCTCGTCGGTCTGACATGCGTACTATGGGTGCCGTTGGCTACAAAGCAGACGCGTCTTGGTGGGCTGATAATCAAAGATGGCCCGTTCTCGTTCTGCTCTTCAGGAGATGGAAATGCTGGATCCGTGAGTCGTCAGTGAGTATTTATCAGGAGTCGTGCTCCCAAGGATCCCCGAATCTCACAGGTGGAGCTGACAATGAGTTCGTACAGTCCTTTCACAATGATATCACACCAAATTTGACCCAATCATCACAGGATTACCCTACAGCATGGGTGTGAGCCAAAGCGGCCTCAAAGGTCGTAAATGTCTGTTCTCGCAAAACGATATCAAGCGGTCGCAATGCTTCTGCTGAAGGATTTCTCAAACACCACAAGGACGGTCAGAGGCGATGCTGACCCCCCACTTTGACCATAGCTGATGGTGACATTAAGTGAGTCTCTGCTCGACCTTCTCATCAGTCATTCATCGCGGAATCATCAGCACGTTCACTTGAAGAATCAGTCGGTAGCCGCAATGGACCCCACGGGATGCCCCAGGATCTGTATCTGCAAAATCCTTTTCACCTCCATCTTTCGGAGCTGTGATGGCGTCTCGCATCGCAGATGAGGTGCAGGGGCGGTAGAGCCACTCACTTTATCAAAGGATGCCCGGCCCTGTCGTTGGGGCTGTGCATGCGGTCGGCCCTCGGCCCTTGAGAAGCCACACCAACAAGTTCGTCGGTGGTCTCGTCGTGGGGATGAGCTAGCACTGAGCTAGCCCGCCCGAGTCCCGTCCCCCCCGAGTCCGACCTGTTCTCCCGCGACTGGTGAGTCATTCCGCCAAAATATCTAGGCTTGCACACTTACTGACTGCTGTCTCCGACGAGATCGGTTCTGCGCATGTTCAAATCGCGTTTTCAGACGTGTGCATAGAGACGCCCCAATGTGAGACTTCTTCTCACTCACAGCGCGCGACGTAGATGACAGGTATCATTTACTGATACATTGACAGGATTGCCGCGCTCGCAGGAGTGCTGGCAGCGGGTTTGTGACTTCGTATCCTACTGCCGCGCTTCGATCAGCGCGCGAAGCACAAAAGACACCGGTACGGTCTCTGGCGGCGTTCGAGTGGTCTGATGCCGCAGACGTACTGACCACGCGCGCCCCGCGCTTCCTCCGTAATACATGACATTCCTGGGACCTGCGGTTGGTAAGTTGTCTGATTTGAAGGGTTGCATTGGTATAAGGCTTTGTCTGAAGCCCCATTTGGCAGATCGCAGCCACGCATCCGAGTCACTGGCTTTGGGCGCTCGTACGGGTCCGCACTTGCATCTTTGCCGAAGACATTGGTACGGTGCAGAGCAGGGGCTTTCGAGACATACGTCTGCTTGTGCACATGGGTGAGGCCGGTCTGTTACTAGCCATGTCGTTGCTTGAGCCGACACGTGCTCCCTATTACATGAAGATGCTCGAGTCTCGGAGAGCGAGCGTCCTCGGTGAACAGTATTCCTCGAGCTCAGGCTGCACCGCCCAAGCTACAAGGCAATCAGGAGGATCCGACTAGGTCAAGGAGCGCCCGTGCGGCGGTGCCTGCACATCGATCGGTCAGTACTCTTCTGCATGAGGGCCTCTCACGTCAATTCAGTCAAAGGGAATGGCAGAGCTCCCGAGCTAGCGGCGCTGTCGCCAGTGCCTTGATGGCCATAACGTCTCGGTCGCTTGAACGAACAACATTTGTACCTGTTTGGACGGCAGAAGGTGGATGCCCTCCCACAAAAGCCGCGAGCTTGGCAACCCGGAGTCGTGCATTTCCCGTAAAGCACTGCCCACCATGAACTTGCTGTGGCTCTACCGCGTCTTCACACTTGGTGAGTTCTCTTTGCGTCTCTGGTGAACACCACCTAATGTCAGGACCCATGTCTCAGTGCTCGTGTGCATCGTCTCCTTGGTGGTGATTGCACTATGCGCACACACGTCGACCAACCTAGACAAGCTCCTCTCGGCGTTCGAGCTCTCAGGCTCCTTCCCCTACACCAGTCTCGGCATTGCCGTAGGCGCCATCACGATCGTTTCGAATGCGTTACTGTACGTCTCTCGCTATTCGTCCATTCGTCTCTTTCATCTCCTCAGTGCGTTCTCGCCTGTGCAGGATCTTCCTTGATTTCTTCTTCGACAACATCTTCACGTCCTTCATAATCTTCGAGATCTCCTGGTCATGTGAGTCTGCCCGTCGTTCTAGCTCGTCTCATGCAGCTGACGTACCGCCACCTACAGCCATTCTGTGGATCCTCTGGATATCTGTTGGCGCGACGACCCTTTCGGAAGGCAAGACCATCTTCAAGGGCGAGTCTTGCTCCGATTTCGACGTGATCCTTCCAAGCGCAAAGAACATCTGCGACGACATTCACCCCATCGCCATCGTTGGCTTCGTTAACGCTGCGCTACGTAAGTCTCGTTGCATGACCTTGCGTGACAAGCTTGATACTGATACGTTACCTCAATGTAGTCTTTCTATACACCGCCGTCCTACTCTTCGCCGCCTTCACGAGCTCTGGGTCTTCGTCTCCGTGGACCACCTCTCTGAAGAACCGTGGCAAGTAGGGCCGTAGTGAACCTACGCTCTCACGCCATCCGTTCCTCTGGTCTGTTTCGACTCGATACCTCTGCTCTTCCTATTGCCACTGTCTCTAGAGAGTTTCTTGATACCATGGCTCACATCCTAGGTTTACACGTTGCGTGCTCAAGGGACTTTGGTAGTGTCACATTCTGTGCACTCGATCTTGTACAAGTCCGATGCAGCTGTCGTGTGGGAAGTCCTGCTATATTATATGGAGACCAAATCTCTCATTTGCCGAAGCGGCTTTCGCGCATGCATGCCTGTATCAACGACCGTCAGCCGCCCAAGGTCAAGGCTTGTGATCAGTAGGTGAGCCTTACGGTAGGGTATCTGCTACTTGTGATCCCAATGCTAAGAGTCTTAATAGCAGGCAGTCAGCACCTGTGCGCCGGTTCCGATGTACTTCCTGGGCAGAGCCATCGGCGATCGTACGTACTGTAAGGTCAGTGGCGTCGCACCTCGACGCTCGCGCTTCATAATTCCTTCGTCATGACTCATGACGGTGTGCGTATCTTTCTTTTCAAAGAATATAGTATTACTCGTTTGCGCTCATTGGACTGATAGTGCTGGACTTGCTATCAAACGCCCCCGGCCATATATCATCTCGATCAAAGCATACTCGACTTCTGCTGCGGCAGTCTCCATGACCATCGCTCGAGTTGCGCGGATCGGTAGGCATCTCACCGAGTCGTCCTCAGTACTGACTGACGAGCTGTCTATCATCGCTCCCGTCTGCCAGGTGCTGATGATGCTCATGGGAGCTTGGGAGATCTCATCAAGCTTCTTGTCCGTCTGGTTGCTCTACTGCTTCAGGGACTGCGATGTAGTCTTGCGGCCATCGGTCGTTGGCAGTTTACTGCCGACCTACTGTCGTATGGCGGTAGCTGCCATCCGGGACGAGCAAAAAGTGATGCATCATGGTTTGCTTCCAATTGATTGAGACTGCAGATACTCTTCGACGATGCCGCATTGAATCCTCGTCGGCCTAACGATTTCGACCACCTACCACAAGCGGATCTCCTCCGCTGAGGACCGACGCGGGCATGCGGCTTCCGCCGACCTTCAAGTTCTTCAGGCGGATACTAGGCAGCAGGCAGTGTACTCGCCCATCTCCTGATGCAACAGTATCCTGCCTGGTTACAGGTCGCAGTGCGAGTCGCTGCGCGCAGGAAGCGGCGCGAGCTCCCATAAAGTCACGCGAAGCATGGACGGCATTCCATAGCTACACTCTACAACCGTCCCGTACCATGAACGCTCTTTGGCTTTACCGTGTATTCACCTTCGGTAAGTGTTGCGCCTTCGCATTCGACCTTTCGAGAACCTGAGAAACCCTACCATCCTCAACTGCAAGTGCTGGCATGTATCCTCTCAATAGTGGTCGTTGCGCTTTGCGCTGGCACGTCGTCGAACCTGGATGAGATTCTTCCTCTCATCCGACGAGATCAGGACAACTTCCCATACGCCCACTTAGGCATTGCAGTGGGTGTCATGACCCTCGTCTCATATTCAGTCATGTAGGGATCCTTCTTTTCCACCACCACGCGTCTCTAAAAACATCCTGCACTGCCTAGGATGGGTCTAGACTTGCTCTTCGAGCGGGTCTTTACGTCTTTCATGGTAGTTGAGATGGTGTGGACATGTGAGTGAATCGCTACGAGTAGTTTGACAATGCTTCGTTGTGCTAACCGGCCACGCGACATGTCCAGCCATTCTGTGGGTGTTATGGATAGCAGTCGGCGGGACGACCTTCTCAGAAGGCAATACCCTCTTCGAGGGCAAGCCTTGCTCAATGTTCGACGTCGTACTCCCGAAGGCCAAGGATGTGTGCGATGATATCCAACCTATAGGCTCCGTGGCCTTCGTAACCTTTGCTCTACGTGCGTACCCTATTGCTTCCTTCAGCTATAGTGCCTCGCTGATCGCGGCATATGCACCCCGCATAGTCTTCGTATATACAGGGGTGCTTCTCTTCGTTGCGTTCACGAGCTCAAACTCGACACCGCCGTGGACTACCTCAGTGAAGAACCGCAGCAAGTGAGATGACAGGCGAACTGTGCCGTAACGGCTTCACTATTTGTACCACTTCCCAGCGCTGGCACAGGGTGGTGCTCTTGTGTTGTAGCTACTCACGGACCTCGACTCATTGGATGATGTTCCTGTGTATCATAGTATTATTATGGGATGCTCGGCTCCAATTCTCGTCGCCTCAGGCTGTCCAAGCGGCGGTGACAGACGATGTTCTGTGACACACGGGGCATTCGATATGCCAGGAGTTTTGCATAGTGCAGTGTGGACTCTACTCTTCAGGACTCATCCTCTGAACCAGCCTCTGAATATCATCTGTCTGACCTGTCCATGCTCGCGTGGATCGTGGAAGTACGGTGAGCATCGGCGGTTAGTGCCTGCCAAGCCTAGAGACTTCCTGTCGAAACATTTCTTCTGCGAGCGAGTCATCCATCCGTGCGGCAAGAACCTCTCGCGAGTGGATGCTCGCGACATGAAAGACGGAGCGTAAACAGTCGACAGCTGCAAGCGTAGCGGCCGAGGTACCAATGCAGATCACACAGCCACCGTTGTCGTTTGACAACGAAAGCTTCCTTCTATGCAGAACGTCCGCGTCCAGCAATTCCCCCAGGTTCCGACTCCGTCGGCCTGCTACGCCGCCACGCGGTCGAGGGCGCAGGAACGGTGAGGACGGGAGCCACGTACTCTCCACGAGTCTTCACGGTGAAGAAATCATATTGCGTGTATTCTGATGCAGGTATCAGAACATCGTCAACTTGTCTTCCCGAACGCGCGCAGAGAGTCCGCAGAGTCGATGATCAAGCTCAAGCTGAGCCTGGAGATGGCGGACCGGGTGCTGTTGTTTCCCGCGAGCCAGCCCGGGTACGTCCAGGAACACCCCTGCAGCGTTCTGGATGTTCTTTGTTCCCGCGCAGCAGTGCGATTTGCGGCTACTGCTACTTATCTCATGCATCCATGATGCAGTAAAGCTGCGTCAGCGGTATCATTCGGATCCGGAGGAGCGAGGTGAAGTAGTGCGCGCGTAGACTTTTCTGGATATCTGTCCTGGCGGTGAGGAACCCTCTGACAACAACTCACCTCGCTCATCCTGCGTTTTCGCGACTTCAACTTGGCTCTTACAAGGCCACTTCAACTGCTCCCCACCGACTGTCGTCGCTGAGATGTCCCTATCGCCAACAACGGCTAGTGCAGGTAAGTAATTGTGGCGGCTTTGTGGCGCGTAGCGGCAGCCTCCGTATCTCACCTTATACATCAGCCTCTGTTGCTGCAGAGACTGCCAACTTGCAGCCAGCTCCGGGTCACGCACCTCGCAGTTTGTACGGCTACACTCCCACTGAGTGGATTTGTGTCACATTCGTCGTGCTGTTCGCGCTCTCAACCGGTCAGTACTGCCCTTCGGCCGCATGTTCACCGAGTCTTGACTGCAGGAACCCGGGCAGTACTTCATCTCGGCCAGGCGATCCGTTCTCGGTTATGGTGGCTCTTGCCGACGGCTTGCCTGGCTGGTGTCGGGGAAATAATTGGCTGGGTTGCAAGGCTGGAGTCAAGCCACGACCCGACGTTGATCAACCCATACCTCATCCAGTGAGTATCGCTACTGAGCGCGATGACCGACTGTACACATTGACAGCGTTGATGCGGCCCAGGATATCGACCACGATTATCTCCCCGACCCCGCTAATCGCGGCGAACTTCGTCGTGCTTGGAAATGTTATCCAGCGGATCGGCCAGGATTATAGCCGGCTGAGCAGCAAGTGGTGTAAGTACTCCATTGCTCTGGTTTCAACCGATGCCTGACGAACGATGTCTAGACACGATCATCTTCCTTTCTTGCGTGAGTCTGTATGGGCGGCGTGGGTTCCAGTGACTGGCTCACACATTCGCGATTGTTACAGGACATCATCGCCCTCATAATTCAGGCCCTTGGAGGTGCGAAGGCTTCAGCGGCGGTGAGGAATGGCCAGGACCCGAAACCGGTGAGGTCTCTTTGCTCGTGCTCGCAGCGACTGCCCTGCTTAACGACCATAGGGAGGTGACATTATGCTTGCCGGAGTCTCCTTCCAGTTGGGTGAGTGTGCCGCCCACATGATAGAATGCGTAGAGACTTACGTGATTATCGAAGCCGGGCTGGTCATATACGTGACGTTGGCGTCCGAATTTCTACTGCGCTATGCGTACGACCACCCGTTCAAGCGTCGCTCAGAGGTTGCGTTCAGGGCGGATCGCGTCGAGAAGAAGATGAAAGTCATGATCATCGGGCTTGGACTTGAGGCTGTCTTCCTGTTCATCCGGTGAGTTGGACCAATCAGTCAAGAATATCTCAAATACGCTTACACTGTGTTTGTTGCCTCCCTATAGGTCTATATACCGTACAGCGGTACGTCGCGCGGACATATCTCCGTATGGTCATTGCCTGAACGTGCACTATCTCAGGAATTGAGCGATGGCTGGCAGGGCAAGATCATCACTACTCAAGTGTACTTCAGTGAGTGTATTGTATGCGTATGATGACTATACAGACTTACTTTCGACGTTACTCGTAGATGTCCTCGACGGCGCGATGATCGTCCTTGCGATGTTCACGCTGAACGCATTCCATCCTGGGCAGTTGCTGGGCCACGCGAAGACATGGAAGGCCGGCTATGTCCAGCCGGAAGCGGAAGCCGAGTCTCACAGGCTTAAGCAGTTGCCTCAGTAGCTGGCCCGTGACGCACTACGTCGTTCCATCGCAGCTCGCGCTCTGCGCTGCCAGGAAAGGCCTATAGCTAGAAGACCCATGTGGGTTCATGTCACGTAAGAAGACTACAGACTACACAGGTACACATAGGCATTTTACCTCACATTCCTTTAGACACTCGTCATTCATTCAATACACTGCTGCGGTTCTGCACGTGAAACCAGTTTGCCTGACGTTCGTTCGGTATTGCCTCTTCGTCAGCGGAGTGTTCTGCTGGAATTTCTGAGCGCATCGCATACATGCATGCTCTTGTAACGTCAGTCATGTCACACATCTCAGAAGATGCATCAGAGAGATACTGGCTCGAAAATTACGAGGTCGGCATGTGCATGGTACGGTTGGCAATGTTCAACAGAGAAGCGTTGTAGCCGAGTACACTGCTCAGCGTGGCAGGTTTTTCCCACGGATTGAGTCCTACGCTCAACGGGCGCCTATCTAGCTTTTTTGAATACTGCTCTTCGCTCAGCCACCGCGTCCTGGTCGCCCTCTCATTTTCCGTCTTCGGAATCTCTCCTCGACCTCTTCTCTCCTTCCCAGCTCTTTGGCAGCTGAATATCTGGGGGGCTTTATATCTATCTCAAGCACGATGTCTGGTCATCTTCTTCCTCACGCTCTCTTGGAGCTCACTTTGGCTCGAGCTTCCGCACGTCTGGACAGTCTCGCATACACTTCGCTGCGTAGGAGTGCTGTTATAATCGGGAGAAGACATGCACATCAACAAGTCATGCTGCAAGAAGCTATCTACGCAGACTACACTGCGTACGAAAGTGTTGACGACCGCTCTCTCTACGCAAGGTGCGAATCATGTCTATCTTACCGCCGACTGTCTCTAACATCTCTGTAGACGCGGCGCGAGCCAGAAAGCACGGTCGGCTCTTGCTACCGGGGGTCTCTTTCCCGTGTCTCAAGACGCGCCCATGACGGAGTTGGAAAGAAGAATCATGGAGTTGAAGGAGACACCCGAAGTAGAGGTATGTCGTCCGACCGCTCGCATGTCATGCGGGTGACTGACGTCTCGTCACCAGGAGGCCGAGATGAAGGAGCCAAGTTACACCGAATCCGAACTTCTGTCAATGTACGAGGAGCTGCTCGCGGTTACACCTCGTACTCAGACGCAGGATGTCCTAGTTGCCGACCGCGAAGCTCAGCACCAAGCCGATGATACAGCTCTTCGCGTCATGGTCCAGTCGCTCTATGAACTTGACGATTCTGCCTCCGTACCGTCCGATATACGTTCACAATACTCCGCCGCCATCACGAAGCTTCGCGAGATCGTCGGCGCCCTCGAGTCCGTCCGTCGACCTGATACGCCTCCTTTGGACGTGCCTATACTGGCGACCGAGGAGTGGCTCTCGTTGGTACGTGTTTGTGTGCGTGAACAGGATGGTGCAGCGGCGGAGGCAGTTATTGAGCTCATGAAGGTGCGTCACTACCCACTCACCTGAAGTTTGCCTGACCCGTGTTGCTAGCGGGCTGGAATCCCTGTGCCTGAAGAAGCAGTGAACGCCACACTTGACTTCTATGCGGAGCGCGGGGACATCGCAAATACAGAACGCTTCCTCGCCAGCTACATCGGGCAGTCCCCCTCCGAACGTCAGCGACACCTGCACGTCAAAGCCCATCTCAAGTCCATCACTCCGCGAACATTTCCCACAGCTGCCTTGGAAGTACTGCATAGGTACGAGGAGCGTGGCCTGGCAGCACCGCAGAAGACGTATACCCGAGTCATTCATACCCTCCTCTCGATTCGTTCCGCCATGGCCGAAGCGCAAGCTTGGGACCTCTTTGCGCACATGCGGTACGTCGCGCATCCCACCCCAGACGCGTTCCTCTACACCGCAATGATTGCCGCATGTGCATCTCGTGTGCTAGAGCCTCAACCCGCGCGAGCGCTCGACCTCTGGACGGAGATGACGGTAGACAAGGGCATCCCTCCCACTGCGGACGCGTACACTGCAGTCATCCACGCCTGCGCGAGGTCCGGGGAAAAGCCATACGTGAACGAGGCGTTCCGTCTCGCAAAGGAGATGCTGGACGGGCACCGGGACGCGTACGGTAACCCAGCTTTCCGCCCCGACCGCAAGGCATTCGCCGCGCTATTGGAGGGGGCGAAGCGCGTTGGTGATCTGGCGAAAGTGCGCTGGATCTTGGCGGAGATCGTCTCTGAGAGCGTGCAAGCCGCCAGGGGCGACGTAGATCCCGTGTTCGTCGATGAAGGGATCATGGTGCACGTCTTCCACGCATACGCCGCATACAAGCCGCCGTTCAAACGCTCTGCTACCGTCCTGATCGACAAGTCCGCGGAACCGTCTGTCAACACATCAAGTGAAGGGCAGCCAGCATCGGCGTCCTCCAAGGACTCCTCGCCCGACGGTGGCTCACCATCCGTTACGGAACACAGAGCTTTAGCCGAACACAGCTCGCAGGCGCAGGTCCCGCTCGCGCCTCGGAGGACACAGTTCACCAGGCTGCTGCCGCAAAGCAACGCGGAAGTGCTTGGGGAGACTCGTTCTCTGTTCCATCGGATACTGCGGGACGTCGCTCCCTCGGCCCTCGCCGCGGAGACGGCTGAGCAAGAGGGCTTCGTCGCCTCGATGCCACCTGCATTCGAGCACGTACGCTTGACCTCGCGCCTCCTCAACGCGTACATCTCCGTACACTACATGCACGGAATCTTTGACGACGCTATCGCCTTGTACCGGACGCTTTTCTCGAAGTTGGACGTGCAGAAGGACGCGTGGTCGTATGTGGAGGCGCTCGAGCGGAGCGCGCGGGCACGTCGTGGGCCGGAGCGGAAGCTAGCGTTGCAGTTCGCGAGAGAGGTTTGGCAGGAGTGGCAGCCTGTGGAGGACGCATGGCGAAGGAGGCTCCCGCTTCCCCGAGGAGTCGACGCGCGGATGGTCGAGCGCGCGTATAGCGCGATGATCCGTATTCTCTCCCTGTGAGTGTGACCCCATTCATGCTGTTGATATGTTCACTGATATGTGGAATATTTGTAGTACGGGCAACACGCGTGAAGCTGTACAACTCGTCCGGTCGTTTGTCGAGCGATATCCTCCGGATGTCGTCAAGCACGCGAACCCCAAGCCCGAACTCCGTTCGACCCGGGTCATGCTCCAGGCCCCTAGGCCGCTAGTCCGGCTCCTAACCCCCGTTGAGGTCCCGGATGACACGGTGCCGCCGCTCCTGTCATTCCCGGAGGTGGAAATCCTGCACCATAGGTTGGTCGCAGTCGGCGATACGGAGAACATCCGGTACCTGAAGTGGGTCTGCATGTCTTATGCAGGCGCGCTGAAGAGGAGGAAGGAGGCGACGTTGCGCGCGGAGCCAGTTCGCCAGGACCATGGTGCGCAGAGCCGCATAGGCATGCCGGAGAGCACGTAGGAGGGGCGTCGGGGCGTGGGCGAGGTGGATATACTATGGGATATAATGATATTACGTACGCTTGCATACCTACTAATGCTTTCATTCTCTGGTCCTTGCGCTGTATGCTCTCTCAGACTCCTCGAGTCGTGCTCAATCGCGAGAGCGCCCTGATGGTATGTCCATGTTAGCAGCTCCGGTGGTGTACGCTCTGCTGACAGATATTCGTTGGTGGTGAAGTGTACCACTGGAAGAACACCGAGCGCGCTGAGCCTCAACATCACTCTCTTCTTTCATGACGTATGCCAGTTGACGCTTTCCGGTCGATGCGTTGAAAGAGTTGGGGTGCGTCATGTTCATCAGCGGCAGTTGGAAGGTACCCTGGTGAGATATGCATCTGTAAAATGGCATTTGTAGTGCTCACCGGAACAACCGGTGCATAGGTGTCACTCTGTCGCATCTACGACATCTCGATCAGACACTCACACAGGGATGCTCTCCATCAATATCTCTCTGACAAGCCCGACGTGACGTGGACGCGGCGCTGCCCCAAAGTTATGTACAACCCTGGCTGCTCGCATTCAGTGCTGGATGAACCGTGCACAACGCATCCATGGCGAGGCCACAACTTGGAGACGATCCTCTAGCTGCGGGGCAGCATCCCCAGTCGAGTGCAGGCCCATTATGTGTAGGCGTTCAACCGTGCACAAGGCTGGCGCGGCGCCAGCCTATGTCATTCGCAACGGAAGGCTGTGTTGTTCTACGCGCAACGAAAGCGCCGTGGCCTCCAACCTCGATGGCTTATTGGTCTCCCAGGCTGCAGCGTCTACTGCTCTTGGGTCGCAAGAAGGCCGAGAAGGCTCAAGTCGTATTCATGCCCAGAAGTCGCTCCTCAAGCAGTGAGTCTCTCGTGATGCTTCGAACTGCATGCGTCTGAGCATTGCTGGCAGCTTCCTGCATTTCGTCTGAGTAGTGGGCGCGACCTTTGCCGGAGGCTGCGCATCTCCAAGATCACAAGTCCTCGTCCCTGAACACATCGAAAGGCGACAGCCTTGCCATGCTTTGGTCTCCCCTTGTGCAGATGTCCGTCCCCAGTGATTTCTCCTTTCGCAATACTGGCGCGGTGTCAGTCGCGCTCCAGTCGGAGGAGGCAGTCCTCTGTTGCATCAACTGGTGTTCGGCGTGCAGCGCTGACACGACAACGACGCAGACATCCGCGCAGCACATGTGGACTCTGGGCCGTCTGCCAGGATGTATAAAGAGGAGTCTGGATTGGCAGCAGATCCTCACCCCGCTTGGTTCGGTGCTTCGTCTTCTTCTCCTCAGCTCTCTTCTACATTCGCTTTCCTACTACGTCTCCCTCTGGATTAGGGATGTTCTCCACGTCTTTCTCGCGTCTTTTCACCCTTTGCTCCGCGCTGGCGTCTTTGAGCGTCGGTTTCGCTGCCCCTCACGCCCGTCGCGCCCAGGTGCCTACCGGACCTAAGTTCGTCATTTACACCGACGCTGCGATCGGCGGGGGCACCGTTCTGCCCCCACTTGAGCAGATCCAAGGCTTCAACGTTGTGTACGTTCCTTTGCGCGTATGCGGCTCAAGGCAGTGCTGACTCTCCTTCTCCAGCAACTTGGCTTTCCTACTCACGACTGGTCCTGCTGACCAAGCCGCGAACTGGGCTGCGCTCCCTGCTGCCCAACGTCAGCAACTCAAGCAGCAGTACAACAGCGCGGGCGTGTCCCTCGTCGTGTCCGCATTCGGCGAGACGGAGCATCCGACCTCGCAGGACCCGACGACGGTTGCGAACAATCTCGCCCAGTTCGTGCTCAACACCGACCTGGACGGCATCGACATCGATTACGAGGAGTTCGAGCTCGTCGTCCAGCAACCCGGTGTCGGTGAGGCTTGGCTCACGACGCTCACGCAGACCCTGCGTCAGCAATTGCCTCAGGGTCAATTCATCCTGAGCCACGCTCGTGAGTATCTCCGCAAAACCTCCTTTGTGGTGACCTGCCATTGACAGTAAGCCATAGCTGTTGGCCCTTGGTTCCAGCCTAGCTTCTGCCCCGGTGGCTGTTACCTCACTGTTGACAAGAATGTCGGGGCTCTGATCGATTGGGTATGTGAAGATTTGAGAGTTGCTAAACTCTTGGCTGACATGCACCCTCCTGCACAGTATAACATCCAGTTCTACAACCGTGAGTACCAAACGATACCTCTGGGACGCTTGCGATATACTGACCTTCGTCACAGAGTCACCCAGCCCGGGCTACGAGGATTGCAACACCCTCCTCAACAGCGCGGGAGGCTCCTCGATCTTCGAGATTCAGAAGTCAGGCGTCGACGTCAACAAGCTGGTCATCGGCAAGCCCGGAACGGCCGCCGACATCACCAACGGTGGCTTCATCGACCCTGCCACGCTTGGCACGTGCGTCCAGCAGGCCGTAGCTGGCGGCTGGAACGCTGGTGTTATGGCGTTCCAGTTCCCCCATGCCGACACGACCTGGATTACTGCCGTCAAGGGCTCCTCTTTCGCCGCCTAAGGAAACACGCGAGATATGACGAAGACGGGTCCGCCGTTAGACCTCGCGGGCCCTATGAGAATATGTAGTACTTTGTGATGACCCCCATGTATGTACGAGTAGGATTAGTCACGAGTAACGAAGCCAACCAAACTGCGGGCGCACGTCTTCATCATGAAATCCATTGTGTGTACTGTCGAGCCCGCTCAGCTCTCGGCAAGTTGGGATTGAACCTAGAGGTGTGAGACCCAATTGCTCATCCATCTCCTGCTATCACGGCATTGAGGAATCGGAGCGAAAAGTGCCTCATGGTGGAGAGGTGCTCAAGCTCAATGGCGGAGTCGAAGGGAGGGTGCCCTCGGAAGATAGGCCCGTGGATGTGTGATTTTTCCGGCGGCGACTTGCCGACTCGCGTTACTGCTCTGAGTCGATTCTCGACTCTGAGGTCTGACCCCTTCCTCCCATCCATTCCTCATCATCGCTTGTCCCCACCGCCTACGGCGGCGACTACTGTGCCTGCTGCGTCCCTGACAGCGGAGGGACTGGAGTGCACAACGGGTGGGACAGGGTCGGAGCACGAGGGGCGCCGTTCGTGTAAGAGTGCATGTTGCCGCCTTGGGCACTCTGCAGATCTTCTGTCGTACTCCGCATCAGCTGCGATGCCAAGCACAGAGCTTTGGAATCACAATAGTGTCGCGAGCTCTCCGCAGCAGCCTTCAAGAAGAACACGAGGTCCAAAACTGAATGACAATCTTCTTGGAAGTCATGCACAACGGGGCGGTGGCGATGGTCGCCACCGCTGAAGGTCCCGAAAGCACCCGCTCTATGCTTAGCTGGGACTCAAGAGGCATATCAGGCAGGATGACGCATCTCGGAAGTCGAGGTCGGTATGCACCCTAAAAACAACGTGCAGTCGGCGTTGCGGAGAGTGAAGTTGCGGAAACCGAATGGAGAACAAGGCGTACGCCGAAAGTAGCAGGCGATCGGAGCGGCGATCTGGAATAGTTGGTTCCTGCATCAGGCATGCGACCAAGAACAAGCGGTGAGGCGTTCAAAATAGGCCAAACTTATGGGCAAGTTACCCACACGACCAAATAGCTACAAACAGCAATTCGACCCTGCCTGGACTCTGCCATTCAACTCGTCTCCCTCTCCGTTGGCTCGGTACCTATACAGAATGGGTTTTCGCCACGCGACCGCTTACTGTTGACTCCTGCTACATATTGCCTCCTCCCGCTATGTCGTCGGCGTTGAAAGTGGCGCGACCTCTCAGGCTGTCCATACACTCCGATCGCTGGGCTACTCATAACCATCATGGCGAATGGGCGGTGGCTAGCTAGCTCGCAGGAAGGGTACAGCCCGCATCGTCGCCACATCTTCCATTCAGATTCCATGTGATCCGTTGCTTCTCTGATTATCTACTGAACAATCGCGGGATGGTTTGTCCTCGGACCCTGTTCGCACACTCCGCCGCGTCTGCTACAATTGTCTCCACTGGGCGCATTCAAGTTCTGGGGTGCCTGCTTGGGCGGCGATCGATGCGCGCCCAATTGGAAGTCAGCTCAGGAGAACAACGAGGACGCCCACATGACGGGCAGAAAGGGCAACGCCTTTGTGAGCCTCTTCCGGTCAGCGGTGGCACTGGTTGACTGCCCGGCCGCCGAGGGCCTGAACCGTATAAAAACCCCTCTCCTCGCCCGTCTCCTCTCTCCCCAGAACCGTCACGACCACTCCTCCGACCTCGAGAAACCCTTCGCTCGAGCAGCCACGCTGGCCCCAACGGTGGGCGCGGCCAAGCCTAGCCTCGCTCTTCGGGTACGTCGCCTCTTCGATGTTCGCCATTGCTGACCACCAAGACCTATCATCACTGCTTAGCGGGGTAGGAACTCGGACGCGTGCGGTCTGCGCCTCTGGCCCCGGACTGTGAGTACTGTCTGTCTCTTCGCCACATGCGGTTGCTGACGACGCCGTCATCCAGCGACAGCATTAGGTCCTCTTTGGTCTTCAACCTTCGCCAAGCCATCCGGCGCGGCGACCGGCGGTGGTCGTCATGAACGGCCACCGAGGTATCTGATTGAGGTTTTCCAGTCGGACAGCTCGTGACAGCGTGTTCGCATCTGGACCCTCGGCGCGATCCCCCTAGTGGCTATCAGATCGTCAGCCGTCCTCTCGGGGGCGGCGGGCAAAGAAGCGCCAAAATTGGACCGACGTAACCTCCGGGAGCCGGCATCATGTTCGCTTGCGAACGTCGGTCTCTCCGTTGGGCGAACGTCCTGGGCCTCGTGCCTCCCCCGGCTTCGCCTTCGCGGCGTTGTCCACCACCGCTGCTGGATCCCCCGCGTGGGTGAAGGCTAGCAGGCTTCGGCCGACAACTCACCTTTTGCGCCACTGCCGCGCTCAAAACACCGATCTCGCCAAAGGTCGACGACGAACCACTACGGCGCTCAAGACTAACTTATTACTATTTATATCCGCAAGTATGCATTCCGACACTCCGCCTATGACGGCCCACAAGCACGACGACCCGGGCAATTATGACTTGACACACCACCTTTCCAGGAGGGGGCCCACGTGAGTAAACGCCTCATGCCTAGCATGCGATGCGGTCGCACGCCCCTCCTTTCCGACTCTCTCTGCCGTATGGACATCAAGACCGAGGACGTCAAGAGGCTGCAGCTGCGCTTACGCGCAGCTGCAGGGCAACTTCCCGGGGATAGCGCAGGCCTCATCGTGGCCCCCGGGTCTAGTACCTGCCTCACGGCAGGGAAGCCAACTGCGCTGGGCCCTCCTCTACCACTCACTCGCTTCGGAGGGCCCTCGCGTCTGGTAGGCGCGACCGCTGTACGTCCTTCTGCTCTGCCGATGTATGCGGCCTCGCTGACGACACCAATGATCTTGTAGCTGCGGTGCTCCGGTGACCTTAGCAGCCTCGCAAGGCTCGCGATCAACCTGTGTGCCTCAAGACATTGTGTGCATCAAGCCGCGGTTGCTGGTACTCCCCGGGGATAGCGCAGGCCTCATCGTGGCCCCCGGGTCTAGTACCCGCCTGACGGCGGGGAAGCCAACTGCGCTGGGCCCTCCTCCATCACTTACCACTCCGAGGGTCTCCGCGCTCGGTAGGCGCGACCGTTGTACGTCTTTCTCTTTCGTCGACATCTGTCGCCTCGCTGATGATGCAACCTTCTAGCTGCGGCGCCCCGATGACCTTCAGCAGCCCGCCCAGGCTCGCGACCAATCTGTGTGCCTCAAGACTGCGTGTGCATCAAGCCGCGGCTGCGCTCTCGCGCGGTCGCTGGGTAGTTCCCGGGGATAGCGCAGGCCTCATCGTGGCCCCCGGGTTTAGTACCCGCCTCACGGCGGGGAAGCTAACTGCGCTGGGACTCTCCTCCTCTCGCCTACTCGTCTACTGAGGAGGGTCCCCAGCCCCTGGTAGGCGCGACCGTTGTGAGTCCTTCGCTTTGCTCGTCTCCCTCCGCTTCGCTCACGACGAAGTCGTAGTCGCGGTCGTCGCCAATGACCTATGCATCGTATGCGGAAACATCTTATGTCCACCGATAGCGTCGCCTCGCAGCGCGCGAATCGGACGCGACCAACAGTCCGTCTCGACCACCATGCTCATGCACAGCCCGGACCCGATGTGCCCACGGTGCGCATCCCATCCTCCTCGCGCGGCCGTCTGGTTGCTCACGTACGCGCCTGCAGCTGCCTTCGGACCGGGAGGACGACTCATCATTCTCGACGCGAAACACGTACGTACAATCGCGCTTCGCCGCGCGCTCGCAGACGCTGACCTCGCGCGCCGTTTGCAGGTAACGTCGGCGGTCGTCCTGGCCTGCGCGTACCTGTGGTGAATTCCACGGCCTTTCGCAACGGTCTTCGCGGCGCGTACGATGCCTTGTAGCCCGATACGAAGCCTCGAATGGGGCATACGAACGGGCTCGGCGGAGTGCGCGTCGCACTGTAGGGGTTAGCACCCACGACGTACGTCGTCTCTCTCCCCTTGCGCGTCGGACAACGAGCTGATGGCCTGTCCTGCAGCGCCGACCGCCTCGACCCTTGGACGTCACCAAACTACTACGTTGGGCCTCTCGGTGTACATGGCACGTCCTCATCGGCCAGGCTCAAACTGATGTTTCGCAGCTGCTCGGGACTCCATGTTGTGCAGCGCGGTAAGTGGTCGTCGCGTTCCGTCCAAGGTGACTTTCACCTGTGCGCGCTGGCGTCGGACTGGTCGCCAGTTTGGTGAGTGGAGGGCTGAGAGGGCCGATGTCGTTCGCGTTCAGCTTGTCTCTCGTGTACTTAACTTAGTCCGTCACCAAAATCCGTGCAATATATCTCTTCCCTGTTGTCTTCTCTGTCTTCCTGTGTGCCAGTGTATAAATGCCGACGTTGAAGCGTTGAACGGCCAGGGACTACTCCCTGCCCCTCACGAATGCGACCTCGCCCATTGCTAGCTGACTTTTCGAGGTACAAGGGTGACGTTGAATGATAGCTGCGTACGTGTTTGACGTTGGGAGAGCCGAGTATAGACACTTCCGGTTCAGTCCGCCAGCGGTCACCATAGACAAAGCACGTACTCTCACGTAAACCCATCGTAGCTGTCTTCTATTCAGCGTGGCTGTATTCTGATTCAATCTGAGTGAGCCGAGAAGACGATGCTCGCCGACGTCTGTCGTGAGTCGGGGACAAGGTAAAGAGGCGCCCGATGGGACGCGGTGCACGTGCGCTGTGAGTCGCGACGCGCTGCTGTGGTGTGTTTGCATTCGGTGGCTGCGGAGGGCTATCCGCCACCGTGGGCGCCTAATAAGCCCCATTGTTCTCGTCGAAGGATACTTTTGTTGTGCGAGTACAATGAGGCCTGCCCCGCGACCGTTCGCAAGCAGCACAAAGGCAACATATTCGCTCGTGCGAGAACATGCCACGCGTCCGCGGTTAGTGCGCGTCAACTCCCCGCTCATAAGCCCCCGCCCCCCTTCCCGCCACGTTCTCCATTCTAGTACCCGCCCTCCTCAGCCTAGCTCTCCGCTCTATCCCTCCGCGCTCGGCGTGAATTCTCGCCTTCGGGCCTCTGCTTACGATCTTCTAGGGTGCAGGCACACCACAACCTTGCTACACGTTCCTTCTAGCTTCAAGACATTACCCGCATCTTTCTTCTTGGACGTCTCTTCCACCTAACTCAAAATGGTCACCAAGAAAGGATGTGAGTGTCGACCTGGATCAGGAGGCGGGTGCATGCGCTGATGAAGTTATGCAGACACATTCATTGGGCTCAACGTCGTCCGCGCGTTGAGCATCATCGCACTCCTGCTCCTCTTCGCGAGCAGTATCGTCACCATGGTCCAAGACATCAAGTCCGTGAATGCCTTCATCGCCGCCGGCAAGGCAGACACAAACATACGCGCAACCGAGACCTCCAGCAACAGTACGGACGTCGACTGTATCAACGCTGACACCGACTACGTCGAGTATGTTTCACCCCTCGGCTACTTGCTACATGTCGCTTACACGAAACAACGAACAGCGGAAGCACGGTCCCCAACCAGCCCGCAGGGGCATTCTGGGCCGTCCTGAACCGGCTGCTCATCATCTTCCAAGTCATTGTCCTCATCATGTCCGAAGTCGGCTGGCCCGCCGCGTTCTTCAGCCGCTTCTTCCCCATCCTCGGGAACGACTTTGGCCTCGGCGCGCTCGGCGTCATCCAATGCCTGTACGTTCCTCCTCCCTGACCTTCTCCCTGATCGCGCTCGCTCACTGGAATACCTTTCTTCTCTCCTGCGGCGCACGCAGGCTTGGCGCGGCGGTCCTCTCGCATCACGTGGACGAGTTCGCGCTCGTCTCCGCGTTCTTCCTCTTCTCGATCGGCTGCCTGAACATCCTCCTCGGCCTCATCTACCGCGAGTCCGCCAAGACGCGCCGCTCGCGCGACGCGTGGCGCACGCGCTTCGACGGCGTCGTCGTCCCCGGCATGCAGGGCCCCCCGCGCCAGCTCGTCATGGCGAGCACGGGCGGGTCGGGCGTGACGTGGGAGAGCAGGGCGGAGCGCGGGGAGGTGCAGGGCGCGGACGCGTCGCGCTCGGGCAGCTTGAGCAGCCAGAAGAGCGGCATGGGCTTTGGGAGGCAGGGCGAGAAGGCGGCGCTTGCAAGAGGTGAGTGACGGTTATTGTTCTATTGTGGGAGAAGGGGGTGCTGACGGGCGGTGATTGTTGTGTAGGTTATACCGTCAGTCGACCCGAAGAGGCGCTGCCCACGTACGTTCCGAAACGCACCGTGACTGTCCGGGACAGCACGATGAGCGCGGACGAGTCCGAGACGGCCGTATGACACTCGACCTCCGGATCTTGAGCCGGCTCTTGACCAGCTTGACGACGCCATTTACGACGACGACGGAACGACTTGCGGGACTCTCGTCTTTCTCTCACTCATGTGGCGGTATACATGTATTATCCTGGGCGCAGTGGTAGCTGTCCCTCCTATTTGTAGCCTGTAGTCGTGCTTTGTATCATTGCTATCGTTTCCCTGCGCAGTTGTGTGAGTATGCACGCCGCAATCAGTACTCCAGGTAGGGCGAATGTCGTATCCGAACTGTTTTGTCTCATCCTGCTACACTGTCGCGTGCGTAGCACAAAACTCCGGATATCGAGTCGGCAATGTGTGGTCAACATCAGACCTTGAGTCTTCGGGTTTGTTGTCCATTCATGCAGCCATCATTCATTCGTTCATGATTGCGAGATACTACTGCGATGCAGAAGCACCTTCCTTGTCCATGTCGCTTGAAGTAGAACTGAGACAGCCCAAACCGAATCGCAGAAGGTATATACAGCACAGCATGCACCCGAGCAGCAGACGGCAGAAGCCAAGCACCTCTCCCACTCCCTTGAAAATGGCTCCCGCTCCTCTCAGACCTGCGGGTAGCTCGCATGCGTCGACGGCGCCGCGGTCGTCGCATAGCCCGAAACGGGCGACGCAGTCGGCACCGGGGCGTACGCCTGGCCCATCGGCGGCTGCGACCCCCCACTCGGGTACATCGGCTGGGGGTGGTGCGGGTGCGCGCCGGGAAACTGGGGCGCCATGCCCATCGGGGGCTGCCCGGCGGCGGTAGGAGGGACAGAGGCGGCAGGGGCGACGGGCGGGGCGAGGGAGGGCTGCTGCTTGATGGAGGACTTCCACATGGGCGCCCCGCGGTTGGCGTTGATGAGCGCGACGACGAGGAGGGTGATTGTGTATGCGAGGACTATGGAGCAGTGTGAGCGATCGAGTGGGAGAAGCGCGCTGAAGAGGGATGTGCCGGAGGGAGTCGTGCGGGAGAATTGCATGACTGGGAAGTCGCGGAACTGGGAACTCCCGCGTGCGGGAGAGCCGCGTGGAGGTGCAACCCACTCGCGGGAGAAGCACGTTGAGTTGCGAGCCGGATGTGCAGAATGTATCTACGCATATATGCACGTATCCCGGTGCGGAACGGCTCGCACACTTGGAATGGACGCCACTCCCCGCCAATCATGCACCGCAGTCCTTCTTCCCGAGAAGTTCTCAAGAAGGAACGGAAGAAACACTCACGGGCGATCCACGCGAGGAACGCGAACGCCTCGATCGCGCGTGTCTCGTTGCACACCTGGTTCAGGATCGCGTATGCATAGTCGCATGTCGTGAACGCGGTGCCGGTCTGGTCTGCTGTGAGCGCCGCGGCGGCGATCCAGAGCACCCAGAGGATGGCTGTTTGGAGAGGTGAGTTGGGTGGGAGAGGAGTATGGAATGTGTGAGAGGGACGTACAGAGCCAGACGAGTTCGACGAGCACCATGGAGGTGAATGCGCCTGTACGGAGGAAGTCGATTAGGAGCCTGCATAGTGTAAGGGTGAGCATTGTAAGCGCCACTTTCCGGAAATGTTGGACAAGTAGAATAGTGTACGAACATCACGGGCACCGAAAGCATGGTGATACCACCGACGGCAATGGCAAGCACCGCGAAGTTGTAGTACACATCGAAGTATTTGATGGAGAGCGACGTGAGGTGCGAGCCGAGCGAGAGCACGATGATCCCGCAGAACAGCGTGAAGCCTGCAGATACGAGGAAGCGTTCAGCAGACACTCTCGTAATGGCATTCAGGTCTTCGCAGGTTGACATGTGTGCGAGTGTGTGATAGGTATGAGTAAGTGCTCACCGAGAACGGCCAGGCGGACGATTTGGAGCCAAGTCAACATATCTCTTCAATAGTCCTCAAGAGTTGGCGCGATAGCGAACAAGCAAGAGTGCGAGCCCACGAGCGAAGCAGTACGGTGCAGAGGAGCGCGAGGGGTCCCAGCGATAGAGACAACAGACAAGGGCACCCAGAGAAGAGCACCGAGCCTCGCCAAGGAGTGCCTGAATGACCGCCTCGAGCACAATATATGAACGTCCACGACGCTGCAGTGCCCCCGCGCCAAGCCGGTGCCACCAAACTCACCGCGACCGACGGCGTCCTGACTCGGAGTACATAAGCATCGCCATTTTATCTAATATCGTGTAGACGGGCGCGCGGCTGGGTGACTTTGACGTGCGGTGACAGATCGACCGCGCTAACGCAGCGCTTCGGGAGCGTCGAAGTCTGGATGTGGTTGGGATGGCTCAGTTTGGGGTGTCGATCGCGCTGGTAGTTGCATTCCTGTATCGCCTTGGTGGCATAAAGCGGGCGTCGCATCTGGAAGACGAGGGGGATGAGGTCTCGGGTCTCGGGACGTCATCCTGCGTCGCTCGTACAGAGGCGTCGAGAGTCAGGAACGCGGAGGCTGTTCGTGGTCGAGGTGAGTACAAGGCGGCGGCAAGGTTAATTAATCGATCGTGCTCGCTCACCGACACTCAATCGCTGATGAACCCGCCGTCCCTAGCGCGAATGGAAGACGACGCAGCGCGGTCCGTACTTCTCAAAATCACGCGAAGTTGGTGGTGAGTGTTCGCAGTGGGTCGGGCAGACGAGATGTGGTTGCATCTGGCAAACCACGACATAGAAGTGAGTTGACTGTTGAGCGAGCTCGAGGAGATGCTTGGCCGATCAGGTCCTCTCGTCCCGGACGGGCGGGTCGTAGTGCCATAAAGGCGCGCCACAAGCGCCTGTAAGTATTCGTCAGGGATCGCGGTCTTCGGACATTGTAATGACTGCTTAGCCTCACCTTCAGCATGTCTCGCATGATGCCAGAGTGAGCTCTACATCTCGTCCTTCCACAAGCTGCTAGTATCTGTGCAGAAGTTCAGCTCGATGTCCGGGTGAAGTGGAAAAAAACAGAGGAAGAGAGGACGAACTACGACGCCTGCCAAATTGAGGCACCCGTTTGGGCTCGCGGTCATGTGACGCCAAGAAGACGCGGAGGTACCCGCGAAGGGCGGGCGACGCGTCGCGACTCGCGCCGAGTCATCTCCAACGTCTTCCTTGTCCTCCTTGTCCTCCTTGTCCTCGTTCCCAAGCATGTCTACCGCTTGCCGCCGCATTCTTCTGCTTCAGATTGCCCCTCGTGTCGTCCCGCTTGTGGTCTACAAGGCTGCGTGGCGTCTTGGTCGGCTTCGCGGACTTGACCTGAGACGGGCTTACCGAGGATCAAATCCACGCCTCGCTGGCCCGGAGGACTGCCCTATATGCTCGCAGGGGCGCATATATACATGCAGATGCAGGGGCGGGATGGGACGGGGAGCGTGTCTTGAGGTGAGAGCGTCAGCTGTGTCGTTGAGCACGATTGGAGAGCATGTCCTGGATTCTCTCGAATCCCGAGTGCTGTGTCTCCGGGACGCTACGAGCAAACCTTCATCCATCTTCCGGATGGTCGTCGTGGAGAGCCTGGACAGAGAACCCGAGATACGGCCCAGCTGCGGGACGCCCCGCCAAGTGAAGCAACTCCGATTTGAACGCACGTCAACGCTTCGCGCGAATGCTCGTCCATCGCTCCCTGACCGTGCTTCCCGGCGTTCACAGATGGCGGACGCCCTCCGTTGCTGGGGTTACGCTACGCGGCACGCTTATGCGTTCAGATTCGTGCTAAAAACCACCCAGCCGGCCGCAGCGCCTCGCAGCGCTACTGTAAATCAGGGCTGCGGAGGCGGGCGGGAGCGCTAGCGCTGCGGGGATAGATCAGCGGGCATCTCTGGCATCTGGCGGGCTGTGTGGTGGCGCAGAAGCTCGAGGCCGCAATCCAGACCGCGGTGTCTCGCTGAGATGCATTGCGCGGCGACATTGACTTTGCGGAAGGCGGACTCGGGCGAGGCTCGGGTTCAGAATCATATACTCGACGCTTCGTGCATGCAAACCTTCGCTCACGGGTTCACGCTCGGGGCGCGCTGGGACAACGTGTTGGGGGCACTCGGAAACTCGGAGGCTCGGCTGGGTGCCGTACGGACGGGCGAGCGAGGATGGCCGCGGTGAGAATGGCCGAGGACGACCGGAGAGAGCGAACACGTTGCTGCAGGGTGGTCGTCTTCGCGCGACGACGCTGTTTGAGCATCTGTCAGCGCCCACTGGTCATTGATATTTCTGCGGCCGCACGAGGCGCTCCCGCTCCTGCCTGCGGGCCCGCTGTGATGGCAGGGCGGAGGCTTCGCGGGGACGTGCAATGTCTCAGCCGGCATTCGACTTTGCTGGTCGAGGGTGGGTGCGACTGTCAAGGGCGAGTGATTGATTTGTTTTCGGTGGACGTTGGATAGCGTTGAGGGTTCAGATAGAGTTGACAGGATTGCCTGACCGGGCCCTGGCGACTCCCACCCCGGAAGCGCGCAGCGAACTCGGACGGCTGCTCGCACACCGCACAGCATTCTGCTACGGCACACGTGACAGGCGTCCAGTATTGGAACCGAACATCGCAGGTCTCGCATTTGTGGCCGCATTTTCTGACTCTTCAGAACGCCGCAGCACGCGCGCGACGACGAGCAGCGCAATTCCGCCGTCGAGCGGGGCGGAATTCGAAGGTTCTCGGACGGGTTGGAGGCGGGAGTGGTGCTGGGCCTAGGCCGGGGAGGCGGGGGAGAGGGGGAGTGACGCTCTGTGTGACGGCATGTGCGGTGGGAACGTGCGAGTGAGCGGGCGCCCTGACTCATCGCCTCTTCCGCTCACCTCGTTTCGATTCGCCGACAGGGGCGTCCCCCACCCTCTCCGTATATTTACCATCCTCCACTCGACGCCATGCCCACTTGCTCTTCCCGCGCGAGTCCCCGCCCCCTTCCCCTCTCTTCTCCGTCTCGCTCTCGCTGTCGTGCGCGCAGCCTTCCTTCTCGCTGATCGTCGTCCTCCCTGCTTCCGGCCGTCCTACACCCGCTTGCCCGCTCAGCAACCGTCCTCGACACGAACATGGCGTCCTCTAGCTACCACGCGAACATGATTCAGTTCCCGCGCCTGCCTTCCGTGCCCGAGTCCTGGGACACCTCGCGCGACGAGCCCCTCCTTCCGCCCGCGCGGCCCCGCAACATGCACGACGCACGCACGCTGAAGACCAGCAGGTCGTCAGAGAGCCTCACGCAGCGCAAGGACCGCGTCGAGTTCCTCCGCAGGAGGGAGTGGACGCGCAGAGTCGCGACCGGCGGCGATCTCCCTTCTTCCATTCCTGTGAGTCCTTCTCTCCTTTCTCGTGTCATGTTCTCCCCCTTTCGTCTCGACCGCGTCCATCCGGACCCGGTCTGGCACGTTGTGAACGTACGACTGACGCAACGTCGCTCACCGTAGAAACGCGCGCGCACATACTCCTGGGAAGACATCATCGCCGCAGCGGACGCCGCTGCCGACTCATGGGACTACTACAGTGCGCCGCGGCGCGCGCCCGCTGCCCGTTCCTACCCCGATACCATCGATGAGGCCGAAGACGAGCCGTACGTCATCTACACCGCGACGCCGAACCCGCGCCCCCATGCCTCAGGCGCGATTCGCCCCCCTCGCGCTGTGTCCTCAAACCACTATACCCCGCATACCCCGGAGCCGCTCGTGCTCTACTCGACATCGCCGTCGCCGTCACATTCGCCCGCTCCGTCGCCCTCGCCGACGCTCTCGCCCCTGCCGGCGCGCGGGTCTTCCCCGCCGTCGAGCTTTGTGCCACCTGGAGGGGCGTACGTTGGGAGGAGAGGGGTGGGAGGATGGCGCGTGGGCCCGCACTCGAGGCATTCGTCGCTCTCGTCAATCTCGGAGGAGGACGAGGGGCTGGCGCGCTTCTGAGATCTAGAGACGCCAAAATCCGGGGATGGTTCCGAGGGAGGACCGGAACCGCACCCCGCAGCCGTGCCAACTCGCATTGCACCCTGGTCCTGCGCGTCCGCCTGGCCTCCGAGTCTGGACGAACCGGGCCCGGGACGCGGTCTGACCGCAGATCCCTCACCTGCCTTCCGCGTCCTTCCCTCCCTCTCCCCTCTCCTCCGCGTTATTCCCTCTCGCCTCTGTCTTGGGAACGGGCACCCCAAAGAGCAGAGCGCTACAGCCCGCGACTGGGTGTCTCGCACGGGCGTGTGTGCCCGCGCGGGCGTGTCAGGCACGCTGCGTCCTGCGTGCGTGCGTGCGGCGCGCTTGTCTGACACCGCACTCAGCCCGGCGCACGTAACGAGCCACGCCTGAGATGCTGTTGATGAAGCTCGAAGATGACGAATGATGGTGTTGTTGTACATACCCCGGTGTTGACGATTTACCCCCTCTATCCCCCATCCCATCCCCATCCCCACCCCTCACCCCACCTACCCCTACCCCCTCACCCCCATTCCGAACGATCCCCTACTCGACCCTAGTGAGGACGGCGTAGCATAGCCATGACCCGCGCTCACAAGATCCATATATACACAGTAGGTGTACGGTTACGGTTACGATACTCGTAGTAGACGAAAACCCGCCAAAGCGCGGGGTGCGCTAATGTGTACTGTTAGGATATTTTACGACGTACGATCGACGCGGGGCGGTGGTAGTAACGTGAGGAGGCTGGGACGGTGCGTTGTACGTACTGTAGAAGCCTAGGCGTGCGCTGCTCCTGCTGCTGCTTATCTGCGTAATGGATGCGATGGTCCTTGTTCATTTCCGTTGGATATCTTGATGCCTGCCATCCTGCTCAGTTATGGTCGAGCTCGGGGTTGTGATGGTCCCTCGAGGCGTACGACCGCTGCGATCTGGCCGTGGACATGCATATGCATCGTCCACGACGTACAGGTATGATTGAGTACGTAGGTTGGCATACATTCGCACTGTTAATGCTTGCATTTGATTGATGGCCCGGGCGCAATACCGGTACATGTACAGTAGGTGTGGGTTCTGGAGGTGCGAGCTCGCCCCGGGCCCGACGGAGACGCAAGTCTGGATTGCACTCGCCCCGTCGGTGCCGCGTCCTAGATTGCACTACCTACAACCTTTGCGGCCCTCAAACGGCGACCTTTGGACCCTCAAAGCCTCACTTATAGCCACTAGACTCAACGCGATCTGAGTCCGCGCGAGCTGGTACGTTCGGTGGCATGTGTATGGGATGGTGCTCGCATCGATGGGACCCGGCTGCCCGACGGAAGGGGAACCTGAGGAGGTTCGGGCCCGGTGGGACAGGTTCGGCCTCTGTTGGCCTTGCAGCCTGCGAACCTGAGATGGTGGATGGTGGATGGTGGATGGTGGATGGTAGATGGACCCCAGATGCCGGGCGCGATCTGCGGACGATGTAGGGATACCTGGGCTTGCATGCTGTGTAGGGACCAGTTTGTGGCCCACTGCGTGCTGGAGACTCTGGCAGGCACTGCGGCGTTATTCTCTGCCATACGGTGGGCTGCCGCTAACAGTGACATCGGCCGTTCATCCCCTTTCTAGTTCAGAGCGTAGGAAGTCCTCCGCAGAGCGAAGGCCGATGTTACAGAGGGCACCGTCTTGCGCGAGGTGGTAGAAGAGCACGGCTAACGCATGGGCGGCGGAAGATGACAGACATGAAGACTCCGTAGGGTTCCCGATGCTGAGAAACCGGAGATGAGGAAGCCGGTAACCTCCGTCTGCAATCATGAAGCGGACGAGGGAGTCGAACTGCCGCTCATTGCTCAAGGTGACCTCGTCTTGCAGGATGTACTCCGCGCCTGCGCGATGGAAGAGACGATACGTCTGTGTGAGCTTAAATAGCGTGTGCGGGAAAGCGAAGCGCATGACTTGGAGCAGTGTATCATCGTTGAGACGCGGTGCTTCCATGTTTCGTGACTTTTGCTGGAGTAGGTGTCTGGTCAGCAGTGGCACCGGGAAAAGAGGCGAGCACTAACCCTCGCTAGTTCGACGTGCGGTTCAACGTTCAGTGACGAGGAGGAAAGCCTGACACACCTTTATACATACAATGCTCTGGAGCCACTCAGACAGGAACAACGGTTCAAAGAACTTAGCTCTGGCTTCAAGGCTTTGAGTCATGGATCTGGCTTGGAAGTGGTCTCCAAGACTCAATGCGTCCGCGTTGTGTAAGCTGTGCATTCCGCGAGAGAGGCGGTCAAAGATCAGCAAGAATACAGGGCAGACGTGAGTTGCGAGGCAAAGCAGAAGGCACTAATAAGGAAAGAGGAACAATGAGGGGGAGAGAATCAACTGCGCAGCTAAGTGGGCGAGAGGTATAGTATGCGAGGTATCCGTCCCAGAGAGCCAAAGCCAACGATTTGCCGGAGAGTAAGAGGGACAAGAAATAAGACAGCGTCTATGACTTAGGAGGAAGTGTGGGCACAGGTGGTATGGATGGAACAGGAGGGATTTGTGGCTGTTGGCGCGGTCGTTGAAGTTTACGCTTCTCCATCTCTTTGGCATGAGCGTCTCGCTCTGCCGCGAGACTGTTAAGGGCTTGTAGTTGCTGCGCGATGAAGTCGGAGGTGTTCGGTCTGGCGTATACCGTCTCAGCATGCTAGGGAAGCGTGGCATAGGCATAGTGACATACCGCATGCGGAGAATCCGCAGTATGGTCTCGCCATTGCTGACTTCCTTCTCCTTCTCCTGTTGCTTTTCCTTCTTGCGGTTCTTGATCGTGCCGAGGTTACGTTGCTGGTATACGCTCTTGGCCCGTTTCTTCACCGATGGCGACGCGCGCAAGCTGTGCTGCATCATTCGTACACATTCCTCCATCAGCGCGTCGCTAGCGCACGAGCCGTTAGAGGAGTCATTCATCGGGCAAGGAATGAAGCTCGCTCACGTGTGCCAGTCGTAGTACAAGCGGATGGACAACACATCGCGGTACTTCTGGTTCTGCAGCGCTTCCAGGGATATTGGGCCTTCACCTCCGGCGTAGAAGTAGTCTCGCAAGAACTGAACCCCACTGTCAGCGTCTCTGCGTTATCTCTGAACTCGATACCCTTACCTTTAACCACTTGAAGACGATATCGACCTCCTTGTCGCTCAGAGGCTTCATGTCACTCTGAACGTCAGAAAGTGGCGGAATGAGGAGGCCCTCAATCACATTGAGGATCTCCTTCCACACGCGCGACATCACCATGTCCTTCGTCGTCTCGCTCAAGTAGGTGTTCAGCGTTGACAGGTTAGCGTCGAAGAAGTCGAACAGTGGAACGATCGCTTGCTCGATCTCGACGTCCGTCAGACTCTCGGGCTTGATGCGTGGCTTCTCCGAATGCGGCAGGGGTATCTGTACATCGTCCTTGGTCCCGAGCGAGCCGAAGAGGGCTGTAACGTTGCCGAGTGCCTTATTGTAGTCGATGCTGCCGCTCTGAGTAGATTTGACGAGGGTCTTCAACACCGTACGTGACAAGCACTGGCGGATGAACGGCGACATCTGTACATGGATAGTGTTAGCATACATCATGACCGCAACACGACGGAATACTTGCCTTGTCAATGAAAACCCGGACCATGTCGTTCTCGGCCCGCTTCAATGAGCGGAAGGCGCGACCAAAGTAGAACTGCAAGTCGTCTTTCTCGCCCTCCATGCTGATACGGAGGAGGATGCGCCCTTGCGTATCAAGGTCCATCCACAGATCGTGCGTGAGGAAGTCGCCGAACCGCTTCGGGTCTAGGCAGAGGTAGGCGCGGCCGACCGTATCGTGCTTGCCCACCAAAGCGCGATCGCGTACGCTGATCATGATCCAGAGTGGTTTGTCGACGGACAGGTCAAACGATTCGTCCCCTAGATAAATCTGTGAGCGCCATATCCAACTGTGTAGTGCAGGATTCGCTCACATCGAGGATTGAGCGTCTCGTAGATGGTGCGCGTCTTGGCCAAGCGGTTCCCCTGCTCGTCGCTGAGTGTCACAAAGGTGTCCAGCTTCGATGATGGGCTGCTATCCAGAGGCACGAGACCCTCCGCGATAGCGACCTTGACAGTGAAGAGGAAGCGGTCCCCGCGATCGACCTTTTCAGGTACGGGTGGCGCGCTGTGCTCTAACACCTCCATCTTCTTGTCCGCCTCCATCTGCGCGTACATGTTGTCCAGCAATCGTCGCGCCGCCTCGATGTTGTTGAGCTTGACACAAGATTCGGGCTGGAATGTGAACGCCTCGACCTTCTTCTCGCCTCGGTCAGCCAGTTGCTTGGCCTTCTCGAGCCACGCTGAGGACTTCTGAGGCTGGAGGTACTCTGTTGGTCTAGGGAACATCTCCGACATGAAGAGCTCCTCGATGGTAGCGCAGTACTGGTTGATGGCTTTACTGATGGTCTAAGAGCGAACTCAGTATGGCCCCGGTGCTCAACGTGCGTGCGCAGCGTACCTTGGACAAGCTGGTGAAGAACCGCGCTTCCTGATACTCGTCGATCCACTCCAAATCTTGCAAGAATTGGATGGGACTCCGTAACGAGTCGAAGAGGTCGATAATGGACGAGCTGTGACCTTCCTCGCCTTCCGCTTGGAACTAGGGCATGAAGGCTTAGGAACGAATGAGCATCCGATAATGGCCAAAACATACCTTGTCAGCAGCGATAGCAGCCTGAACCCATTGTGCGGTCTTGTTGTCAGTGTTAACTAACCACTGTCGGACGTAGGGTTCGAAGAAGCCGCCCAGGTCGAACTGGATCTCGCCACTGTATGACAAGGTCAGCGGTTGTTACGCTATAGTCGCGCTTAGATACCGATGGTCAGCACGCACTTTGGACAGAAGGCTTTGTACATTCCAAGCAAAGTCTTCGTTCGGCGATATAGGGCAAAGATGTCTTGAATGGGGACGTCGGGAGTCGGGCCGTTCATCGAGTCCTCGAATAGCCGTTTCTTGGAGTCGTCAAGATCCATCAAGAAGTGTGGTATTTGCACCTCTAGCATCAATGAGACGATGTCGAGGTGACTTTGAGCACGCAAATGTCAGTTCCGCAAGAGCGCCGTTATGTCTCCGCCAGGCTTACCCCAGGATCGGCTCCGGGAACCGCTTGTCAAGCAGCTTCGCGTTCTTCTCGATTTCGTCAGTCATCAGCAGCAGCGGCAACGCACGGTTAACACCGGGTGAGGCCTGGAGCTCCTGCATCTTCTGCCCGTAGTACCGAGCAGAGACCTCCCGGACCTGGCTTTGTATGTCGGCCATACGGGCAGCGACATCGACATCGTAGCGCTCCAGCAGTCCGCTCTCCCGGACTGTCTCGAGGATCGAGAGGTACGGCGCGATATCTGACGGCTTGATGTGCGGGATCCCATCTAGGGAGTGATACAGATGCGAAAGGAAGGTGCTGAAGAGACCGCCATAGATCTGCGCAAGGTAGTCGACATCCTGGATTGGCCACTTATCCAGCTCAATCTCGTTCGTGACCCGGGTGATGTTCGCCAGCGCCTCGGGTACGCACTCGAGCGGCACCTCGTTGCGCTCGTAGAACTGCCGGACAATGTCCAAGAAGCACGCCACGCGATATGGTTGACCTATCCGCCAACGCAGAGCGCACTCGTTGATGAGCTCGATGTGTGGGGGTGAGAGGATTCCCAGCGAGACCTCGTCGTCGTCTCCGACGGCAGGGCTAAGCATCGCCTCGAGGTCGGCGGTGATGCAGTACTCGAGCAGACGCTTGTAGTACTTGCGGGGGTTAGGGGGTATGAAGGTGAAGTGGAACCCGACCTGGATCTCTTCGTCGCCTTCCAGCGCGCCGGGTACTGCATCCGGGTCGCTCGGCGAGAGGATGGAATGCCGGCTGCTGACGGAGGCGTGGCGCTGGGCGGAGGTACTCGCGTAGTACGAGTCCGGTCGGCTGGAGGAGTAGTTTGAGTAGAGCGAGCCAGGACGACCATTCGCCGCTTGCGTCGCGGGAAGCGCTTCAGACGGTGTTGACTTGGCCAGCTCCGGATTGAACTGCACCATCACGACCATGAGCTGTGATAAGTGGGACGTTTCGAGCGTCCGCCAGTACTGGTATGCGGCGTCGCTGTCGAAGTCTTCTCGACGGAAGGGGAAGGGCGCCCCGGCGTTGATGTTCTTCAGGCATGTCTACAGCAATGTGTTAGCACTTGGCTCACCTGTGCAGTCGCATTGATGCATGATATACCTTCAGATCATTCAGTGCGGCCTAGGGTGGATGAGCCTTCGTGAAGAGCGCAGACGACGTAATGGCTCACTTTCTCAGTGCAATAGGTAGCCATATCCTCTATCTCCTTCTGGATGATATGGGCAGGCAGCTTGAACAACCGCGCAGCGGTCAGGACAAGCGGCATATCGTTCACTTGCATGCTGATGCGCTTGGACGAGCCGACGGAGTCCCGGTGGGATGTTGATGCGGAGTCGTAGCCTGAGTCCGAGTACGCAGGCTGTGCCGGGGCCAGCTTTGCGGTATACATCTCCAGACGAGCGGTGAGCTCAGGAGAGACGTGACTGACATGCCGGAGGCAGTCGCGAAGCAGGCGCACGAACTGCGCGATATGGTTGTTCAGTTCCACTTTCCATCCGTCGCCTTGCAGCGAGGGCTCCTTCTTCAGCACGTTTGTGGCGTTTGTGGCGAACATGAGGATGAGCTCCTCGATCTTCCGGTTCTCCTTCATCTGCCGCCGGAACGTCTCGTCCTTGACCTGTCCATAGAAGACTGCCATCGTGCGCCGAATGAGCTGATCCGAGTAGCTGCGCTCCGTCTTAGCCATTTCTCATGTCTGTCATATTCCTGCGTATGAAGTGGTACGCACGCAGCATCCTTGCCCATAGCGATGTCCTGCAGCTTCTGCTCCAGCACCTTGATTAGATCCTTCGGAAAGCGCACGCCCTTCTGACCGTCGCGGAAGAGATCGCCAATGGAGAAGAGTGAGCTAGAAAACGCGCCATGCAACCTTGACGAGTAGTCCTTATCGCGCTCGGGTTCTGCAGGAGCAGCCTCTGCGGGCTTGGGTTGCATCTGGTAGCTCAGCAGACTGGAAACGGGAGCGCGATCTTGATGAGTACACATATGAGCCGAGAGCCCATGATCACACTCACGCTACCCGCAAAACGAAGCTTCAGAGTCGCATATCTGCATGAGCACCCTGCACTAGGATCAATGAAAGACGATGACGGACTTCATGAGTTCTTCATCCGAGACCCGGAACCGGGAAGACCGCCTCTCGTGCATGGAGCTAGCATAGCTGCGCCTTGACATCAGATCAGAGCGACTCTCAGCGCGTTTGGGTGCAGTCCGGTATGTGTGTAAATCGCGAGCTTCAAGGTGGTCGTGAGTGTCGTTAAGCAGGGAGCGAAGGGCGGCGCAGTCGATGCTGACGGTGGACGACTGCAGAGGAGCGAATCAATAAGCGCCGCTGTGCTGGGCGTGGTCAGACCAGCCCGTTGTGGCAGTCCAGGCGTAATATTAGCTGCTCGTTCCTCTCAGGCGGCATCCACCTTACCACCAAACACACACGCATGCCGTCGATGTTTCTGGATGAAGCGCTAGCATTGCTCGTGCATTCCTCCAGTAAGGTACAGGAACACCACATGGAAATCGGACACCAGGTATGTATCGTATGTATGCCTCCGATAGACGCCTAGCTACAGGACCACTCGATATTGTGCGTACATGTGGTATAGAGAACGGGCATGTTTGTGGAAGATTTGAGCCATGTGCGGTGCAACCACACACACTGATAGTTGCCCAGGCTGATCGCGAACTTGCACACGGCACACGCGGACGTTCGATTGGTGACAGTTGCAGTGGCAGCCACCTGGACGGTACTTCATGCACAGTGGACACCGTTAACGCAGGGATGTCGTGGCCACACATGGTGTATGCGGAGACCTCGCCAAATCCGATTAGAGCAAATACTGAGAATGCACACGACCTTTCAGCTTTCAGGCGCACCCGTCCCTTCCCGAGCACAGGAAGGTGACCAAATCCTGCGCATGCGACAGACGCGGTAAGCAGCAGTCGGTACCCTAGAATGCGCAATCCAGGTATTAGGACACTACCCAGTTTCAGAGACATCTCCCTATGCGTTCGCATGAACATCGAGAGGATACTGAAGCATCGACATGCACGAAGAAACTTGCCTGCAGAGCACGCGCCTCTAGAGCGGAGAGTTAGAACAAATGGTTCAAGTGGTAGCGGAACGCACTCCGCGCTCGCTCACACAATGAACGGTGATGGGCAATCGTGGGCGGTCCGTAAGTCATACCACGAACATGACGTGCCAAGGCCTGGAAGCCTCACCTACAGAGGGAGCGTCGGTGAGTACGTCATAATTCGAGCGACAACCATGTGCGGTACCTCAAGGCCTCATACACAGCGGTAGCCAGTTACGCATGATGTCGCGAACAAATGCACGCACCTGATCACAGCAAACATCGAGAGAGGTCTAGGACTCGCTGCCCACGATCAAGGGGGAACCGTGTCTGGTGAGGGTATGCAGGAGTACTGTCAGCTCGGCTACGCATACTGGTTCTTGTTCGAAGCAGCTTATACCGCGGTTAGGTACACTCATAAGCTAGAAAACCGCATAGCGATGTAGAACGCGGATTCCGGCTGAGGAGAGAGTTCACTTTCGAGCTATGCGACACTGGTGTGGGCCAGCTGGTGGTCGTCGAATGAAGAGTCCGCGGAACCGCTCAAAGTCCGTCCATCTCCGACGGTGTTTGTGCGGGAACGGCTCCGGGCCGGGACCGGGCCACTCTCCCGAGAGGCATCCCGACGGGCGCTTGAGGGAAAAGGCGCTAATGAAGTAGGTTCGTCAATCGACTGCCGCCTCTTCACCTGTGCAATCACTGCAATACGGCAGTCCCTTTTCCTCCTCGGAGATTGGAGTAGACTGGCTCTGCATAGGGCTTAGTAGCTGCTCGTTGCAGAAATGTCGCTTGATGACCGTTGCTCAGACCAGCAGCAGAATGGCCGCATCTGCGAAGGTCATACCAAGAGCAATTCTCGCGCAGAACTTGGGTAACCGGATGCGGCTGCAAGTTTTAGTACACTCTGCGCAAGAGCGCAAACATATGGTACGGAACCTTACTGGCGCAGCCGGAGTGACCTCACACCGTGCAGCAGGTCGCCGACACTCGGACTGGCAGGTTCGAACACGGCTTCGCGAGAATCGCGGCAGCTCAATGAAGACGATCATGAGCAACAGGGCCTACATGTTCTCGCTCGGGGGCGTAACATGCGTGTGTTCCGTTGCTCCACCAACAGGACTCGGCTGCTCCAAACCGGTACCGCCAACGCATACATATAGACATCTCGAGGTTCGTGAGCCGGCACTACTCACCTCACAGTTCTACACTCGACCAGTTTCTCTCCATGGCGGTTTCGGCCGCACTCTTAGTCTACTCAGGCGTCATGCCTCTCATCAAGACGTACGGCACATTTTCTCCCTCAGCTCTGATTACCGCCCTCATCACTGTCTCGCAGGTTTGCCGCCCTGCTTTGCGGCTACGTCCTGGTCAAAATGGACATGTTCCCTCAAGCTGCCTCCCGCGGTGCTTCCATCATCAGCATGAACGTCGCACTCCCGGCTCTCATCTTTGCCAACGTCGTTCCCTCCTTTACGCCGGCCAATGTCTCTGCGTTGGGGCCGGTCATCCTGATTGCGTCCATATATATGTTCAGTGGTTTCCTCATGGGCATGATCATACGCGAAGTGTGCTACGTGCCGCGTAATTTCTGGCAAGGCATTGTCATCATGACGGGTATGAGCAACTGGGGAAATCTACGTGAGTCTCCTTCTGGCTCATTTTGACCGCATTCCAAGCTAACGCGGAGTTTCTCAGCAAATGCCGTCGTCTTGTCGGTGACGCAGCAGCCCCCGTTCAACCCCGCAACAGACCCGGCTCGTAAGTGGGAACCTGTTCTCATTGGCGGTCCTGTTCACAACGGGAATCTCTTACAGTTGGGGTCTCGTACGTGTCGATCTTCACCGTCTGCTATCATATCGTCTTCTGGATAGGCGGTGCGGCTCACTCCCTTTCCTGGGACTACCTTCCTGGAGTGCCTCAAGGCGAAGAAGCCGAACGGCGCGTCTCCTGGAAGGAGAAGCCCATCGGTAGTCTGATCGCACGTTACGTTCTCCGTCTCCCCGTGACCTCCTCGACCGGGCTCTCGACGGACTACGCCAAGAAGGACGAGGAACTCTGCTCTGAAAAGGAGAAGGCTTCAACGGAGACTGTGGAGGTCTCTGTCCACAAACTGCCTAAGGTGGCGATTTCAGAAGAGCCCGAAGACGATCTCGGTATCCAGCTCGCTAGACGGACTTCGCGCGTCTCTGCAGTGTCGACTTTCCGGTCAAGGAGGCTCCAGGGCGCCGTCCCTCCCTCGCCCGTTCGCGTCACGTTACCCTCGACATCTCTCCGCGTTACAATCCCTGTCTCTGCTCTGCGAACCAGTGCACCCTCCTCCCCACTTCGGGCTAGTGCTCCTCCTGCGTCCCCTCTGCGAGCCGTCACGGTTGGTTCTCCCATCCGGTCCACTCGCTCTCTTGATACCGCGGTCGTCTCCGTGAAGCAGGGCTCGTCTGCGGGTTCCGGAGTTAGACACCGGCTTGCCGTCATATTCGGTCCTCTGTCTGCGCTCCTGAAGCCTGTCACAATCTCCATTGCCGTCGCTCTTCCCGTGGCCTTGATTCTGCCTCTGAAGGCGCTCTTTGTCGACGTATCTGACCAAGGCGGGCCGAGTTGGCACGGTCCTGACGGTCGTCCCCCGTTGGTTTTCATCATGGACACTGGTATGCTATCTTGCTACCTCTGCATGCCTCGCTGTGCTCATTGCTTTGTTCCAGCGCAATTCATCGATACGATCGCGGTCCCATTGGCTCTCATCCTCCTTGGGGCCTCTTTTGCTCGCATCAAGGTCCCGCATCCCTTCTCGCGCCTTCCGATCATGGCCATGCTGCTCGTCACCATGGCGAAGATGGTCATCCTTCCTGTCATAGGTGTCTTCATCGTGCAGGCCATGGTGCGCAAAGGCCTCATACCTGCCGACGCGAAGGCGGAGAAGTTCGTGGCAATGCTTTTAAGCGGTACACCAGCCGCGGTGAAGTGAGTCTTTCGCTGTCCATCGCGGGCGGTCTTGTTCGAGACACCGGTATTCTGACGTGCCGATGCCGTGACAGTCAAATGATCGTCTCGTCTCTCCATGCGCCGGACGGCAACGTGGACACTATGTCGGTGCGTGTTTTTTGTCTCCAGCTGCAATCGCATGCTGAAGTGTGGAGCAGGCTTTCTTCCTCGTGCAATGTAAGTTCTCCTTCTCAGGCTACGCGACTGTCGGCGTCTCACGCAGATGTCTCCGCAGATGTGTTCATGCTAGTTGGGTCCTCGTACGTCCTCGAAATTTTCCGCACACGGTCTATGGGACTGATGTGATGGTTGTTGCAGTGCGCTCACGGCGGTGTCTCTCCTTCTGGTTTGACGATGTAGTACGTAGAGGTAGGTTTGCGCTGCGAATTTTTCTCATCTCAATGTTTCTGTCCGTATTTGCTACTATGATATCCGGACTTTCTCCGTACTCCGCCGCGGCCACACGCAGGCGTATGACGATTGAAGAAGGCATGACGGAATGTAGCTCACCTCTCCGCTGAGATCACCATGCGCATGTATGGCTGGAAGCTGCGACGTAATAGCTCATCGTGCACATGCCTTCGGCACCTTTATCGCCGGTCTGTTATATGGCATTCAGCAAGCACTTCCCCTGACGCCCTCGGCAGTGTCCCATCACTCTGCTTCGCTCTCGCTCCTCTGCTGTGTACTACTGTCATACCATATATCAGATGCACTCGCAGCTTGTCGTGTTGTCCATCGGCTGGTTGTTTCACTTGCTCCTGCTCACCCGGAGTGTGAACGCCTCACCGGGTGTGTTTCCTTTCTGGGCAATGTTCTTAGCCGAATGCCGACTAACGTGGTTTCGACTCGCAACCGCTTTCTGCAGTGCTCTCACGCGCCCTAGGTAAGCGTCTGCTTGTGAGTCTGGAGTCTTCAAGGCTCACGTCACTCATGGTGCCTCGTCCCATAAGATCAGTCCTCAGTGAGACGCGCAGATACCGATATGCCGTCCAATCTACCGCCGCCCTCGTACAGCGGTCCCTTCACCGCCAACGCTTCTGTGGCCATCGACGCGCCTATCGAGAAGGTTTGGGATGTCCTCTTGGACTTCCCTAAGTATCCAGAGTGGTACGGCTCGCAGTTGTCTATTGTCTGCGCAGCGTGTCAGCTCATCACTGTTAATGGACCTAGGAACCCGTTCGTGTAGGTTCAAACGTTGCTGCTTAGCCGCTCATGCAGAGCGTTCGACTGCGCAAGTACTTATCTCTTGCCACAGGCGCAGCCAAGTCATCACGGACAAGAATGAGAAGCCGGTCGAGGATCAGACACCAGCCGAGGGAAAGTACCTACTCATGAAGGTGCACATACCCCCCACCATGGACGACTCCGTCCCTACTACATCTGCCTTCGAGATCATTACACACATCGAACCAGACACGCGTCGCGTCGCGTGGAAGAATCTGCTTCCGCAGTGGCTCGTGAGGGCGGAGCGTTGGCAAGCGCTCAGCACGACCGAGGACGGCAAGACGCTCTACGAGTCGAGGGAGATATTCGCAGGTGCAGGGGCATATGCCATTAAATGGTTCATTGGGAAGAACCTGGAGAAGAGCTTTGAGGCTATGGCGGAGGCACTAAAGGCCCGTGCGGAACAGACTTAGCTTTGTATCCGCCGATCTCGGTACAACCTTACTAGTGATAATAGCTGCGCGTTCATGTAGGGTGTCCGGCCACTACCTTGCGTCCCGAGCTGAGGACACTCCGTCAATGATACCTCGGCGGTATACTACTAGTGGTATGACTTTAGTGCCTAGTGGTCGCACCCCCCGCGCACTTCAAGCATCATGACGCAGTTACCTCAGTCCACAAGATCTCGCACGTACGTATATGCAACGAAGGTGGCTGATGGATAGAGTCAGGTCCGGCAGGCCCCAAGCCCTCAGACATCCATTCAGTAGTGGGTGCGTGCATTATGAGGTCTGTCACCCTGTCTGGGACTCCTTTATACAGACGTCGAGTCACACACCGACATCAATTAGCCCTCGAACACCCGATCGGCTCTTCAACGGCCTGTGTAAGTACACGCAATTGCATTCGATCAGTCGGTCGCCTGTCCTTTCATGCATCACCTTGAGCTTATGCCAGAGGACTCCGCAGCTACGAATCACAAGTCGACGACTCTCAATTGATTTGCGTAGCGAGATCTGTTTTCGGGCGAGGATGGTTGACCAAGGAGACGACGTGTACTTACTACCAGTAGGTCAGAACGTGGCGTTCACTAAGTAGTAGCACAGACTGCCTGCGTGTGATAAGGCGGTCTAGTCAGAAGAGTGCTGCATTCCAAAGTACTGTATTACACAAGGTAAGCACGCGTGTAGAATATGAATGCAGAGGACCTACATCAAGCATTCGCCTTCTTCGAGCCGCGAGCAGAGAACAAAGCGACACCTCCGGGAATATAGGATTGCAGATGTCGTATTCGTGTAATATCTTGAGCACGAATCCCAGGGTCTCCCCGTCATCCGCATTTGCAAACATGCCCTTGCTACTATAGCTTTCGTTACGCAGCCCCTCCTAGCCGTTTGTGTGGCCCCACTTGTTCGATGGTGGGCCCGTATGGACACCGCCATGGGTGAGTGCTGGGGTCAAGCGAGCGAAGGCGAAAACGTCGGTCAAAATTCTTAGGAAGGAACCATCGGGGAGGCAGTGGAGAGTGTGGAAAAGCGCAGCAAAGCAGGGGCTCCCTCGCATTGACTTGGAAAGCCCGTAGAAGATGCTCTGCTTCAGTGTTCCGCTTTCCCCGCTTACCTGGAGCTGGTAAGGCATCGTGATTCGTCTGTTGCACTCGAGGCTTGTGTTAGCTGGACTGTCTGAGTCTCCGCCCCTCGCGACGAGAAATTACCAACGTCTGCGCCTAGACACCGCATGAAAGTGAGCTCCGAGACCGCAGAATCCAGGGAATTTGAGCGCCGATCCTACTAGGCTCGCGCACTGTCTTTGGGCAGCTGATCGTGGATACAATTCATTCGGCCAAGGAAGACCATCCAACAATTGGTCATAATCCCTGCGAGATCATTCGAATCATTTGGAGGACGCAGGCTCGTTGGACAAAGGAAGACTGATAGACGAGAATATTGGCGGTACGGTTGTAACTTGTCACAGAGTGGTTGGACACATCCGAGCCGGTCCGGCAAGAGATGACAAGATCGCATCGGGAGGACGTCGCCTTGTGATCCTAACAAGAACAAACAGCGTTGCTACAACTCTCCGTGACTCTCATTAGGTCTACGATGTCGCAGCGCTTCAATCTCATACTAATATTTGTGCGCTAGGCAGCTTTCATGCTTGAAATGGCGGTCTTGTTCGCTCGAAGCCTCGTTAAGATGCCTCGTGATGGTCCTTCCCTTCGTGTGCTAGTTCGAGCAGGGTGGCACGTCCTGTCTGCTCTCTGCTTTGCTTCTTAAGAAGCGTATTCATACCTGCTCAAGCGTCGAAGGCCAAGGTCTGAAATCTGAAGGTACTACATTAGAAGCGGTATTGTACAGTACAGGGGATGTCTGCGCTTTGCGAGGCAGGAGCGGCTGAGAAACCATAGGCTGGGGTTAGGGTCGAGCGTCTGGAAAGTTCTAGTTTGCTCCGAGCGAGTTTGTTTGTGCTCCAGACAAAGTGGCTCGGGGCTTTTCTGGAACAGGCTGGGTCAACGAAATGTCTGGAAATGGAGGGGCCTCGGCGGTGAGTATATAGGAATATATACCCGTTCGCGTTTCCTCACTCACCTATACGCTCATTCGATCAACGACAAAACTCTACGACTCCATCGTCATGTACCCCTTCTACAACTACCCTTCATCCTCATACGGCTCATCCTACTCTTCTTACCCGTCTTCGTCATCCGACGCCGAATACCTGCGCGCACTCGCAGAGGAGCGTGCTGCACGCGAGCAGTACGCCGCCGCTCGACGCGCCCAGGAAGAGGCCCGCCAGCGCGCCGCTCGCGCTCGCGCCGCCAGGAGAGCCTACGCTGCACCATACAGCTCCTTCCATGACGAAGACTACAACGACCTCGACCTCGATATGGACCTCGACGACGGTGCGTACTACTCGCAACGGCCTCTCAGCTACGCGGATAGCCAGCGTCCCTACGGCTACCCGTCTACGCCCCAGTTTTCGTCGATCCCCGCGTATCAGTCTGGCCCTCAGTTCTCCACGAGCCCTCAGTACTCCAGCAGCCCGTATGGTCTGAACGCTCGACAGCGCGCGCTGCTGGAGGAGCAGCGGAGGAGGGAGCTTCTCGAGGAGCAGAGACGGCGGGAGCTGTTGGAACTCGAGCGGGAGCGCCGCCGTCAAGAGGACGAACGTCTTCGCCGTATCATTCAGGAGGAGAGGCAGCGCGAGGAAGCTGAGCGGCGTAAGCTCTTGGAGGAGGAACGCATGAGACGGGCTATGGAGGAGGAGAAACTCCGGCGCGCCATCGAAGAAGAGAAACTTCGGCGTGCCATGCTTGAAGAGGAGGCTGCTCGTCGCGAGCGTGAGCGCGCTCAGTTGAGGGCACAGCAAGCCACTCTCGAGCCGCTCCTCCGCGCGTTTGGATTCGTTCCTGTAGGCTCGGATTCAGACTCAGACAAGGTGAGCTCTGAATGTTCGAACTACTTCCCAGTGCAGTCCGCTGAAATATTTATCCAGGAGAGGCCGAGCCGCGATGCACGTAACGGTCGCGCTGCGCGCGCGCGTACCATGTCCCCCACCCCCCATAGGGCTTCGGCCGCGCCCCGCAGTCCTGTCAGGCCGACGAAGTCCCCCCAGCCCACGACCGCGTATAGTCAACGCAGGCCCGGTGTTTCTCCCAGCCCTGTCGCCAAGCCGCCTTCTCCCACCCCTGCCACGACCATCCCTATCACTTCGCCCAAACCTTCTCCTAAGACTGCACCTGCGAAGCCTCAACCCGAGCAAGAAGCGCCCAAGCAGCAAGAGGTGCCCAAGGCTACGATCCCCCCTCTCGACAACCCTACGCCTGAGCAAGTCGCCGCAGCTGAGAAGATCCAAGACGCGTATCGCACTTTCTCCGCTCGCAAGGCCGCTCTGAAGTCCATTGCTACCTTGCGCAGGCGTTTCCTTGCTGCTAAGGCGAACTTCACCCTTCCCACTACGCTCGACTACGAGACTTCGTCCGGGGCCGAACAACCACCGACCACCGTCACCGTTGACCCTTCCGCCGCGCTCCCCTCGCCTTCCCTCTCCGCCGTAGACCAGCACGAGGACCCCTTCCAACACGTTCCGAAGCTGGCGTACACCCCGACGAACGCATCGCTACATGCGTACGAGGAAGAACTCAACCGTATCCTCAGCGCGCTCGATGCTGTCGAGAGCCGTGGCGATGCTGGAGTCCGCGCCGCGCGGCGTGAGCTCGCACGCATGGTAGAGCGCGAGGCAGAGCGCGTTGAGAGATGGAGGGGCGTCGTTTGGAATTGGTGGACCGGCCGTCAGGCTCAGCTGGCGCAAAACCAGCCTCAGCCAGAGCAATCATCGGCGAAGGAATCCGAGGCTGTAGCGGAGTCTTCCGTCGACGGCGCTCCTGCTCAGCGGGACGAACCTATCTCGGTAGACCAGGCCGCCCCAGCACCGAAGGAGCCAGAGATGCAAGTCGAGCCTTCGGAGGAACCTTCGGAGCAAGCTATGGAGACCGAGGTTACTGAAGAGTCAACCCCCAAGGCGATCCCGATGGAAGTCGAGCGCGAGGCGGAACCTGCGGACATCGAGGTCGAAGACGCCTCGAGCCCTTCTGCAGTCGCACCAGTCGACGGTCCCACCTCAGAGAAAGCCGCCGCCACTGTGGGGTCCGCCGTTCCGGCTGAGCAGCCGCACACACCCGAGATCGACATTCCAGACGCAGACGTCGACGCGTCCGCACCTCCCGTCAACATCGAAGTCGAGCCGCCTTCGCGCGCCGAACCAGCCGCCGTGCAAGACGTAGGGTCGGAGGCGCCTACTACCGGGGAGATCGCTCCTGAGCTACCCGCTATCGAAGTGACGGAGCCCTCCTCCGTCGTCTCGGAGCCCGAACGCGCGTCGACGCCGCCATTGAGCCTGGACCATGGCGAGACGGATGCCGAGATGGACGTCGAGCCCCAGGAGGTGCATACCCCTCCGCCGGGCGACCACGCCCCTCTCGTCGCTGGCAGTCCTCCTGCGCTTGACCTCCACGGGTCTGGCGAGAAGGAGCTAGCGGTACCCACCGAAGGCCAGCAAGCGTCCGAGGTTGCTCAGCGGCAAGAACAGCCGCAGAAGACGCAGGAGCAACGCCGGCCTCCGCCGACAGGCGGCGCATCTCCTCTGGTGAATAGGGATTGGGAAGAGTTCCGTTCGTATGATATGTTCTGAGCTAGCACGTATTGTTACGACTCCTGTACGATTACAGCATTACAGTGACGAGTATCTCATGAATTGATGATCGCTTCATATCAGCATTTGCATCTGTAGTCATATCGCATTCCTTTCCTTCGCGTCAGTGTACGATACATACTAGCATAGCCGGAAATGAAGTATCGTTGAACGGACTCAACGCTCTTGCGTTGTGTGGGTTGTGGGCTGTAGCTCGACGGCAATCCCCTTCGGTGGAAGTCTGGCACTGTATACTCTCGATCATACGGACTGTCCTCACTGTCGGGGTGGAGTCGTAGCAGAGGGTGCATTGTCTCCCATTATCCATGTCTTATGAAGCACATCCGACTACGCCAAGCACTGAGGCTAGAGTCGACGCTCCTGCTCAGTGGAAAACCATCCAGCACTTCGCGCAGCCTTCAAAGCCGTCGCACTCAACGTGGGATGCCCCACGGTTAATCGCCTGGACGAGGAGCCCAGCGCACGCATCGTAGCAGTTCAGCTGGTTCGTGCACTCGTGGCTGCCCTTGAACCAGCCCCGACCACCGCAGTCCTGCCCCATCCTGGACGATGACAATCGTCGATACGGCATGCTGCGCTAAGGTGAGGACGAGTGGAAGCTGACTTACCCGGTTGTCCCAGCGATAGTTGTTAGCGATAGTTGTTGAGGTAGATGTGCAAAGCTGCCTAGTCGGTTGTGCCGAGCGTGTTGTATTGTGGACGATGTTTGCCAGTGTTGGTGTAATAGGCTAGTGTTCTGGGACATAGTCAGACACGCGAAGAGGCGCCTAGCTCACCGCAGATGTTGTATCCCCGAGGAGGACGGACGTCGGCGCGGGACGTCCAAGGGGAAACTGCTTACTTAACTCTTCGGCAAACCCGACGTCCATTATGTGTGTGTCCGAAAGAACTCCGGCCAGGTTGTCGAAGTGCATGAATAAGAGCGGGAGGTAGAGACATCGCCAGAAAAGAGCATAAGACAGTCCATCATCGCCCTGCCCGCTTGACCCTATTCTTGGGGAACTCAAGCGGGACCTTGAGAACGGCCCGCTTGGTCTCTGCAGCGCTATCCGGTAGTCCGCGCTCCTTCAGTTCGTTCGGTCCGAGCTTCTTGATGGTGCAGCCTAAGATGGCGTCAGTAAACGGGGTATGTCGGAGAACGAGCATTTGAGGGTGACGAACCGAGAGACTTGAAGAGATTCATGACTCTGAATGATGATATCGGTCAGTATGTTCACGATCAGCGTGTTGCGGGGCTCACTTTGTGGGCGCCATGCTCAGGTCATGGGCGATCGTCTCTACGTCGCTTGCGTAGTCTTCTACACGGAGGCATAGAGCGAACATGTACGCGAGGAGCATAGTTTCCGTCTGCGGAGTCATCTTTGGCCTGGTAACTTGAGTGGGTACCAGCGACACTTAACATCAGGAAAGAGCGCTTACTTGTTCGTACTGCGTTCTGTCTCGGTGAACCTGGATATGAGGCCATCAAGTACGATGGGAGGGACGCCTGAGAGCTTCTGCTGCAACGCGTCCTTGTCGCCGACATTTCTTGAGTTCTTGAAGAAAGCCATCATGGTGGAGACGTAATATACAAGTTTCCTGCGTGTCGGTCAGAACGAATCGCGGCCCTATTGCATGCGTACGTACAGGTCAGTCTTGTTAGGTTTTGGAGCACTGTAGATGAGTTTGAGCTGGAGCTTGAGCCAGTCGGACCTGCTGAAGGGCAGTAATGCGATCCGATCCTTGTCTGACTTCGCTGACTTGAATGCCGAGATAGGGAGTGCGTTGAACTCGGCTTCCGGGATGATATCATGCAACGCGTAAACGTCTCCAGGGTTCTGCGCATCCGCGTTGTATGGAGGAACAAGACGGCTGCTGTCTGCAGTAGCTTTCGCTTCCTCTGTATGAGGACAATGAGTGATCTTGCGCCAGAGAGGCTGAACATGAAGCGCACTTACCCGCTGTGGGGAGCGTCTCCGTGTTCTGCATGATCGTGTCCTGCAGATGACCAGCCACATTCTTCATGGCGTCGATGTCTACCCGGTTGCGCTCGCGCGCGCGGATTGCAGCCTTTGCCTTCTTGGTGCCGAATGCCTCTCCGAGATTGTTGCGTTGTGCCATACGCTCTCCCGTGGAGACCTCGATCGGCCGAAGGTTCTTGAGCGCCTTGACCTGCCGAGTGAGGATGTGCAGGGGCACCGGACGCAAGGTCGTGGTATTGGTGCGTTTGTCATGAACGCCAATCATATAGCTTCATGCAATGTGAGCTACGGGGAAGATCATCAGGAGGGCATTACTACACACCTGCAACCTGTGGACGAGAGCGGCCCATCTGCGGTGGAGAACTCTACCGTCTCCGCCTCGCCCGCGATGATGGTGGGCTGCGTCTCAAATGGAGCACTCTTGTCTGCGCCTTTCTGCACATAGCACTTGAAAGCCGTTGACTTTGGTGGCTCGAGCGATGGAAAGCTGGCTGAAACAAAGGTCAGAGTTTATGGCAGACGCGAGCGAAACGGCAAATTATTCACCTAGCACAGGTCCAACCTGACTTGCCGGCTGCGTGCTGAGTGTCAGGGTCGCCTTTCCCGCATCCTCCGCATCTCGTTTTCGTTTCTTGCTGGCTACGGCGGCAGACATGTGTACCGTCGGCGAGCGGCAAGTTTTGTGGCAAAGGGAGTGAAACGAAGACGAGCCCGGGCGCCTACGCGCGAGCGTCCTTTGGATTTGGACGACGACCTCTGCGCGGACTCGGACTCAGACGCACTCTGGCCTTGCTCTCGCCTTTCTCTGCTGGGCTCTACTCTCTCCTGCTTTCTCTCGCTCCCAAGCTTTCGAGTCCACTCTGCGACCCTAACTTATTTGTCGCCAGAAGCTTGCAGCACGCCGAGTCCGACGGCGTATATCCGAGCAGCTAACGTCTCAGTACCCAGCAGGTACTCTGCTCTATACCAAGGCCTATTATACTGCACACACTTGTGCACCAAGCTATGTCAACAATGACCGAGCTCCATGTCGAGAGTCAAGCGTCTGCTGCCCTCCTTTTCGAGTCTGATGCGGTCAAGGCCGAGTGTGTGGAGTCCGCCATCGTAAAGGAGGAGGAAATGGTCGATTCATTCGGCTCGGTCACCGTAAAGGAGGACAGCAGTGAGCCCGACATGTCACGAAGCACATCCGTAGAGGCCAAGATGGAGCATGCGTCTCTCAAGTCCACGCCGTCCGCGACCCCGCCCATACCGTCCAAGTCGAAGGGCAAACCTCCGAAGGCACCCGTCCAACTGATTGGACACCTTCCCCGGGCGGAGGAAGAGGCTCTCAAGACCTTCACTGAGATTCCAGAGAACCACTATCAGTATGGGACGTTGGGGAAGTCCAGGGAGGCTCTGGAGAGCATGACGTGTGATTGCCAGTACGAGCACGGTCAGTCCAGTTTCCTCGTCTTGTCTCTGCGCTCTCTGGCTTCTGCGCCTTTCTTCCCTCACGTTCATCGCCCCGATGCGCCTCTTGCGCGAACGGATTGCAGAGCATCGCTAGTTCGTTTCTGATTTGTCACCTTCCTCTGCTCTGAGGGAGCGCGCCATTCGCACGCAGCCGCCCTAAGTGCGGCATGGTCGCAACTGGCGTTGTCTCGCATGTGGCACCTAGCGATTGCGTTATGGACATGCATGTCGAGCTGTTTTCCCTGCTCAATTTTCATCCAAAGAATCGGTTTCGGTCTCTATTGCTTGGGGTATCGAGCGGACTCCTCTCATCTTCAAGCCTGACAATTCAGACTCTTTTTCATGACTGGCTTGCTCACGCTCGCTCCTTCGACATACGTACGCAGGTGTCGACGACCCCTCTGCTGCTTGCGGCCACGACTCCGACTGTATCAACCGTCTCACGCTGGTGGAATGCCTCCCGGAGGATTGCCGATGTCGCGCATATTGCCAGAATCAACGGTATAGTTCATTATTGCCTCACACATCCAGTTGCTCACTTCCTCTCCAGCTTCCAGCGTAAACAGTATGCGCCAATTGAGATTGTGAAGACCGAAATGAAGGGATTTGGCCTTCGAGCAGCGGCAGACATTCCAAAGTGCGCTATTCCGCTTGACGTTGATCGTATCCTCGGCGCTTACACTGATATAGGGACGCATTTATCTATGAATATGTGGGGGATGTGGTCAGTCAACCCTCCTTCCTCAAGCGCATGCGGCAATATGCGGAAGAGGGTATTCGTCACTTCTACTTCATGGCGCTGCAGAAGGACGAGGTAAGTACGTCCATGGTCTGGGGAGGCTATCAATTGACAACGGATGTTAAGTTCATCGACGCTACCAAGCGCGGCGGTATCGGCCGGTTCGCGAACCACAGCTGCAATCCAAACTGCTACGTCGCAAAGTGGACTGTCGGCAGCCACGTTCGTATGGGCATCTTCGCCAGCCGTACGATCAAGCAGAACGAGGAGCTGACGTTCAACTACAATGTCGACCGATACGGGTACGTCACTTCGCCTGCCTAGATATGTAGTGAATGCTGACCATCTTCATGCATACAGCCATGACGCGCAGCCGTGCTACTGTGGCGAGCCGAATTGCGTCGGCTTCATCGGAGGCAAGACTCAGACAGATCTCGCGGCGATGGATGACTTGTATCTCGATGGTCAGTTGCCTTGCCACTGGGTGTTCATGTTATGGGCGCCTGACTGGGGTTACTAGCGCTCGGTATTGCCGAGGACGTGGAGATGTACGGCTTGAAGGGGTCGAAGAAGAAGAAGGGCAAGAAGCTAGACGAGGACTTCATCGTACGTGATGCACGCGCCTCGATTGGTCGACCTAGCTGATGTGGTGCTCCAGCCTGATCTCAAGCCCATCGTCCTCAAGGACGTGCCGAAAGTCGTTCAAGCCCTGCGCCAGACCCAGAGTAGGAAGGTCCTTGTCAAGTTGCTAATGCGCATTAAGGTATGACCCCTTCAATGTGTTGCCGCGCTGCCCGCTTGCTGATGCACTCATCGCAGTTGACCGAGGACCTGGCCGCCCTTCGGCAAATCATGCGCCTGCGAGGCTTCAGTGTCATGACGAACATCTTGGAGGACTACGGCAGTGACGTGGAGGTCCAAACTCTTGTGAGTCATTCTAGTGAGAGTCAAGCTGCTCGGTCGCTGAAGCTGTGTGCGCAGGCTATGGAGTGCATGAGCACATGGCCCCTCATTCAGCGCAACAAAGTGGAAGATTCTAAAGTGAACGTTCCTGTCCGAGTATGCGCCCAGTCCGATAATGAAACAGTTTCGATGCTGGCCAAGAAGGTAAAGATAGATCCGCGACATCGTCCGAGGTACCTGCTGATCGTCCCCGTAGCTACTGGAGCAATGGGAGCACCTCGAGTACGCATATCGGATACCAAAGCGCGTAAAAGGGGTGAGTCCGTTATTCTCTTCCCCTTCATGACGACTCACTTGCAGTAGGAGGGCGAGGATGTGTCGCAGCCTATTCTCGTCTTGCATCATGAATCGGACGATGAGCGTCCGTTGAAGCGGTCCCGCCCGGAGGACGAGTTCCCGGAGTTCAAACTGCCCTCAGAGCAACGAGAACGACCGCGGCCCAAGTCGCCCAAGTACGACCAGGCGCCGGCTGTATACGAAATTGTACCGGATCCATACCAGCAGATGCTCGCACGAAGGGCCGCGGAGGCGCGGAGGCAGCAGGATGTCGCGGCCATCATCGCGGCGGCAGCGGCAGCGGCAGAGGCAGCGGCGGCCGCGAAGAAGCCGGCTCCAGAGCCTCAGCCGGGCTCTAGTAGTGGGCATAGGTCACACAGGAAGAAACATTCCTCGAAGCACAAGAAACTCACGCAGGAAGAGAAGGAGGCGAACAAGGAGAAACGGTTGTTGAAGCTCATTGGCGCCGTGGTTGTGAAGTGCATGTCCAAGTACAAGGACCAGATGGACCACGACCTTTTCAAGAAGTATGCCAAGGAGGTATGTCCATTCGCTACTCTATGCGCCCTGGGCCACGCTGACCTTTGTGTATCAGCTGACGCATACCATTGCGGAGAAAGAGAAGAAGTCGTCCAGCTACAAGGATGGACGGCTTGACTCGCTCTCAGAAGAGAAGACGACCAAGATCAAGAAGTTCGCGAAAGAGTACATTGCGAAGATCTTGCGCAAGCTAGAGAAGTCTGGCCAGCGACGGAAACCCTCATCCACTTCGGCTTCGTCGTCGACGCCCAACGGACAGGGCGGTGCGGACGACTCCATCATATCTGCAGCGACAGTGGCGGATGTTATGGACATGGACCTCCACGATGTTGATGACGACGACCATCCCGATGATGACGATCGAGGGTCCGGGTCTGGAAGCCCAGAGGAAGGAGGATCAGGCGAAACCTCGCCAACTGTCGTGTCTGACCCGAGAATACGACATCGAGCGTCGTCGAGAGAGGATGACTCGGCCTGGGATGTGGACCTGCAGAAGCCTTTACGTTCCAGCTGGAGTGCCGTGCCCGTTGGCTCATAGCTTGCGGGCGCTGCGCCCCTTATCACGATCGCTTTCTCGTGGTGTCTTCCGGGTAGAGGAAGTTCTCCATCATTATGAGTTATTCGTTGCTAAGCTACAGCCCATCCTATTGCGTGAAGAAATGTACTTGTTACCTGGCTCTGAGCCGTTCTGGGATGATACGTTGTGCAATGGCTTTTACACGGGTCATCGAGGGATCTGTCCTTGCGCCGGTGTCTGCATGTGCAAACGTGTATGCAGGCCGCGTACCAGCCGCCTCTTCAGTTGGTCGGTAGCCCTAACAACGGCGTCAGGTGCCATGGTCTTGACATGTGAACTCACCCGCACACTCTAGCCGTCCCAATCACCAGCTCGCCACCCTGCACTTTCAACAGTTGCTCTTCTCGCCGCGCGTTCACAACCAGGGAGGGTAGGTATAGCTCGGTTTCAGTTCGCGGTTCACAAGTGAGTGCACAATTCCTGCACCGGTTCCCCGCGCCTCAGACCGCTCGCTTACAAAGACTGCTTTATGGAGAATGGTTGTGCAAGCACTGCCGAACGAACTGGTCATCGCCATTATAGAAGAAGCTCAATACGACGACCTTCTTCCGCGCTACAAATGGCTGAAGAGGTACTGCCGGGTGTGCCGTAGTTGGCGTTCAATCGCACAAAGGCTGCTATTCGCCCATGTCGCTCTACTGCAAGGGGCAGCTCAGTGCAAGGCCTTCAGGGACGCCATCACGTCGTCGTCGTCGAACCTCCCCCACCTCTTCTTTCTGCGAGAATCGGTCCGAATGCTCTCCTTGGTCATCGACCACCAGGAAGTTTATGGCGAAGTCATTGAGCTATGTCCCAACCTCCGCGAACTCCACCTACGTGTCAACCACGGGTTCTTTCGGCCCCATGTTCTCGAGCATCTCGCAAGGGGCCCCCGAATTGAGGCCCTTCGCCTCAGAACTTACCATCGTCGGCCGTCGTTGCAACTCCTGGAAGTCTACCAAGGCTCTCTGGTATACCTTGAACTCGACTACCAGGGTGTTGTGCAGGAGACACCACAGGCATTGGGCTCGCCGCTCCCAAATTTACGACTACGCGAGCTGCGCTATTACAGCGTATGTCGAGAGACCTCCGCGTTCCCCGAGTGGGTTCTATCGGGACCGTCGAAGGACACACTGCAGGTCCTACACATCAAGTGCTCCCATTTCCAGCTGGACACGCTCGCGGCATCGGGCGTCGGTGCTCGTCTGCTCTCTCTAACTACGGATGCAAACTGTGCCGACGTCGACTTGGCTATGCTAGCACCGTCCCTTCGGGAGCTCGCAATCGAGTCGAGCCGCATATCGCCGCCCGCATTGAAACGGCTTCCCTCCGGACTTGTGCACATCTCCTTGCGCGACATCAGCGAGCAACCTTACCACGACATCGTGGAGGCGCTTACCACCTACTACACACAGTCCAACGGATCTCTCCGCGTCCTGACCTACCATCGCCGACAGGCCACAGAAAAGCGCGATGCCTTCGACGACGTTCTGGAGCTCTACTCGTTTTGCTTGGCTCAAGGCATTGAGTTCCGACTGTTTCAGCCTGTATACGGCTACTATGCGGGCGAGGTGCGCCACGCTGCTCCCTCGATGCGTTGCTCTCTCGTACTCACCGATGGTTGTAGCGGTTGTCCCTGGGACCTGTGTGTTCCTTCCCGCGACCGACGCCGGTATCCTCTCGCCGGGGAATGCTGGATGTTCACAATCTATCCCTGACAAGCGCGAGGAAGCAGTCACGGATCCGGCGGATGGTGAAAGCGGTAGGAAAGGCATTCGGGGAAGGGATACCTCCTGTAGCTCTGGCGAAGCCTTGAACATGCTGGACGAGAGTCAGCCCAGACGCTTGCTGTGGGCCTGTGGCAACGGCTCGGGCATGTGGACTTGTTGTTGCATCTCTGTGATTGTCGTAGGCGTCCATTGCCGTAGCTGCACAGCCGGTAATCACTCATGTGGCTGAACCCCAAGAACTCAACCAAACTGACCAGCCACAAGAGGTCGATTTATACTACTAACGAATCGTTGGCAAGCTGGAACGACTGAGACATCCGCCGCCAGCCACGCTCTAGTGGAAGCCCGTCCAGAACTTCGCCTCTCCCTCGAAGTCCTCGCACCTCACGTCCAATCCTCCTTGATCGATTGCCTGGACGAGGATCCCCGCGCACGCGCGATAGCCCTTCAGTGGCTCCCTACTCACACCGATTGCCTGAAGCGGATCAAGTCCGCAGCTCTTTCCGCCATGGCTATGACGAGTGCACAGGGATGACCAGACACTTGGTCGGGGAAGACGGAAGCGTCCACAACACGTAACCCGTCAAGACCGTGAACGCGAAGTTCGGTGTCCACGGCACTTGTCGTTGGGTCTGTGCCCATCCTAACGGAGGAGGTCTGGTGCGAATCAGCTACGAGGGTTCTTATAGCCAGCTGTTCGACATGGAAGGCTTACGGGATGTAGGGCGGACTGGCCAGCCTTCTTGATGAACTCTTTTATCTCGTCATCCGTGAGCTGTCGTATGTATTATAAGCGCAGAACTTCGCGTACTGCGTGGAAGCGTGCAAAGCCTGACCTTCTCCGGATCCGCATCGCCAGGCCAGAAGATACTCTCTTTGTCTGAAGATGGGTGCAGGTCCAGGACCTCCGACAGTGGCGGTGTCCGTGCTAAGTGCAAGATAAAGCGGACGGACTTGATCAAAATATTGAGGTCGCTCTCGTCGGCGAGATAGCTATGGCCGTCACCCTCTTCAGAATCATCCGTGCGAGACTCAATGAGAGCACTCACTTCGCGTCAATGAGCGGATGATCGTAGGGGTCCGAGCTACGTAAACGGACTGTTCCCCAGCTGGCTGGCTTGAGCAACAGCGAGCCCTGACGTATATTCAGGGTAGGCGGGAGCGTCTCTCATTGAAGTAAATCGGGTTACGCACTACTGTTATGCCTTTCGTCCCCGCCGGAGGGTAACTCAGTCCGTGATTGATGACAGCAAGCGGGACAAACATGTACTCTAGGTCAGGAGCACGAGGGCCGGAGCTTAAGTCCTTCGTAGGGAGCGGAGGACCAAACGGTAGACTAAAAAAATCTGAGGGCGTGAAAAACGCTGCTTTGAGGTAGAAGATGATGCGGCTGCTCACCGTTCGTCGTCAGAGCGAATGAACATGCCCATCTGGAAGCACAGTGAAGACATGGGGCCAGTGCCGGACACTAGCCATCTCACAATCGCCGCCGTAGCACTCAATGGGTTCTGGGTGAGATAGTCCCATGTCCAACCCGGGCGGGCGCGGAATATAATGGCCCCAGCGGAAACATGCTAAGAATTTATCAGCCAGCGTGCTGAGAGGGATTACCGTATGCAGACGTGGATCACATACATCGCGGAGGTAGTTCCCGACGGCAGGCAAGTCATGCACCAAAGGAATGGCCAAGCTCTTCAGGTGGTCTGCAGGCCCAACTCCAGAAAGCTGCAATATGTGAGGAGATCCGATAACGCCCGCGCAGAGTATGACCTCGCGCTTTGCCCCGACGGCGAAGTGTGGCCCTTCCCGGGTTGACGATATTTGCACACCGACTGCCTTCCTCCGGCCGTCGGGGGCTTCCACGAAGAGGACTCTCTCTGTCATAACAGTCACTGCCACTGTGAGATTTGGCCGTGCGAGCACCTCGGGATTGAGGTAGGCAGTGGCCGATGAGCTTCCTGTGGGACCGACGTCACCTATCGAATGATCCTCGTGTCGCGTTTCCACTACTCACTTGCATGCTTTTCATCTACCGCTGCGACGAACGGGCCGGCACCAATGGTATCCGCGGGAGTATTGAAGTCGCTGGCGCCTTATTCAGGATCGTAGAAGGGGTTGAAACAAATCACCAGGACTACTCACTGCGTAAATGGCACTCCAAGGTTTTCTGCAGCCTGTATGATTTTAGAACATATGGGCTGTGCGTGGACAAGTTCAGCCGTGCGGGTTATGCATCCTGAATGAAGGAGCAGGGCTCACAGCGGTTGGCACATGGGTATGAATCCAAGGGCCGTCGCTTCCATGGTTCACTGGGTCTACGACGTGAGAGGCCGGAGGCACATATCGCTCTGCCTTGCAAAAGTATCTGTTCGCTCGGGAAGCTCAGGGGTGGTGCGAGGAAAGACTGGAAGACTAGACGCTGACTTCCTGAGCAACTCATATCCCCACCCTTTCGCACCCTGCCTTTCCCAAGCATCGAAGTCTGTGGGGAACATGATTGTCATGTCAGTCCAGCAAGTGGAGTTGTCCGTGCCCACCTGCAGGATCGCAGCGATGATATATCATGCCATTGGTCGAGCTAGCGAAAGAGTAAGACTCACACATAGAGTAACGCAACCGGACATCGGACTCACCTGGTTCCGCCGAGTATCTTCCCTCTAGGCCAGTACACCGCTCTTCCGGCGAAGGCTTTCTGCGGTCTTGAACAAGGAAACATGAGTCAGGTTTTCTGGCACATGTGGAAGCAGAGCTCACGTGGTTTCGTACTTCCAGTCGTACACTGTTTGGAACAGTCGGGGAAACCCGAGAGGTATGCGCGAGAAGAGACTCTGCTCATGGCTGCGTAGAGTACCAACTTAGCGACGCACTTCACAAGCTACTAGCGTTGAAGAGAATACCTGCTCCCAGCTTCAATAAGGAGCACAGTAACATTTGGGTCCTCGGACAGCCGTGAAGCTAGCACACAGCCTGCCGTCCCTACAGCATGCTACGGCATCAGCACACTAGTACGGGATTGCGGGAGGCGTTGGACACCCACCTCCTCCAACGACCACATAGTCGTACGATCGCCACTTGGCTACTACGTCTCCGTCGACGAGACTAGAACCCGCTGGAGCATACGGTGTTGCGAAAACCGACGGTCGGTTGAGAAACACTTTTGAAGATGCATGTCCCATGGTAACTGGTCGCTGGACGAGGTGACTGACACGACTGAAACTCGGATGAAAAGCGGCTTGGGCGAGAGCACGAAAATCTACAAACGTGGGCCGGCGCTGATTAGTAGCAATTTACTAAGTCCTCTGACTCAGGAGGTATCATGAGATCTGGTCTCGGATGGATAGAATCCAAGGCTCTCGGGCACAAGCAAACAACTGAACCCGCCCACGCGCTTCGCCCGTCTCACGAGTACTGCCTGCAGAATCATGCAAGTGGACATGTCGCAACCTGAAATATCAGGCACGGCGGCAAGACAAGGGGTTCTTGAGCGGCCACATGGCCAAATATACCTGTCTCTAGTCTGCTTCCTATTGCAGGGGTCAAACCGTAGGTCGAAGGATTGCTGCTTTGTTGCAGTCAGCAAGCTCTTGCCATTGAACTCCAACAGGAGACAGGATCTAAGCGCCCTTCGATAGCTCACGCCTGCTCAGAATCCTCACATTTGTACGCCGTAGATCAGAAAGGCTACGTGCGATGGGTTGGCTACGTCGGCTCTGAGGGGGGATACTCTTCATACACTGCTTTACAAGCATGGGGACAACTCACCTTGTTAATACAGTAACTACAATTTTCTCGGGATATTACGCCGCGTTGGCGAAGCTAGATCAACGCACAATGGACGAAGAAAGCACTCTATCTCTCTAGACATCTTCAAGCCATTGCGAGCACTGCTCGAACTGTTCAAGTGCCCAGAATTGCTCGAAGAGCAGTCGAGTAGAGGATGAGCGCGGTATGGAATTGTATGGACGAAGGGAGGAAGTGAGTTTCAGCCACCCGGCATCTCTGCCATCACTCGGCGAGGCTGATTCATCAACAGTGTAGTTGACACAGGACAACACGACTTTGGCTGACTAGGTAACATGGGGTGTTAGGACTAGACCGATTCACAATCGACGCGACGGCAGTCATTCGATTGAAAGCAGTGACATTGGGGAGACATGATGCACATGGGAGAACTAGACCTCGATGCTGCCGCCGATGGCCTCCACAGCTGCCTTGAGCCTGTGAGCCTCTTGGACAACCAGATCGTTGTCGTCTTCCGCAGCCTCTGCGACGAATGTAGCAGTCTCTGCCGCAAACCCTGTGACAACGTCAGCTCCGAGCCATGGTCGCAGGAACGGACAGACGGACCTAACAACTTCTCCCCATGAGCACGCCACAGCTGCTCCGCGCATGTGAGGCTGAGGAATCGAATCCGGGCGTCCTCCGAACGACTGTGCATGAGGATGTCGAGATTCAGGGCCTTCGCCAAGACGTCGTCATCTATTACACCTAGCAGGGACACAAGGCAGTCCACCAAGGCATCCTTGCTGCCCGAGATACCCAATCCCGGAGCCACGGACACTTGCTGGGCTGCTAGAGGAACGACTTGTCGTAGCTTATCACTTCGCCAGAAAACTACGATAGACCTTGTCAGTCGCACGCTCTTGGGAACAGAGTTGAGAGAAAGGCGTACCCTTGTCTTCGTCCGCGACCATAGACTTCGACAGCGTTCCAATCAGGGCCTGCCAAAGTTGTCCATCTTTGGCTGAAGGCGTAGAATAGCCGCGGAGCAATTCCGTCAGGGACTGCCATGCAAACGACATATATGGAACCATGAGAGCCTGTGCGAAGATGAAGCGTGAGTGAATGGTGAGACTTATAATATCGCACAGTACAAGTCACCTTAAAGAAGTCCAGCAGGGAAGAGTAAACGCGACAGAAAACAATCCGTCTTTCGTCTGACGCGAGACATTGCTATTGGTCAGCCTCGCGAAAGAGAAGATAGATGACGACACATACCACGGGATTGAGTGAAGGCCCAGTCGAACATCTTGCGGAAGATGGGCCTAAACGCGGTCTCATTCAATTTGACGACGACCTCGATGAAAGCCGCGGTGACGCTGCTCTCGACCTGCAGAGTGATCAGTACCGTGTCGGGGCATACGAAACCAGAGACTTACCTCCGCGTGTGAAATGGCGGCACAGAGGTCAAACATCGACAGGAAAGTCTTGAACAATTCACGAAGGTTCTCGAGGACTGCAGGTCGTGACGCTGCCTTGACAGAGACCTTGACCACGCGGATGTAGGCGAGAGTCCTCCCAGGGTGATCCTGGTAAACTCCCAGATGAGAACCAGTCAGCAACGCCAACGAGGACGCACATACCTTCGCTTCGGTAGAGAGTGTCTGTTCCCACAGATTGCATAGGGCGGGGAGCAGCACGGTGGGAGAAGCGCGCTTCGCGACTGTCTTCACCAGCAGAGACATCTCCGTAGACTCGGACATAGAGGCTTCTGAGCCGTCCAGGTAAAGTTGTATAACTTGTAGCACCTGAGCTTCGCCCCAAAAGGCGGGGATAGAGGCGAGCAGGTTGCGCAGAACATGGGTGGCGCTAGCTACCAACGCTTGATCTGTAGAAGGACGGAGTAAGAAAGTCTGAGCTTGTGATTAGTAGGAGACGCTTATCACCTGTGCCGCCCAGCCCCACCTCCTTTGCGGCCGCAACGCACTCCTTCACGATCTCCTTCAGGTATGGAATCGCCCGAGGTCCTAACCGCGAGGAGAAGGACAATAGGGCTTGTAGCGCTGGATCCCTGAGGCTATCTCGCTTCAAGGACATCAGGACAAGGGGCACAGTGTTCGTGACTGCATTCTCTTCTCCAGGCGCGAGCGTGTCACCTATAGTGGAGAGCGCTCTCAACGCAGGACCCGCAAGAGCGTCATGCGCGCTGGAGAGGAAGGACCGTATGATGTCCACGATCTGGACGAGTGAAGGCGTCAGCGAGCGACGGGTCTTTTCTGCAACCTCAGTCAATCTATCGCCGAGCAATTCGAGAGCTCCTGCTTGTGCCTATTGAAATATGAGTGTGATGAACACCAGTAGAATGCTTGTCGTGCCACTTACATTGGTGGAGGACGATTGCAGTATAGTGAGGATTCCCGCGACAAAGTCCGGTGCGGACATGATGCCCAGGGTGCTTGTCATCACCAGGCGGGCTGTTGCTGCGACGTCTACGTAAGACGCGTCGTTGGCTCGCGCGGTAGCAATACCCAAGAGCATCGCCAGTAAGGTCTTGGTGTGGGCGCGCTCCTCCTCAGAACTGGCAAGAGCCTTCTCCCGAAGACTTCGTAGAGCATGATCACAAAAAACGAGCAGCGCCACCGTCCTCTTCTTGGCCGAGGTCTCCGCATGAGGATGCTCGTCGTCCCTATGAAATAGAATCAGCGCGTGTCAACGAACGCTGCATTGACAGTGGACGTACGGCGTATCCTCCAGAAACGGCGGGTTCGACGATTCCCCAACCTCAGCAAGCCTCCCAACTTCGTGAACCAGTTCAACAAACAGCTACTAGGGGTAAGCGAACGCCAGGGCTTTCTCAGCAGACGGGACTTACATGTAGCTGTAGAGCGGCTGGATAGCGTTCGCATACAGCTAATGGAAGGAATAGAGAACCCGCAGACTCAGTCGTATTCTGACGTACGACGCGGTTTGCTACACGGTCGACTAGAAGCATGGAAAGAGGCGCGAGGAAGTCCGCAGGGCCCAAGGTGTCCGCGAGGTGTGAGAAGAAGCTGGTGCGAGAGTCAGAAGACCGGCATTCACTGCCCCTGGTATGAGACACGCACTTGACACGACGATGTCGTGGGATGTGGTTCGCGGCACCAGTGAACACACGTAAGAACTCTCGAGCTGCACGATAAAGGTTCAATCCCGCGCCATGACTCTCCTTGAGTGATGCAACCATGACTGGAACGATGCTGTCGATAGTCTACATAACGTCGGGTTAGTTCTGAGGATCGACCAGAGGCTGTTGGAACTGACCTTCTGCACCACCCTGAAGCTGAAGGTATCATCCCGATGGTACACATTCGAGCCCATGAACGTGAAGATGGGCATGACGTTATGAAGAACAGCGTCAGGCGCTATCCGAGCCAAGTTCGCCATGAGCAGAGATGCCTGATGGAAAGACTGCGGGTTTCCGGAAGCTATGGGCTAGCGTTTAGCCGTGAAGGAAGGACGTAGATACGACGGCACGTACTACGCAAGATCTCGACCAACGTCTCCACACGAATCGAGCCGGGCGGGACGACTGACGTGGCCTGCCATAATAGTGAATCAATGTTGCGCTGACATCTTACGGACACTTACAGGGAACTGCTGGACCACGTTGTCCACTGCTGACATGATGAGCTGCTCGACAAAACGTCTGTCTGCTGTGTCGGGCGCGACGTTATGTGTCACTTTGTTGAGGGTTTCAAGCAGAGCTGCAATCAACTCTAGTGAGCCAGGAATCTTCAAGGAGCTCAGGACCTCGGCGAGAGTCGCCAAAACTGAGATTTCCTCGATCTGCGCGGTGGTTGCGGATCTGGGAAACGTCAATATGAATGCACTGCCCCGCGGAAATATGTCGAGGACTCACTTTTCGACCCTGGCACGTTTTGACGCAGGCTGTGCGGCATCTTCTCCGCTGGGCTGTAAAGAGAGGACCAAGCGAAGGACCAGGGGTACGTCGGATAGGATGTTCGCCAAGAGCTTCTTGCAAATCAGGCCCTACAGCCGGCCGTGAACACCCTCGACGTCCGCGGAAACGTGACTGACGTACCGATGACTCATCTTCGACCGCGATACGGAGCAGAGTTTGACAGAGTTGGACCTTACGCTCCATGGTCAACTTGGGGAATAGGCCCTGCTGTAATCTGTGCAACAAAGCAGCTCGCGGGCTGCCCCAGCGACCTAGGCGCACCTGTAAGTGAGTACAGAATCGCGAAACCTCGCAGGACACATACCATTCCTAATCGATGTCGAGAGCAGTTTCTCGTATGTAGCCCACATCGGCTTCTCTGGATCGTTGAGGTCCCCGGCAGCCGATGCATCGTACGCGGATACAGCGTACGTCGCAAGTGCTTGTTGTGCAGCGCTACTCGGTATCGCTTGGACACCTTCATCACTCGCAAGGAAGTCGATAGTCGGCGAGAGGACCTGTGCCTTAAGTTCGCTTGAAACACCGTCTAGGCTCCTCAAGAGCGAAATCTTGACATCGACAAGCGGGCAAGCATTCACATGAGAGAGTAGGTAGCACAGGACACGTTGCTTGTACCTATGGAGATCATGGTGAACAAGTGTACAGTCACTCGATGCCTTGCGTTGCTTACCCGGTTGTCTTCTTAGAGTCCGTTCTCGAGTGACTGAGGTGTTCTCTATGGAATGCCTGCAAGTGGTCAGGGTCGTGCTCCATATTAGTCCTGGTTTCCCCGATCGCCTTGACGTATCTCTGGAAGTCTGCCCAATCGAGATACTGCAGCTTCGCTACATCCGCTATCAGCTCCAGTCCCACATTAGGGGAGAGCGAGTACGCACCAGAGTCAGTGCCATAGATGGCATCGAAGGCATAGACGGCTTCTGCCTCCTTCGATGCAGAAAGCTTGTGAATGACCGCGATACACTTGTTTGCCGACTCCCGCACGGATGCATCCGGACTCTGCAGCATGACAAGCATAGCTGGGAGCACTGTCTGGAAGTCGATGGTACGTTGTGTGACGACGTGTGCCTCAAGGAATGCTCCCGCATGCCTGAGGGCGGCGTACTGGACATGTGACTGCTCCAGCTGGAGTGTAGATCCCGGACCTGGGCTCGCAGTAAGCCAGATACCGGCTAGGAAAGCGAGGGCATCGTCGCCGAGGTTGACAAATAGCGCGCGAAGCAGGTGAGTAGAAAGCAGCGCCAAGTAGGCAGACGAGTTGCTCAAGCGATATACATCCCGCATCAACTTCACGTAGCGTGCGCCTTGAGAACGGCGTGTCGTCTGGAAGTGATTGAAGGGTGAGTCGGTGAGTCGGTGACTGCGGCGGCGTTCTCGTCGGACTCACCGAGGTTATGTCATCCTCAGCCAGCCAGTCTATATGGCCTCCAGCAGGTCTTGGGATACTGGGGAGCGCTGAGAGCAAAGCGATCTGCAGACGATGGAGGGTGTTGCTGCTGCTGGGCTTGAGCACGACTGCGCTGCCCACGCTTGTATCATTCAAGAACTGTGAGATGCAGAGTCAGCGAATGGAAGATGCTCTCCGAGGCGGGTCCAGACGGCTCACGTTCGAAACGTCGTCAACCCCACGCATAAAATCACCCATGCCTTCGAGCGACGTGAGCTGCATGGCTTCCAGTACACGGACTGCTGTATCGATCCGCTGTTCACCACCAATGCGGCCGAGCAGCGCACGAGCAATCAGGTAGACGAGAGCACGTGCGTGGTGATTCTCATCGTGCAACTTCTCCAGTATGGTATCCAGGTGCTGCTGGAAGTAATTGGACGAAAGTATGTTGTCTATCCATCAAATGTCAAATTAGTCGTGACAGAACGTTCCAACGCGGTACGCACCTGCAATCTTCGCAGCGACGGCCAGATTCATCTTTGTTAGAAGTGCCACATTGACGTTCTCCTTGTCACCCTCCTTGGTCTTGTCATCCGCCCCGGGCCTTTGCTGTTCCCACCGCACGGCCTCCACACATCCACCCAGCAGCTCGAATATCGCACGGTCAGTCCCGGCGTCCTCAGCAGCCTGCAGCACCTCCCATACAGCTTGAGCGGTCTTCGTGCGCGGCTTCGTGTACAGGAGGAAGGGCAGAATGATGTCGACTGAGACGCGTCGCATGAGCTCGCGGCTTGCCTCCGCATCCTGTGCCTGTGCAGCGACAGCAGGCAGGAAGTGCATGAGCAGGAAAGTGAGATGAACACGAATGACGTCCCGCGAAGGTTTCGCGCTGGACCCGTGCAGGGTCTGCTGGAGGGCGTCGACATAGGCTGTGGGAGAAGACTCCGCGCCAAGGAGCGCCCGGATAACGGTTTCTGGGGAGCTTTTGTATAGCGCCCTGAGGACCGACGCGTCGTTGTCGTGCACGCGGAGCAGGAGTGTGGAATAGACGGATTGCTGCATTATCTGTGAGTTCGGGCCACTGTTACTCACTTAACGCGGTACACACCAATTCCGTCTCAGCGATCGTGTCGGCAGAGAGGCGTGCCAGTAGGTCACGAACAGACTTCGCACGGATCGTGGAGTCCGAATTCGCAGAAGCGACAAGGAGAGTGGCCGCCTCTGGGTCTGCATATGATGGGCCGGCGACGGACTGTATCCTTGTGAACAGATGCTCGGGGAAGACTGCACCGCGAAAGAGCTTACCACAGATAGAGAGAGAACAAGTTGCTCTACGGCATCCGCCTTGCTCTCCTCTTCCTCGACGAGGGCGCGTGACGCCGCTTCCACGGCCTTGGGATGTCGCTGATGGAGATGCGAGAGCAACTGCCGTGCAGTGAGCTGCGCTTCCGCAGCGACCTCGTCACGGACGAGTCGACGAATGAGCGTCGTGCCGCTTGCACGTGCGACTACGCTGAGAAGCGTCGGGGCAGTCAAGAGAGCCTCCGCGATGCCAGCACAAGTGGGGTCCTCAAGGCTGCAGACGTTAAGTTGCGTTTAAACAGGGAAATGATGGGGGCTTACTGAGACAGAAGATGATCCAGCAGCGGGATAAGTAGCTTCTCGGCTCCAACCCACGCCATAGCGTTGATGAGCTCGGAGTCGATGCGACTACAAATCTGTTAGCGTCGTATTCGCTGACCGGCACCCCCTTCAGCTACTCACGGAACAGCAATGAGCGTCTTGACCACGCTTCCGGGCATGCGCTCGAGTTCATCTTGTGGTGCGCAGATAGACACCAATGTCCGAACGAGCTGCTTCGGGGAGACACGCTCTGCGCAGTCAGTCACCGCGCGTAGGAGAGATTTGATTGCCTTCGTAGTGAGATGCGCTTTTTGCGAGACGGCAGCCAAGATGAGATAGCTCCCCAGCTGCGCTGCATGAGTACAGCAGGAATGTGACAGGGACATGCAAGACTCACAATGGACTCCTGCAGCATCGCGGGCTTGATCGTCGTCTCCGGACTGCCCGCGGTCTGCAGAGGATCCATCACAGCAGGAAGCAGAATAGCCATGATGTTCTCGTCGAGAATTGTGCTTCTCGCGACGAACTCCAGCAGTACACCGGTATGGAAGGCAATCAAGGCACGGTGAACCCCAGCACTGTGGTCCTTCAGGACCGCAGGGAGGATCCCCGACGCGAAGCGCGCGACGTCCAAAGTCTTCAGCATCTCGTTGATGAGTAGAGAGCGATGGAGAGGCTTGGCCGTAGTCTTGTACGCCTGAAGGAAGCGTAGAGGAGAACGGTCTCTGGAGCACTGACTGAGCAGAGAGCGACAATTTGACGGTACTTGTGTACGTACTGTATGTGGAGGATGGACACCATCTTGATGAAGTGCGGGGTCTCATGGTAGGGAAGAAACAAGGCTACCACAGCGTCGACGTTGAACTCATGTATCCTGGAAAAAAAAGATATATCAGTGGTGTTCATCGTTGCTTGACCTCGTCCCCCTGTTTGGCATCGTCCAAACTGTACCCTCGGCAGTACGAAAGAACGCATGAAGCGGACGCATGTCTGCCCGACGCACTGCCGATGCGGTGACAGTCGTAATATGATACTCGCGGCGATGATAATCCAACAGTGATCGGTGGGGTACCATGTGCGGCAGGACATTGGCAGAAGTTATGAAGGGGGGTCATGCCCGGTGTACGCACCTGAATCTGCGTACAAGCCACTCCAGTACCTTTCCAGACGGAGATTCCAACAAGAAGGGTCCAAGAAGAGGTAGGAACGCAGCGATGGCGGCGTCAAGCTTCGCGTTCTGCTCCGCAGGCTGGAGAGTCCTGTCCAGAGACTTTGCCGCGTCGGAAAAGAGTTGGTGCTCGAAAGGAGCGACCGCAGGCTGGAGCGACTTGATTTGAAGAAATCCGTTGACACCCAGCGCATGGAGAGACTCGATATCGTGCTGCCGAGCTTCCTTGGGGGAGAAGAGGTAAGATTCGGACTGGACCTGTTTGCGGGCCTTTTCATTGAGGAGGTTGGCGTTGAGGGACGCGCTCTTGGCGAGCTGCTCCGCGAGAGAGGAGACCATTTTGTGTAGTGGGCAGCCCGTCTACCGCAGGCAGAGACCCAGAAATGAGAGACGACCGAGAGAAAGCGAGGTAGAGGTGGAAGTACAAGCCCGAGCCAGAGAGTCGAGAGAGAAACTTGAAGCAGCGAGCACTCGACACACAAATTTGGACTTTTGGGCGCCTCTCTCGATCACTGCATCTCAGATCTTGCGGATCACACAACAAGCGCCCATGAGGTTGGGAGAAGCGGGCCGGACCGGCCGGTGCCTCCGCCAAGCAAGTCCTGGCAAGAGGAGTGCAAGCGCCCGTGACCAGGGCGCGGAGGGCAGCAAGTGGGCAGCATGCCTACTTCACAGTCAGTAAGAGTCGATTCCGTACCGCGCTCCGTACGAGAGCACAGCAGAAGCAAAGCATAGATGTACTACACTAAACACGTCGTCAAGTCCATATACCGAGGGGATAATTAACCGAGTGGGGTATATAGAGAATATCTTATGCTATGACCGCGATACTGTCCCTGTCGAGTCGGCGCTCTGCCTCCTGGACATACGCTCCTCAATCGCTCGACAGTCTGATAGCAAGTCCACAATCGCTTGTCGCCCGCTTGGGTTGCGGATAAAGGAGGTCTGTAGGTGAAAAGCCACATAAGCAAACGCTCAGCAGGTCAAGACAAGCGACAAGCAGTCATGACGTACATGGAGCAATTCATGGGGATCCGGTCGTGAGGAGCCTGACTTGGAACATAAATGCAGGAAATCGTGGAAAGATCGTGAATAAATCTCAGGTTGGCTGAGGGCGGGCCATTGGTCGCCAAATTGTCTCGGGTCCGTCAAATCACTGAAGGGGGGCTCCGCCTGTGCGAGCTCCCATGCAGTGGCTCCGAGGGACCAGACATCGACCTTTAGGGCGTTGTACGAGCCGCTGCACAGATTCCGTCAATCGATGAAGTAGAGGGTCAACGTGACTCTCAACTGACCTCCTCACTTCGGGAGCTTGCCAGTACGCGACACCCGCCAGGTCAGTACGCGTGGGATTTTGCCGGCTCACTTGTACAGCGCTTGAGAAGTCTGCGAGCTTCACGACGCCCTCGAGGTTTACCAAGAGGTTGTCCGAACGGATGTCTCTATGAGCAATGCCCTTGGACTGTAGATAGTCGAGGGCTTGCAAGACCTGATGTTCAATGGTCAATAATGAACTTCCGTAAATCTGACCTGGAAAACGCACATCCGCCGCAACGCGCGCGATGGACTTCTCATGGAACATGATCCCTTCGTCGGCGTAGGCTATGACATCGGCCAAGCTGCGCTCCATGAGGTCCATGCGGATCCACAGGCAATCCTCCGCAAGGTCCACATACAGCGCATCCATCGTCAAGATGTGCGGATGGGAGACGCCCTTCAGAAGCGTCAGTTCTCGTCGCAGATCGTCGATCTTCGGTGATCCGGACGGCAGAATGGGCACGTTCTTGATCGCGACGAACGAGCCGGGTTCCTTCTCAGGCGACCCTGGGGTAGCGAGGACACGGGCGGCGTACACAGAGCCGCTCTCACCCTCGGCGATCTCGCGCAGGTCCGCATACAGGTCGCGCGGGTCGATCTGGTCATTGATGAACGACTTCAAGGGTGCGACGACCGCGGAGAGCCATCCAGGGTAGCGCGGAGCAGGCGACATCGGCGAGGGTGAGCTTGACGAGGCCGGCGATACGGGCGTCCTCGGCTTGCCATCGGAAGCGGCAGTCGCAGAAAGAAAGTTGCCAATGACTATAGATGGCCGACGGGCCTCGGAGAAGTCCACTTCCTGTGCTCGTGTTTCGCTAGTCACGGAGACGGTGAAGACATCGCGCTCCGTAAACGATGCAGCTCGCGGCGAGGGCTCGGGCGAGTCGACGTATGCGAGGCTTGTCGGCTTCCCACCCGGCAGCCGCCACTCTTGCGTTTCAGACGCAGTCAGCGTCTGCGGCCGCGAGTCCGAGGACGCGGACTCGGTGCCGGTCGACATGGACAAAGAGGCCGATGTGGACGAGCTGGAGGCGCTCGAGTGCGACTCGGTGCTATTCGGGGAATGCGGCCGCGTGTCTTCGACGTCATGAGCAAGCGGTGTTGCTTTCGTGCGACCGTCCTCATTGGCAAGTACGGGCGAGACGATCACATTCCCTCGAGCGCTGCGCGCGACGGCGGCGGTGGCGATGGTGGCAGGCGTGACTGTGACGGTCGACAGCCCGGAATCCCGGTTCTCCTTGTCGCGTGCGAGCGATAGCTGCAGGTCGAACTGGTCCGGATCAGTTATGTGTGGAATGGGCGGGAACTCGTCGAGCACAGGCGTGAGAAGTGTTGATGAGGAGTACTGCGAGTCAGTCGAGAAGTCGCCTGAGTAGTCTTGTAGGATCGAGGACACGGACGCCCCGGAGCTGTTCGCCGTCGTGACAACCCCAGAGCCCTCTTGTCGGACGGAAGTCCTGCTTTCCACTGGTGGCGGAGGAAGAGCACCCGTGGGAGCAGCCCGCTGCGGCGGCTCCTGCTTGGGCAGAGGCTTCTGGGGTGGTAAGTGTCGCACCACAGGTGACGGCGAGTCGTTTCGCCCGCGGATGGAGGCCGCACGGGGAGGAGAGGCGGTACTGCCCCCAGCACCAAGTTTCGATGGAGAGGTGAATGATCGACTCGGAGTAGGCTTCGGAGGCGTCAGCGTGATAGACGTTGGTATAGAAGAGAACAGCGATTCCGTCCAAGAGGAGAGATCATCCTGGTGGAAGGAGAGGCGTGGAGGTACCGGAAGCACTGGGGACGTGGTAGGCTGCTGATGCGAACCAGAGCTATTGGAGTCAGTCGAGGGCCTCCCTGAGTTGTTTGCTTCTGCCGCAAGGCCGGAGCTGGGCTGAACGATGGAGGGCGGTAGACGGAAATCCTCTTCAGCGCGTGATAGGTGACTTGATTTGTCGGGTGACGCGTAGGCTGGGGGCGGCGAGTGCGTGACAGAGTCCACGGATCCATTAGCGACATGGAACGGGCGTTGGGGAGTACTGCGAGCCATTAGCTGTTTCTCAGAAACGGCTGAGCCAGATGAACTGTCTGATGAAACGACAGAGATGGCAGGAGGCGGAGGAACTGGGGGAGCCAATCTAGTCATGGAGGCACCTGAGTGATGCGTCGGTAGATGAGGAGTACTCTGTGATTGCAACTGGGGATAGGTGAATGCGTGCGAAGGAGGTGGCGGTCTAGAGACAGGGAGTGGTCGTCGGGGATCGGGCTCAGCATGTTGCGCCACGGACGAAGAGTACTCAGACGGGTCGCGTGAGGAGACCGAAATCTGCCGGAAATGCGACCGCGAGCTGTACGAGCGATGACTACTCGCCAATGAGACTTGTGACATCGACGCATCTGACTGGTCTCGCCGGACGGAACCTGCTCGAGACTGATATGCGTACCCTGGTGTTCTGGTCGTGCTCGAGGGTGAATTGGGCCGCCCAGGGTTTAGAGAGTAAATGGAGCGTGCGCTGCGAGACCGGGACTCTGCTCTCTTGGCCTGGATGGCTGCTATCTCCTCCTCCGTAAACCCAGCTTCCGCGAGAGATGCCGACCACGTCGGCGGCAGTCCCACAAGACTGAGAGGGCGTCAAGACGCGTCAAACACTTGTATAGGCTCACTCACCCTTCATCGACATGAATGTTATGCTGGGGAACGGATGTGAGCTGTGAAACACGGGAGGGCTGGGGGTTAGCGCTCACCTGAAAGTTCCAAGGTGTGGATATTGACGGGTCGGCGGACGGCTCTGGAGGGATCGAAGACTCGGATGCTGCGGAGTAACCAGACTCGGCTGTTTTGGGGGTCTTGGGACGCCTACTGAAAGAGGAGAACTTGAAGAGACCCTTGCGAGAGCCAGCAGAGTCGGGAGACGTCGAGAGGGATGGCGGAGAGACGGTCGTGTGGTTGCTGGGAGCGTAGGAGGGCGATGGAGAGGGACTCCTGAGGAGGGTCGCGTACTGTGCAGACAGCGGGGTGGTAGGCTGAGAGGGCAGATAGTCGGGGGAGAGAGAGTTGCCGAGGGAAGGAAGGGAAGGGTTTGGGAGGCGAAAGGGGTCCTTGGGAGGGAGCGGAGGGGGTTTCGAGCCAGCAGCAAACTTGAAGACCTTCAGCGACGAAAAGCGGGAGTTCTGTTTGCTCGACGTCGCCATCGTTGAGGACGACGTCCGCGGCGGCGGAGACAAGATGTTCACGGTTCAGTTCAAGCGGACCAAGGCGATTCACACCGGGCCTAGACCGGCATCAACCGCTTACTTACTGCCCTTACTGCCGTTTCTTATCCAACTTATCAGAGTCTACAGACTATTTGTTATATCCCACTACAACTCACACGAGCGTCGTTGGATCCCAAGTTGCAACTCTGACCCTCCAACGTCGTCGGACTCTCTCTCATGCCGCTCTGGCACACACGCTGACTGCGCATGGGCTACAAATGAAGAGTGTACAGTCCCTCTCAATTCCGTGCGTCTCTTGCCCGATCCTGGTGGACTAAGCGTCAGTGCAGCGACGGCTTGGGTGCTGGGGTGGCAACGTTCAAGCTCAAGTCCGAGCCAAGGGCTGCACGAAATGACAGGCTCAGCGCGTCCTCCGATGTTGACTCGTCCGTCTTAATAGTTCCCAGTGCACAAGCTCCGGAGAGCTCGTCGAGTACGTATCCGCCTTCATAAGCCTGCTGTGAATGTTAGCACATTCCACACTCATCACCAGACGTGCATCGCGTCAAGGTGATCTCTCTGTCATAGCAGGATGGCTCGCTGCCACCGCAAGTGACCGCCCCCACGGCCAGCGAGTGTTTCCCTTGTTCTGAACCGTTTACTTGCCTCGTGTGCATTCGTATCGCACTGTGGCATATGCACGTCCCTGTTTCGCTGCCATGCGCGAGCTCTGTAATGCCCTTGTTACCCCAACGTCAAGAGAGTTGACATAACGTTTTCAGCCTCTCAGGGAAGCACTAGGTATCTGCCTTCCGGTCCTTCTGTCTCGCGGTTGCGCAGCCCTTCGTCTACCCTCTGTAGCGTTGCCAAGGGCATCGGAACAGCGTACAGAGCGGGATCGGCCCTGGTCCCAGTATCAGGCAGCAGGCCGGACCAATATGGCACATATTGCTATTTCTCTGATACAAGAAATCAACGCGCTGGTTCTAAGCAAGCCCTCAGTCGCTGCTTTGTCGTGCTGGTGTATCGCTCAATCTCGTTACCCGTATTGAACTCCTGTCCAATTCGTGTACTCGCGTCCGCGCCGCCGTCCGTCTCCTCAAGCATGGGAACGATACGGTGAGTTCTCTATCCCTTGTCGCCCCGAAACGCTCCGATTCGCTCATGTTATACCATACCAGGCCAGTGTCTGATGGCAGTACATGGCTTATTTCAATCTGTAACTGGGTCGGCAGGCGCCATCGAGAAGCACGGCCACGTCCCTCCTCGGTCTTGGTAGAACAACCACTGCGATTCTTCCTGCATGCACTACTGTCACCCGCGAAAGGTCCGCACCCCGTAAGCGACGCTTCCTACTAGAGCTGTCTTGCTCCGAGGTGAGTCGAGTGGCCTGCAGTGGGTTGCTGTTTGACTAATCCGTATGTGAAGGGATCAGGGTTCCCGCAGGGCCACATCACCTCCCATCTGTCTCAAGATGCTTCCGTGCGGTTTTCACGGTACCTCGGCCCAAGTTGCACATCGTCATCCGCGGGCTGTGTACCGTCTGGATAAGGGTCCTCCGGTTCTTGCGGACCCACGTTGTCGCGCCGCTGAGCGCTTCGGAGCCAATACTCTGCTCATCATCCTAATTTGCCGGATACTTTCTGCGGTCAGGGTGCGACCAGGGATATCGTGATTACTCCGGGTCAGCCTATAAATACCGGTGCACCATGGTTAGGACAGCGGCACTCGTCCAACACCTTGCTTTGTTCCACCGCGTTCACGTCTTTCAGCATGCGTCACGCAACATATGACTTAATCATCGCGGGTGGTCAGTTCATCGTCGGTCCCGCCGTCTTCCCTACGCTCATCCACTCGCACTCGCGCACGTATAGGCGGTACCTGCGGCTGTATCCTTGCAGGACGCCTGGCTGCTGCCGATCCATCTCTCAGCATTCTGGTCATAGAGGCTGGGCCCACCACTCGCGACGATCCTCTCCACGTTCAGCCTGCGCGATACTTGTACCACCTACGTCCAGACAGCACCACGGTGAAGTTCCAGGTGGGCAGAGAAAGCGCGGCCTTGGGAGGGCGAGCGCCGGTGGTCCCGTGCGGGCAGTGTTTGGGCGGCGGGTCGAGCGTCAACTGTATGTTCCTTGCTTCCTTCGCATCGCATTCGAGGAAGGTTATGTCTGATGATGCCCACGGTCAGTCACGATGTATACGCGTGCGTCGGCGTCCGATTACGACGACTGGGCCAACGTCTACGGGAACAAGGGCTGGAGCTCCGCCGACCTTCTGCCGCTGTTACGGAAAGTTCGTCGCGATTTTGTCAACTATTGTTCTGCGCGGCAGCCCGCTGAGGACGGCCGCACTCACGTTTCTGACTGCTCCACAGTGCGAGACCTACCAAGTACAGCCCGGCCTACCTACGCACGGATACTCGGGACCACTCAAGGTTTCATACGGAGGCCTTTACACCGAAGCTGGTCAGGAATTCTTGGAGGTGGCGGCGCAGTACGACAAGACACGCGGCCATACCGACGATCCCAATGGATTGTACGAGTGCAACAAATACAGCGTGAGCTTCTGTTCCTATCAGAGGGCCCTGATTGGATCCTGACGATGGAAACCTTTTCTCAGAGGTGGCCGAAGTGAGTTCTTTGATGCTTTTGATGAACGTGCACCATTGCGGCCGTGCTGAGTGCAGATACCAGGTGGATTGACGTGAAAACGGGCACTCGCTCCGACGTCCCCCACCATTACATATTCAATCAGGAATTGAAGAACGTCCATATTCTGACGGGATACCACGTGAAGAAGGTCATCTTCGAGTACGTGAATCGCACTGAGACCGGGACTCAATACGCTAACACTTGAACCGACAGCGGCAAGCGCGCCACGGGTGTACAGTATCTTGCAAACACCCGCTTCCACCCTGGTTCCAAGCCAGAGATATGCACCGCAACTGCGCGGAGATTGGTTGTCGTATCCGCCGGCGCGTTCGGGTCGCCCGCCATCCTCGAGAGGTCTGGTATAGGCTCTAAGGAACTCCTACGCAGGCTTGGAATTGACCAGGTTGTTGAGCTGCCCGGCGTCGGGGAGAACTACCAAGGTCAGCCATGGAAACCCCATGAACAAGATCAGCTACTGATGACGCGAACAGACCACCAGATCATTTTCACTCCATACCTCGCCGCTGAGACTTCCCACACGCTGGACCCTATTGTGAACGACCACAAAGCGGAAATCGAGAGTAAGCGCCATCTGCCACATACCGGTTTGGGTGCGCCCTAATGCTGTACAGAATGGACGAAGCAGTGGCAGGCAAATGGAAGCGGGCTGCTCGCCAACAAGTAAGCCCAGGGGTGATGTCCTTGACGTATCAACATGCTCACCAGGCGTGTACAGCGGCCTTGACGCAGGCATCAAATTGCGTCCTTTCAAGAAGGATCTTGATATGATCGGTCAGGACTTTCGCAAGAGATGGCTCCAGTACTACGCTCCAGCGCCTGACAAGCCGGTGTTATGGCTTGGGACCGTGTCTTTGTGAGTCTGCGATGTCCGTCCTCATGCTCTCGCGTCTGATGAGGGTTGCGGCCTGCGCAGGTTCCTGGGTGACCGCTCCACAGTATCAGTCGACAAGTCCTTCACCATCGCATGGTACCTCCAGCATCCGGTTTCCGTTGGCCACGTGCACATCAGATCGAGAGACGACGTTGAATCGCCGCTCGACTTCCATCCCGGATATGGGGACGCGTGAGTACATTCAGCCGCAACGCCGCTCACCAGACTGAATGTCAATAGGCCCGAGGATGTAGCCCTACACAAGTGGGGCTATAAGCGTGGCCGCGAATTTGCTCGCCGGTTACCTTCGTATCGTGGTGAAATTGCAGCATGCCATCCCGCCTTCGCTCCCACCAGCAAGGCTGCGGTAGGAAAGCGGACAAGCCCCGTTCCCGTGACGGAGCCAGACATAGAATACAGTGCTGAAGACGATAGGGTCTTGGAAGAGTACATCAGGCAGATGGTTGGAACCACATGGCACTCCGTGAGTCCCTAGCCGACGATGTCTGATGGTGTTGGACTGCGCTGATCAACACGCTCACAGATGGGAACATGCGCGATGAAGAAGCGGGCGGAGGGCGGCGTTGTGGACTCCCGTCTGAACGTGTACGGTGTGGAGGGTCTGAAAGTCATCGGTAAGTCCGTGGCGATGCAGGCCGCGCTCCTCAAGCTTCATGATCATATCTGAACCTCGCCACGTGTAGACTTGTCCATCTGCCCGGGTAATGTTGCTGCGGTGAGTCCGGTTCCGCATTACATCTGGGCGTCGACAGTACCTGGGACTGACATGCATGCGCGTGCAGAACACGTATTCCACAGCCGTTGTCATCGGAGAGAAAGGTGCTATTATCGTCGCCGAAGATCTAGGCATACCCCTTGAGAGTCAGGAACCAGCTCCTGTACTCAAGGCCCGTCTCTAGTGCGAGCAGCCCATTTCAGGCGCTTTGGGCCTCTCACGGTAGCATCTGTAAGTCATGAGCTCCTGTTCCCTTGGAACTCTTCGTGACACTGTGCGCCTTTTAGCATTACACTCACGCGCTGTAAGCGTCCATATTCTACACGTTATGTCGTGTGTATATATCAGCACGAGTGAAAATCAACACGACTCGCACGTTGCGTCCGCTCTCGCGCTCTCCCAGACGGCGAATGGCTTCTCTTCCTCGGCGCTTCTCAAGACACCACCGGTCGCTTACGACAGCCCTCATGATCTTCCCCATCGATGTCTTCCTCAAGTTGCCCGACGGTTGCCGTGTTTACCCAGAGCCCAGCCCAGAAGATGTCCTTGGGCCGGCCCGCATGAACAGTACCTACGCTTCATTGAGTTCTGCTCAGATAAAGCAGCTTCTTTCGCCTCTCTAAGCAGGACGCTTGGCTCTTCTTCAATGGTTCTGAGGGCGGCTTGGCTCCAGGATAGGCCGGTCATGAGGGCGCACGTACTGCATACCATTGAGGATTACTATGACGCCTCAGCAGTCTGGTCTATCGGCGCGCTTCAGAGTCCGCCTCTACCCGTGCGATGCCGTGGAAGTCCTTAGTTATAAATACACGTAAGTCAAGAGAAGAGTGCGGGTCGAAAAACTCGCTTGCACACTCTCACCCGGGTTCCCTAGACCTCTGTCATGTTAGAGACCGTCTACGACATCATAATCGCTGGTGGTGAGTACCGCTTTTACCTGCGCCGGCGTTATGTTCCTCCACAATCGCTGACCTCTCTAACTCGTCGGCAGGCGGCACTTGCGGATGCATAATGGCTGGACGTCTAGCTGCTGCCGATCCAGGTCTCAGAATCCTTGTTATTGAGGCGGGTCCCACCACGCGCGATGACCCTCTGCACATCCAGACTGCTCGGTATCTCTATCATCTACGTCCGGATAGTAGGACTGTGAAGTTTCAGGTGGGCAGAGAAAGTGCCGCCTTGGGCGGGCGTGCTCCTGTCATCCCTTGCGGACAATGTCTAGGCGGAGGTTCAAGTGTGAACTGTAAGCACCTCATCTCTTTCACGCTGTGTTCTCAGCCTCATGCACCATTCATGTGTTGGGAAATGTGTTAGTCGCCATGTACACGCGTGCGGCGGCATCCGATTATGACGATTGGGAGACTGTGTACGGAAATCGTGGTTGGAGTTCCGCAGATCTCCTTCCGCTGCTTCGCAAGGTGTGTTGTGGGTTTTGCACCACAGGTGCGGGAGGTCGAGTGGGATGGCGTAATGACTGGCACGACCATTGACTAGTGCGAGACGTACCAAATCAAGCCGCACCAACCTACGCATGGATATTCGGGACCCCTCAAAGTCTCTTACGGAGGCTGCTTCACTGAGATGGGCCAGGAGTTCCTGCAGGTTGCCGCTCAGTATGACCAGTCGCGCGGGCACACGGATGATCCGAATGGTCTCTTCGAATGCAACAAGTATGGGGTGAGTACACTTAATCCCCGCATGATGGACTCCCTACTGATGCAGGCTGCCCTGCTATCAGAGATGGCAGAAGTAAGCTTCGATGTTTCCTAAGACTGCGCAAAGCTGCATGCTGAACTAGGCGCGGGGACCAGATGGATCGACGCAAAGACTGGCACCCGCTCCGATGTTCCTCACCACTACATATTCAACCAGAGCCTCGGCAACCTCGATATACTCACAGGCTACGATGTGAGGAACGTCATCTTTGAGTATGTGCGGATCGCTTCAAGAATCCGCTGGATGCTCACGCATGGGGCCATAGGGGCAACAAGGCGACCGGGGTACAGTATATGGCCAATCCTCGCTTTCACCCGGATGCGAAGCTTGAGGTCCTCACGGTCACAGCTCGGCGGCTGGTGATTCTGTCCGCCGGGGCATTCGGGTCGCCCGCCATTCTCGAGCGCTCCGGGATAGGCTCCAAGGATGTCTTGAGCAGAGCCGGGGTGGAACAGATTGTCAACTTGCCTGGGGTGGGCGAGAACTACCAAGGTAGGCTTCCACCACTTGCTTTGTGGTATCCACTCATGCTTGAAGGCCGGGTACAGACCACCAGGTTGTATTCGCGCCATACCATGTCGCTGAGAACGCGCACACGCTGGACGGTATTGCGACGGACAACCAAGAAGAGATCGCGAGTAAGCGGGATCGGGATGGGAGGTATCGCGTTTGTGCTGACGCCGGCTTGCGCAGAATGGACCAAACAGTGGAAAGCGGATGGGAGCGGACTGCTTGCGCATAAGTGAGTGACTGTGGATAGCATTCGAACGCAAATGTTCACTGGCCTTTCCGGTACAGTGGCCTAGATGCTGGCATCAAGCTTCGTCCTTTCAAGGAGGATCTCGATGTCATTGGCGAGGCATTCCGTAAGAGATGGCTCGAGTACTACGCTCCAGCGCCTGACAAGCCTGTGCTATGGATGGGAACCGTGTCGCTGTGAGTTTCCACCACCGCACCTGCGACGATTCCCAATGTAAGCCAACTCCGCCCAGGTTCCTCGGAGACCGTGCGAAAGTGTCCATCGACAGGTCTTTCAGTGTTGGGTGGTACATCCAGCACCCGGTCTCCCTTGGCTACGTACACATCAAGTCTAAAGACGACACCCAAGCGCCCCTCGACTTCCACGCAGGATACCTGGATGCGTGAGTCGTTGTCGATGTCCACACATGCACTCATTGCCTCACTGGTAGGCTCAGACCGGAGGATATGGCGCTCCACAAGTGGGGCTACAAGCGGACCCGGGAGTTTGCTAGGCGTCTTCCTTCGTACCGCGGCGAGGTCGTAGCCAGTCACCCTGCCTTTGCTCCCACCAGCCAAGCGGCGGTAGGCAGGCGAAGCGGCCCTGTTTCTGTGACAGCGCCCAATATCGAATACACGGCGGAAGATGAGGAAATCCTTGAGAAACACATCAGGGAGGCTGTAACGACCTCATGGCACTCCGTGAGGCACTCCTTCGGGCTCTTCAGTATCGTGCTGCGCTGATGCCTGTGCGAGCAGCTGGGCACATGCGCGATGAAGAAGCGAGAGGACGGCGGCGTCGTGGACTCTCGTCTGAACGTGTATGGTGTGGAGGCCTTGAAAATCATCGGTGAGCCAACACGCTCGGTGCATATTTGGGCTTCCGTGAGCGCATCTGATGCTCGGGTGTGTAGACCTCTCCATCTGTCCTGGCAACGTCGCCGCGGTGAGTTCGGCTCGGACCGTTTCTTGCGAACGATAGAAGGGAGCGACTGACACGTCCGCGTGTGCAGAATACTTATTCCACTGCCGTTGTCGTCGGAGAGAAGGGAGCGATGATCATCGCCGAAGAACTGGGCATTCCACTGGAGGCTCAGGCGTCCGTGCCTCCGGTCAAGGCCCGTCTGTAACGCCAGGAGCGCCACCATCTCGAGTGACGTTACCCATGCTTCTTGTCAGACAATTGGATTTCCACCAGTCGTACAGACGTTGCACGAGGGGGTCGCATGGGGCAGTAATGCGTCGAGATGTCCCGCGTCGTGGAAATGGAACCATGAGCTGTCAAGGAGTCAACCATGCGGTAGCCAATGCGTTCTCCATGGTCGTAGACGAGCTTGCCATGTACCCTCAAATGAACAGTTCCTGGGAGGGCGCGCGGTCGCGCAGCAGAAGCATTGGTGTCCTGCGCCCCGATGGCCAGGCGGTGCGCTGATGCTGATAGTTGCGTCTACTGGGGGTGATGAGCCGGGCGCCGCGACGCAGCAGCAGCGCGCGTCAGGGACCGGAAGAACGCGATTGTGGAAGAAGCACAGATACTGCCGAAAGGTTGAGGCCGTCTTCTGGTGCGGTACCATCTCGCTCTCGAACTGGGGTCCTGCGTTTCCTGCGGTGCCGACTCTGGAACGAGTCAGGGTGCGTGGCAGCGCGGGATTTCGTGAGAAGGACATGTGTTACCTCGAGGCTTTGCTCCGGCTATAGCCTGACTTGGAGGCATGCTTGCATGTACCCGTAGTGCAGTCCCTCCTGCAAATTTCACCATAGCATGATACGTCCGCCAACCTATCCCTCGCCTCACTGGGCAGCTCTGAACGCTCGTGGCGGTATCGGCGGTAGCACTCGAGCGAGTAAGACCACGTAGGATGCGCAGCCGGCATGAGGGCACATCGTGGACGGCAAGCGCGAGACGCATCCTAGCTCGACATTCAAGACGCACCTCAAGACGCACAGTGGAGCTGCCAACGTGGAAGCTGGTAGAGACTTTGGGAAACGGTGAGACGCATGGGTCAGGCATTCCAGAGCTGAGCCGGAGGACTTCGAGGGCGATGGATGTGTCTGGGGTAAGAAGTGCTCTACACGTCACCAACAGGGGGAGGGAGTCGATCACCATAGTGCATATCCTATAAACGATAGCACGTTCGGGCCTCGCACTTGAGTGTAAATCTGAAGGAGTAAGAAACCTCAGTCCGAGAGCATATCTCCCTTACTGACACGCATGACGCCGGGCAGAGCAGGTAAAGATGCTAGGCACTGTATGTGAGTCTGATCGCCTGAGTTGGGGGGAGACTTGCTCTCCCGTTCCGACCATTGGATGATGTGAATGAGCCGGAGGAAGGGAGTCACCCAAGGATGGCCATGGAAGCCAGGGAGGTGACCTGACAGGATCACGGTGAGCATGGCGCGCTGAAAGACATAACGCAGATATACACTATCGCATCGCAATTATTCCTACCGAGCAAAGTGTGGTCCGGAGCAACAAATTGTACGAGGGCGGGCGGGAGTTTGCGATTGAAGCGGCGGGATTGCCATATTTGGCAGCGGATATAGCAGATAGCAGCGGGCGCCTGTGCTCGAGTCGAGGGGTGGTCGACGCGGAACCGGACGTCGATCGTCTAGCACACACACCCTCCTCCTCAAAGGCTGTGTCACAAACAAATGGGCCCCATCCCTCTCCGTTCGTCCCCATCTACGACGTCCACCCCGGCGCCAGCGCCATGTCCACCACCGTCGCAACCGACGACGCCGCCGCCCCGGCACAGCCCAGCGCCAGCGGCAAGGCCAAGCAGACCAGGAGGCGGCAGAGGCTGAGCTGCGTAGAGTGCACTCGGAGGAGACAGGTACGGCCGAGCACACAAATAGTCAGACAAACTGACTCTCCCTCTGACCCTATCTCCGATCCGCACAGAAATGCGACCGCCAGATCCCATGCGGCCTCTGTGTCGCCCGCGGCGTCCCACATCTCTGCAGGTGGGAGCCTCTCGTGGCCCGTCCTGCCCCGCAACGGCCTCCGGAAGGCGCACCCACAGCCCCTGCCGAGTCCGCCCATAGCACAATTGCCGCCCTCTCTGCCCGCATCGCCGCCCTCGAAGATGTCATCTCCCGGCAAAATCTGCAGATTCGCGGGCTCGCTGAGCCGGCCAACGGCTCTCCAAAGGCCCAAGGCGCGTCGTCCACCGTCACCGTTGAAACAGTCGTCAAGTCCAGCGCCTACGCGGCCGCCTCCTCGCCCTCCGACTCTGCGTCCTCTGACCGCAGTTCCTCCGGGTCGGGCAGCAAGAACGGTAGGGCAGACGGCTCTAGCACCTCCCACTCTAGTCCCGGTGCTAGCTGCGTACCCAACGGCAACGCCGAGGAGGAGGACTGCGCCCTCTCGCGCTACGATTACGACGTGCAGAGTGCTGCAGTCGCGCTTGCCCAGCTCTCACTCGCCCACGACAGCGAGTTCGTAGGCGCCGGTACCATCCCCTATGCTCTTCACAAGGTACGTTACACGCGTTTGCTGATGACATCCGGTCTGACTGTTTTGCTACCAGCTCGGCGATCCGTACCGCATGAGGTGGAAGGTCGCCCGTTCGGCGGACAGCACGACGGTCCGCGAGCCTTTCCAACCAGGGAACCACCCCCTATCTGGGCCTATCCAGCAACTCGTCGCCAGTCTGCCCCCACGTGCAGTGTTCGACACCCTCGTGGATGGCTACTTCCAGGAGCGCAATTGGGAGTTCGGTCTCCCTGAACGCTGGTTCCGCCAGTCGTGCGAGCATATGTGGCGACATCTCTCCCTGCGCTGTCCCGGTCTCGCCTGCCATCTCACAGGGGGCTGCCCACGTTGCACAGAGGAGCTCAACCCTCACTGGCTCTCTTTGACGTTTGCTGTGTTAGCGCTCGCGCCGCACAGGCTCTTGGGAGGCAACGCGAGGGCGTACTTCTTGAAGGGAATGGAAGCCCGCCGGCTGGTGGAGGACATCCTGCTGGCTTCGAGAGCGTCGCAGCCCTCAGCTGTGCAGGGTATCGCTCTGAGTTGCATCGGCGCTGCGTTGCTCGCCCGGTATCTTGCCGACCGAGGGCGCGTCAGTGATGCCTGGAAGCTAACTGGCACGGCTCTCCGGAACGCACAGGCGGCGGGGTTCCACCGGGATCCGGGACTCGACAGATGGGATGCGATGGACAAGCAGGAACGTGAGCTGCGGCTGCTGGGCTGGTGGTCTCTCATCATCGCTGACAGGTCAGTTGCGAACTCCCCGCTGCTGCATCGTACGATCACTAACCACCCCCGTGATAGGACCTACTCTCTCATTCTGGGGCGTCCCATGATGGCCAACGTGGGCACATTCGATGTGAAGCTCATGCCGGGCGACGTCCGCAGTGAAGGGTCCTCTTGTCTAGTGGCTACCTTCCAAGAACATTACATCGGTCTCTGCGAGCTGATCGGTGAGATGATCGACAAGGTCAGTTCTTATCGGCTCTTCCGCCAGTATGCACATCTCATCCTCACCGTAGTGCCTGGGCGGCATCACCTTCCCCGCATACGCCGTCACCTTGGAGCTGGACCGCCAGTTCAAGTACTGGCTCTACAGACTGCACGAATCGCTCGACTGGAGCAAGCCGCACCCGACCTCCAACCCACCTACGCTCGAGGAACGAACGCTCGCATACCAGCGACACATTCTCGCGGCCTACTACCTGAGCGCACGTATGTGCCTACATCGCCCATACATGATGTACGCCCCGCCCATCCTCCCTCCCCCCAAGCCCATCTCGCACACCATGACGATCATCATGAACCCGTCGCGCGAGCGGTGCATCGAGCTCGCCATGGAGCTCGTGCGCGTGCTGTGCGACGCACAAGAGGAGGCGGCGTCGTGGGAGCCCGACCCGCAGCTGCCGGCCGTCCTGTTCCACTACGCGTACTTCGTGTTCGACGGGTCGGTCGCGCTCGTGGGCGTGTTCTCGCAGGAGCCGCCGCACCCGAAGGCGCTGGAGTGCCTCGAGCTGATCGATCGGGCGGTCCGCATGCTGCAGTGGTGCGTGGCCTCGACGAAGAGTATGCCGAATCGGGACGGGGAGGGCGAGACCGCCAGCAGGGCGATCAGCGTCCTCACGGCGTTGCGGAAGGCCGGACGATGGGACGAGCGGTTTAGGAAGCGGAAGCCGAACGGGGTGGAGGATTCTTCGGTCGCTTCAATCGAGGCCTCTCCGCAGACGACGCAGGACTACGCTTCCGCTCCTTATGCGCAAGCGACAGGGATGTCTGCACCTGAAACATCTGTGTACAACGGGACCTCCTACACTGCTCAGGAGGCGAACCCGATTCCGTTCCTCACGACTCCCTCGACCTTCCCCTCTTTCTCGTTCCCTTCCCTCCTGCAAACGCAGTCGTCGGCGACGATGCCCATGTCGTACGGGGACGGACGGGACTTCAGCACCACGATGCCCGGGGCTATGCCCGGCTTCGACATGATGGGCACGAACGGGGCCAGGGGGACTGCGAATATGCAGTCGATGGGCGCGCCGTTCGACATGCTGCAGGGCGGGGAGAGCTTCGACGTGGATTGGTCGACGTTCGCGGAGATACAAGGGTGGCCGACGAATGGCCTGTTTGGCGAGTCGTGAGACGCAGGGAACCCCTTGTTGTAGCTGGGTAACACCAGGACGAAGTTGATGTTGTCTGTTGTTGTGCTTTTGTTGTACTACTGTACGTCGTCTCGCAATATTAGCTCCCTCCTCTTGGATGAACAGTGGCAAGGACTCTGGTTTTAACCATGTTCGACCCGAGGACGAACTGCGAGATGCGATCGGCGAGCTGGCACAGGATGTGCGGTGGCTGTGCTCGTGCGTCATAGGCCGCACTCCACTGCGACGATCGTACTTGAAGCATTCGACCAGGCTCGCTCGTATAACGCTCTGACTCGTTCTACGACTCTTATACTCCCTTACGCTAGTATCCTCTTGACCGCTCGACTTACAGAAATGTCTATGGGTGACGGTGCGTGCGTCCGCGTTCACATGCATGACCGGGTAGTTCACAAAGTCTATTTCAGTTGACGCGAAATTCCCCGGGCAACGCAGCGATGCCATCCCTCCATCACCTTCACGAGAAAACCCAGGACAGGTGTGTACTCTATGAGACATAGCGTTACAGTGGACAGCTCACTAAATGCTTTCCAGGTGTACCCCCAGTCTGATCCTCAAGGTGAGCCTGTAATGAGGCATGGCCGATTGCCCAACTCTCTTGCTCACATGCCCCCGCTCCGATAGCTGCGCCGCCAGAGTCTGTACCTGGCACTGGCGGAGGACGCGAACCTCGTCCTAGCGAAGTCCTAGGGAACCCTTACGTCCTCGACAGCGCCTTCTCCAAACTCGACGAGGCACTCACGGAGATCATCTCCAAGATACAGAACGAGGAGCGCAGCGTCGGTGCAGCCGCGAACGAGGACGCACTCCTCCAGAAGTTCAAGGGCTGGAGAGACGAGCTCACGCAGATTCGTAGTGGACGCAAGAGCCTGAGGGGTAACGAGAAGAACGCGGACGCGGCTGCGAAGCAGGATGAGGGCGGACTGTTTGCAGATTGAGGTCGGATGGGAATTAGACGTGGACTGGAATCAATCAACCCTGTATTATCCCCGCAATACCAAAGTGTATGAAAGTGTCCCAGAGAAGCCCAAGAAGTGGTGCTGTGAACTCAGCGTCGATCAAGAAGACTCTGTTTTCTCCTCCTCAGCCACGCGTGCGGCACGCTCCCAACGCTGCCACGGTGCGAGCCCAGGGACGAACCGTGCCCCCAGCGAAGTGAACACCGCCTTCTCGACGTGGTCCAGGAGATGCATCGCGCAAATCACGAGGGTGTTCACGAGCGGACGATCGGCATCCAGAGGGTGCCTGGGCGGAACTCCAGAAGGCGAAGCCGCAGACCCTACGAAGTGTGCGGGGAGCAGCCAGATGCGGAGCCGCTGGGTGAACGAGCCCTGCGCAATCGACGGCGCAGCAGAGAAGACCTGCGAGAAGAGCGACGCTGAGTTGACGCGGAAGAGGTCCTCTGTGTGGCCGAGTAGGAGCATGTGGGAGGGTGAGGGCGCGAGGAGGAGCGTGCTGAAGAACCGCGGCGCGGTGTAGTGGATCGTGAGATCGGCCTTGTCCCCCTGACCGGCAGCCTTCCCTCCTCGGTGACTCGGGGGAGAGAACATATGTGGTGGTACGGATGGGTTCCCTGAGACGAGCAGGATGCTGATGTTCAGCTCTTCTGCGCGTCTTGCGAGGAAGTGTTCCACGAGTTGACGAGAATACGCTTCGAGGGCACCCTCTGGCTGCCATCCGATTCCACCGTATATGCGCTCTGGACCTTGCGCATCCGCGCCCTCCGTCTTCTGCGAAGCAGTCCGGAGGGTACGCCATCCCGGGGTGGAGGGCTTTGGATCAGGGCGCGGGAAGACGTCGAGGCGCTTCACGTAGTGCAGAATCCACGCGTGGTACAGTATACGCGCGAAGGAGAGCAGGAGCGCGAACGGATATCGCACGAGTGCCTGCAACAGGTTAGGGGCAGTGAGCGGCACCGCTCGTCGGGCGAAGAGCGTGGCGGTGAGCTTGAGCGGACCGGGGGTGGGCGGGTCAGATGGTGCTCCTGAGGCAGCAGTATGGAGGTGGATGCGGATCTTTGGGCGCGGCGGAGAGGTTGCGAGCAGGGGCGAAAGGGGTGGTGGAGGTGCTGAGACGGAAATAGTGTAGAATCCGGAGCGGTCGTTGAAGGGGGAGACGTGGAAGTCTCGCGGCAGGGTCCACGTGTGTTCGTATCTGTCCGGAACGTGTCTTGTCAGCTCATGCTCAGGATGGAGGAAAGAGAAACGTACCCTGGAGGACATACGGAATCTTCGTTGCGTCCGGGCTCGAGGAGGTGGACGTGCTTTTCTCCAAACGTGTTGTGAATCTGTGTTCCACGCTCTCCTCAGTGCCTTCAACCTCCCGCTGAATGGGATGGGTGTACGCACCTCGAATACGACCCATTCCAGCGTGCCGTCTTGCGCATAGCAAAAGTAGACCGTCAAGGGGTTGATACCCTCATACCCCAAGTAGCTCGGCATCGTGAGCATCCACGCGTCGCCCGTGGCCGCCCACTCGCGCACCCGCGTTTCGTCCACCCTCTGCAGAATGAGCACATCGGCCAGCTTCGTCTTGATGCTCTTCACGTTCTTGGACGCGGGCGCGTCGCTAGAGGGAGATAGTGGGCTAGGTGCGCGATAGCTGTCGGGCAAGAGGTATGCCCCGCTCCTCAGACCAGTAAGCCGCCACGCCGTGCTGCCATAACTAAAGAGCCAGCCCCGTCCCAGGTCGAGTGCATGCGCCTCGAGCGCATTCAGCGAGAGCAGAAAGGCGAGTGTTGGGTAGGTGAATGCGTGCGTGGAGGGTGTGGGAAGCAGGCGCGCGTGAGTGACCGTGTTTTCGAGGATATACGCGGTTCCTGGCTTGGGCCCATCGCTTGCGCTGGAGTCCTGCGCGAAGCGTTTGTAGATGTATGCGAGCACGGGGGCGACGACGACGGCCAGCGACGTCAAGACCGCTGCAGACATGGACGTTGGTCTCTACTGGAGGGATTACCTGCAACTCGCTTCTCACGACAAGAAGCGGACACACTGCGGCGGCGTCGGGCTGGGAATCACGCAGACGGGGAGATGGTCGTGTCATGCTAGTTCATTACACAGAGAAGAAAAGAGACATTAAGAACACGTAGACGTGAGTGCGATCCTACAATGAGAGTGTGAAGAACGACGACGACGATAGCTGGGCAAACGCGGCCGCCCGCTCATCGGCGGGCAGCGGCGCGCGAAAATCGTCCGCAGCATCTGCATCTGCATCTACCACTGCGCTCTCTCCCATCCCATCTCTGCAGCTGCTCCTACTTCCATCCCTGGAGAGTCCGACTTAGCCAACTTCAGCGAAAACAGTGATTTACTGCTTGTTCGCCTTCGCCTTGGAAGCCATCTGTGAGGAGCACCGTGTCAGCAAAACATGTCCCCGAGTGGCGACAGAGCGGCAAGATACGTACGAGGTTGAGCGCAGAGCCAGCCTTGAACCACTCGATCTGGCCCTCGTTGAACGAGTGCGCGAGGGGGATCTCCTCCTTCGAGCCGTCCTCGTGCTTGAGCACCATCGTGAGGTTCTTGCCGGGCGCGAACGACTCGAGGCCGAGGATGTCGACGCGGTCCGACGGGCGGACCTTGTCGTAGTCCTCGGGGTTGACGAACGTGAGCGCGAGCATGCCCTGCTTCTTCAGGTTCGTCTCGTGGATACGAGCGAACGAGCGGGTAATGATCGCGAGACCGCCGAGGAAGCGAGGCTCAAGGGCGGCGTGCTCACGCGACGAACCCTCACCGTAGTTGTGGTCGCCGACAACGACCCACTTGATGCCGTGGTCGCGGTAGTAGGCAGCGGTCTGGGGGACGGGGCCGTACTCGCCGGTGATCTGGTTCTTGACCTTGTTCGCCTCGCCGTTCTCGGCGTTGATGGCGCCGATCAAGCAGTTTTGAGAGATGTTCTCCAGGTGACCACGGTACTTGAGCCAGGGGCCACCAGCAGAGATGTGATCAGTCGCTGTTGACGTATAATGAGCTTCCGTACAAGACGTCGAATCGGTGCAAATGATACGTACTGCACTTGCCCTTGACCTTGATGAGAATGGGGAGGTCGGTGGGGGTCTTGCCGTCCCAAGGAGGGAAGGGCTTCAGGACCTGGAGACGCTCCGACTTGGGGTCGATGGCAACCTGGACAGAGGCACGGTCCTCAGGCGGGGGCTGGAAGGTGTTCTGTCCGGGGTCGTAGCCGCGAGGGGGGAGCTCGAAGCCAGCGGGGTCGGAGAACTTGAAGGGCTTGCCGTCGGTGCCGGTGAGGGTGTCCTGGAGGGGGTTGAAGCGGAGGTCGCCGGCGAAGGCCATGGCGGTGACGATGTCGGGGGAAGCGACGAACGCGTGCGTGGCGGGGTTCGCGTCGTTACGGCCGGTGAAGTTACGATTGTAGGAGGTGATGATGGAGTTGGGCTCGCCCTTCTTCACGTCGCGACGATCCCACTGACCGATGCAAGGACCGCAAGCGTTCGCAAGAACGAGACCGCCGACATCCTCGAAGACCTTCATGACGCCGTCGCGCTCGATGGTCGCGCGAACCTGCTCCGAACCGGGGGTGACGGTGAACTTGCTCTTGGTCTGGAGACCGTGCGAGGCAGCCTCCTTGGCGATAGACGCAGAGCGGGTCATGTCCTCGTACGAAGAGTTGGTGCAAGAACCGATAAGCGCGACCTTGAGCTCAGCCGGCCAGCCGTTCTTCTCAACCTCAGTGGCGAACTTCGAGATCGGGGTAGCCAAGTCGGGGGTGAAGGGACCGTTGATGTGGGGCTCGAGCTCGGACAAGTTCTGCGTGTAAGAGTGTCAGAAACTGCGGATGAGATTGCACGGCGACAGAACTCACGATCTCGATCGACTGGTCGTACTCGGCACCCTCATCGGCCTTCAGGTTGTGCTGGAAGCGCTTCGCGTAGTTGGCAATAGCCTCGCGGCGGGTAGCGTTGAGGTAGTCGACCATGCGGTGGTTGAAGGGGAAGAGCGAAGTCGTCGCACCAATTTCAGCACCCATGTTGCAAATCGTGGCCATACCCGTGCAAGAGAGCGACTCGACACCAGGACCGGTGTACTCGACGATAGCGCCGGTACCGCCCTTGACCGTGAGAATGCCCGCGACCTTGAGGATGACGTCCTTGGGCGTCGTCCAGCCACCAATCTTGCCGGTAAGGTTGACCTGGATGACCTTGGGGCACTTGAGCTCCCAAGGAAGGCCAGCCATGACATCGACGGCGTCGGCACCACCGACACCGCAAGCAACCATGCCGAGACCGCCAGCGTTAGGGGTATGCGAGTCCGTACCGATCATGAGACCGCCGGGGAAGGCATAGTTCTCCAAGATGATCTGATGGATGATACCAGAGCCGGGTCTCCAGAAACCAAGGCCGTACTACGAGAAAGAGCACGGGGGGTGAGCTTCTGGAGGAGTGGTGGAGAGGCTACGTCAGTATGAACGTACCTTGGCCGTCGCGGTCGCCAAAAAGTCGTAAACCTCCTTGTTGATCTGCTTCGCACGCTCCAAGTCCTTGACACCGCCTACTTGCGCCTCGATGAGATGGTCGCAGTGGACGGTGGTGGGGACGGCGGCGGTGTCCATGCCGGCGGACATGAACTGGAGAATGGCCATCTAGGGAGAGGGGGGATGACGTCAAAACGATGCACGTGAGCAATCAATGCAGAATAGGGACGAACCTGAGCGGTGGCATCCTGGCAGGCGACGCGCTGGCAAGATAGGAGGGTGAGTCGAGAGGAAGAGGAGATACGAACGAAGGCGGTGGACGCACGTCAGGACGGAGCTTGAGGTAGCTCTTGCCACGCTCGATATCCTGGTTGTGGGGGTCGTCGAGGTGACCGTACACAATCTTTTCAGAGAGCGTCAGAGGGCGCTTCAGTCTACAGAAAAGTTAGGCGCGAGCTGGAGATGGGTGAGCAAACTGGACGCACCTGTCGCGGATGACGGCGAGGTTGTCCTCGATGCGCTGGTAGTTGATGTACGCGTTGGGCTCGAGGTTTGACATGGGGACCTTGGTCGCGCCGATAGGCTCAGCGGCGGTGGCCATGCCCGCGGCCAGCCGCTGGAGCGACCGCTTGACCGCTTGGGTCTTTGAGGCGAGGTTGAGCATGAGTGACTGTCGCCTTGCGCTGTGCAGAGGACGGGTCGACGGGTGGGGGTCGGTGGTGGTGGAGGAAAAGAGAGGAGGGGAGGGATGGAGAGGACAGGCAGGGAGGGCGCCAAGGGCGAGTGACGAATTTATCACAGCTGATTGGGTTCGGACGCCTCCTCCGAATATCCCCGCAAATTCGGCCCTCCCCGTCCTCCCCCAAATCTCTCCCCTCCCATTCGTCCCTCGCCCCTTCCGTCAGTCCGCCGACGCCTCCCGCCGCTCGCCGCCCTCCCCGCCCCCGCCGCCGTCCACGCCGTCTGCTCTGCCAGCGCTGGTGCGCGCGGGGACGGCGGGCGCGTCGCATGACCAGCCGTGGCCACGCCGAGTCGGCGGCGAAGCTTCTCGTGGCGCGCACTCGCCCGCTACTATGGAGCGGAACGGCGCAGAACCATACAGCTCACCCTCTGCGATGACCAACAAACACATGGGCTCGCGCGTACTTGGCTCCGTGGTCTGCAGACCTCCGCCTGCCTCGGACTCGGCCTTGCTCCGACGCGCCCCCTCTCCCCTCCCGCCATTCTCTTTCCTCCGTCTGCCACACTCATCTCGGACTCCCGCACCGAGCCGTACTATGTCCGACCCTCTCTCGCACTCTGTAGACGCGTCTCTGTCCTCTGCTTCGCTTGCTTCATCTCACACGTATGCCTGCACGTCACCGTACGTACGACGAACGCGAATGGCATCGAACAGCGACGAATCGTAGCACGCACGGCCCTGGCAAGTCATCGCTCCTTCTCAGCGCTCACGCTGCCCGCGTTATGCCACTCTCCGCTCGGCGACGGCTTTCCAGTCCTTACTCCATGTCAAAGCGCCAGACAAGTCCCTTTTCCCGCAAGGTGTAATGCCTCGCAGGGAGCCTCCGAGTATACAAAACACCACAAGTCGCTGTGCCATTCAGTACAAGACTTGATGAACTACACGCGTTCGCCGCGCGACAATTCATGAATCGTACCGCGACCCTTCTCAAGGCCCCTTCCGTCATCGTCGTCCGGCGTAACCAGCACTCGTTCACAACGATCGCGGCGGATGCACCGTCCTAACATAGCTCACTGTCATGAGCTGGCTAACCTTAGCCGTCGCAGCCCATATATGCACACGCTGAACCACACCATGCAGCGGGGATATATCGGCTACCTCGGGGGGCGAAGTGCCTTCGCCTCCAGGACTCAGGGTAAGTAAGCTTGATTTTGTACATACATAGTCGTTCGAAACCACCTCCTTCTAGCCTCCACAGCAGATCACATTCTGCTATACATTCCGCGCAGGGCGTTGTGCAAGTTCCAGAGCGTCGACCCCGGACCCCTCAAGGGGAAATGAAAGCAAGCCATGAATTGCCCTCACTCCTCATGCCTGGGGCTCCACGGGAGGCCACCCCTTGCTCGTGATTACCGCTCATCCCGACGCTCCGTCGAACATGGTGTAGCCTGCAGGCCTGGGCCAGGGCTGCAGCTCTACAGCTGAAATCCCGGCATATCATCAAGCAGCCGTGGGTGAGGACCAGCTCGAGCATGCATGGCTGTAGCGTGGCTAGCTCTTGTCTTGACGTCGTCGTGCCACAGTCTATTCTCAATGTGATTGATTCGCTCTCGTGGATATCAAGTGCACAGAACCCGAAGCTCGAACTGATATGCCGGGGGCGGGTGGACTCCGCTGAGCGAGTCAATGGTGGCACCGAGTGCTTGTGAATTACAAGGTGAAAGTCTCCGATGGCTTGGCTCGTGCATCCCATGATAAGAAATGTGCTATGATCTTCTGCCTTCCTCTCTATCAACACCTTGTGGTGCACACAAAGGAGTGAGTACGAACAAGCCCAAACGTTGGAGAACCACGAAACTGTGGACTTGTGGGCGTCCGATGTACGCGGGCGCTTGATCGCAAAGACGTCGTGCGCTGGGGCAACTGCCCAACGCGACGTCGTTGAGTTCCACCACCCCGGCTAATATTCACGAGAATATACGAGTGTGCTCTCCTGAATGTCAGCAAATATAGGCAGTGTGTTCTGAGCCACCAGACGCCTCTGCGAGAACTCGATGGGACGAGAGAGAAGGTGTTGAGCGTATAAAGTTGCCGATATACGGATTTGGGCAAGGCCAATCGACGCCTTCGCGCGAGAAACGGGGTCTGACTCTTTCTGTCTCTCCCCTTGTTCACTTCCCCTCGCGACGACGAGCAACGTACGAACGTCGAGGACGATGCTCTCCTCGTAGCCCAGCACACCCTCCACCATCCAAGACATGTCCTCCACGCAATCTAACGACAGTAACGACAACCTCCCGGCGGGGTCCACCGCAGACCCACATACCCCTCCTTCCTCTTCCCTGCCCCCGCCTACTCCTGCTTCCCCGCCCACCCCTCTCCCTCGTCCTGCTGTCTCCTCCGACTCCTACGTCTTCTTCCTGCCCGCAGATGCAGCCGAGAACTCGCCCTTGTTCGAACCGCTCCCCGCTGAGATCGCGAACGCGGACATTTCCGTCGCGCGTGCGTTCCCTCTCCCGCGTTCTCGATCAGCTCGCATCCTGATATCCAACAGCGGACGGCAGCTTCATCGAGACTTCCTCCGGCCCAGCCGCCAGAGAGCTCAAGCGGCGGTACGACCGTAATCTGGGTGTCGGCAAGGACATCCGCTCCCCCTTTGCCATCACCGCGTTCGTCAACCAACATGGCAAGCAGATGTTCAGGCTCGGGTGAGTCCTTATGCCTCCCTTATTGTCCATCGTCCATCTATCCGTCCGTCCCGGCGTGCATCTCGACTAATTGTGTGCTTCCATGTGCGCCCTTGTGCGCTAAGACACCGCGGGTCGTCCGCTCCCGCCGCTTCCGGCCAAGACGCCGAAGACCGCACAGTGACCCAGCACGCAGCCTCGACGGCCTCCTCGCCCAACTCCCATCCCGTCCATACCAGCCCCGGCAGCACGAACGGCACCCACCGCCGCCCTCGCATGTCTGTCCACACCCTCTTCCCTGCCGCCTTCAAGTCTGGTGCCGGCCCCATGGTGGTCCCCAATACCATGCTCGAGCCTACACGCTCCCCAGCCCCCAGACGTCTCCGCAAGACGCGTTCGATTCCGGGCGGACTGTCCTCTTCCACGGACGGCGCGTCTGTGCCCGCCGCGCCACTCACTGGTCGCCCGCACGCGCACAGCGTGTCGAGCGCGGACGCTTTCGCGCCGCCGACCCCGCTGACCACGGACCTCCCTCGGACGCGTCCTCCTGTGAACGACTTCTTCGCAGATGCGATGGCGTGGAGTCCCCAGCCGACATCGCCGTTCGCGTCCAGTTCGTCCTCGGCGCCCTTCAGGTACAACCCACCTCCAGCGGGCTCGCCGAGCACGCCAAGTAGGGCGCCGGACGAGATATCGCATCCGTTTGGGCAGGGCGTCACGTTCGATTCGCCGTCCTGGCGCACAACAGCACATCTGGCGTCCCCTCCGGTCATCCGTGAGATGCAGTCCTTCGAGTCCGGCCTCACGGCGCGTGCAGACTACCTGCCTCGCATGGCGCGCATGTCTAAGCTATCATTGACCGGCACGTCGAACTCTGATGAGGACGTGCGGCGGGACACTCCGCCGCCATCCTCCTCTCCTGTGCCTCCGATCAAGATCTCCGAGCCGCCTACTCCCACGGCCGTGAACCTCGCGGCGACAACGCTGCCATCGCGCTATTCGACCGCCTTGTTCGACGTACTGCAGACGTATCGCGGCCTGCCGTCGCTCGACAAGATTGAGTGCTCGCCCAATGAGACGACAGTCCGCCTCTCCCTCCGGACGGACGAGAGCGCCGCGCCTCGCGACGATCCGCGGTTCGTGATATGGGGAGACGTCGACGCTGACGTTGACGTGTATGACGAGACTCCCTCGAGCGCGACCGACCTCTCTTCGCATCCCAACTCTGCCGCGTCCCGCCGCCGCACGACCAGGGAGCGGCATCACACCATCGCAAGCATGTACACCATGCACCACTCAGACACGCCCTCTTCGCAGGAGTCTCAAACCCCCAAGCCGCCCAAGGAAACCAAGCGCATGCTTGTCGCCGCAACAATCGAGCGCTGGATCGCGCAGCTCACGAGCGAGCTCAACTACGACGAGCTGCTCATATTCTTCCTCACTTACCGCACATACGTCTCTGCTGTGGACCTCGGCCACCTTCTCATCTGCCGCTTCCACTGGGCGCTGGGCGAGGGAACGGGCAGTCGGGACGAGATGGTGCGCAGGATCGTGCGGGTGCGGACGTTCACGGCGATACGGTACTGGCTGTTGACGTTCTTCGATGTCGACTTTGTGCCAAACCGGGAGCTGCGGCTTCTCTTCGCGGACTGGCTCAATTCGCTCAGGCGAGATCCCATCCTGCAGAAGCACCGGGACGCTCTGGTGCGTTGTTTGACCGCAATGCGTAGGCGACTTTGCTTATATTTCCTCCCTGCAGAAAATCGTGCGGCAATTGCGCAAAGTCATCCTCGACTGCAAGGACGCCCACATCCGAAAGCTGAACCGCGCGTCTCGCAAGTCCATGGACAAGCGCCGGTCAGCCGAGCCCCAGTTCTCCGCGTTCTCTGAACACATCCCGCGCCCGTCGACGGATTCGCAGGCGCGCTCGTTCAACGACCCGGAGGACTTCGATATAGACTTCGACTTCGATGGCGGCGTGTCGCCGCGTGCGGGCGAGTTCGGCCTCGCGAGCGCGGATGGAAGCCCGACGAACGCACTCGACCTGGTCATGATGCGCCAGCCATTGCACATGGCCGTCCTCCAATACCGCAACCAGAACCCCTCGCATGCACCGGCGACCGGGGCCGCCCCTCCGCAGACCCATTCCAACGCCTCGCTATCCCCCTTCCCGCACAACACCATCTCGCGTGTCTTCGTGAACACGATCGGCCGGCTTGGACGGTGGAAGCGTGTACTGAACTCGCGTCCGCCCATCCAGCCGCCTCTGAGTGTGGGAGTCGACGTCTCGGCCTTCGACGTGGAGGCGAACGAGACGGGCGACCTGCTCATGGTGAAGGGCGGCGTCGAGCAATATCTGCGCATGCTTGAGAGCCAAATGCACAACGGGCATGTTGCGGACGCACAGAGGCCGTCTATGATGTCCGTGACGTCGACGGCCGTATCGGCGTCCTCCCCGCCTTCCAAAGTATCGTCGTCGCTACCGCAATCTCCGCGGTCACCGGAGAGCGTTCTCAGACAGCCCGCCGCTGGCCCAGAAACGGCCGCTCATGGGCCACAGGACGACAATGCGCCGGCTGAGCACTCGGAAGCCGCTGAGCGAGAGGATGACCTCCCCCCGCCTCCGAGCTACGAAGACAGTGCAGCAGAACCTCGCGCGTCCACGTCTTCCTACATCTCAGAGGAGACCACGTCCCTCCAGACCGCTGAGACCGCCGAGCCCATGTTGCCGAAGACGCAGCAGCTGGATATCGTCTCGATCGACGACCTCGATCTTTCTGACCTCTCTTCGGACGAGCATCTTGAGGTAGCGGTCCCGCCCGGCCTTGGTCTGAAGAAGCCTACGCGCAGGCTGCCTACCAGACGCGACTTCGAGTTCGTACGCCAGTCCATGGACACCGTCTCCTCGATGGGCATCCGTACTCGCGAGTCGATGTTCTCCCAGGACACCTCGTCGATCATTTCCTCTTCGTCCGAGGTCATCTCGAATGGCGGACCCGAAGTCGGGGGTCCGATCGAGGCCTGGCACATCAACGCGATCATCGACTCGCTCAGCGACGACGACGAGAGCGGCGATGTCGAGGCGGCGCTTCGTCGCCTTGAGGGCCAGATCAACCAGGACAAACAGCGAGCGAAGCAGAGCAAGGTGGATCAGTGGATACAGTCCATCCAGCAGCGTCGTGGAGGACAGCACTTTTCGTCGCGCGACTCTGTCGGTGACGATGCAGACGCCGAAGCAGATGCCTCGGGCTCTGACGAGGACTATGGTCAGCTGGAGCGCAGGCGGTTTTCGGGCCAGTCTGCTATCGACATGTCGGCCGGTTTGTCCGCGACATCTCCACAGCTCAGCTCGCGCAGCTCTTTCGCGTCAATCTCCCAGTCGGCGTCGGCTTCTGCATCCGCCAGCGCATCCGCATCGGCTTCTGCGGGCGCTTCGGTCCCGTCGGCTGCTGCTGAAAGGCTTGGCCCGCTCGCGTTGGACGCGTTGCAAACGCCTCCTGCGCATAACGACAACGGCTTCCCCGAGCTTAGCGCAGTGACGCCTGCCACTGAAGCCAAGCCTCACGTCGAGGACGCCGTACCCATCGAGATCCTGCAGAGTCGGGTGCCTTCCCGTCCCTCGACCTCAAGAGGCTCCCCAACGAAGGAGGCGCTCACACCGCAGCCGTCAGCGGGGATCCCGCCCACACCTAGCATGCCACCCATCCTGCGGCGGCACCACTCGTTCGTGCTGAACTACCGCTCGGAGACGTTGGTGCAGCATCTGTCGATGATTGACCGCGAGCTGTTCTTGAATATCAGCTTCGAGGAGCTGATCACATCGCATGCGATGGGATCCGCGGAGGACGCGAACGTGCTTGATTGGGCGCAGTTCCTCCGCGAGCGGGCGCGGCTGAAGGCGGAGGGTCGTGGGGGCCCGAAGACGAGCGGTCTGACGGCCGTGCGCGGGCGGTTCAATCTGCTGGCGAACTTTGTGACGTCGGAGATTGTGCTCACGCATCCGAGCGAGCGGGCGATGGTCATCAACAAGTTCATCAGGCTGGCTTGGGTGCGTCCGTTCTCGTCGCGGGTGTACGAACTGAGGTTGACTGATGTCCTTTGTTCGATTGTGCAGAAAGCGTACTGCTTGAAGAACTTCAACGCGCTCGTCGCGATCATCGCCGGCCTGCAGAGCGAATGGGTCGCGAAGGCGAAGCAGCAGGCGTTCAACAAGGTCGGCGCGTGGGAGAGCCGGATGCTGCGCGACCTGACGGACTGGACGTCCGCCGCGGGAGACTTCAAGCATATCCGCCAGACGGTTGACGCGCTCGCGGAGGCGAAGACGATGCCGGTCGGTGCGCAGGATGCTGTGACGAAGAATGGCGACAGTCAAGCGAGTGGCGGACGTAGTCGCGCGGCTTCGGATAGCAAACCGCCGACACCGCCTGCTTGTATTCCCTTCTTCGGTGGGTACTCTTCCACAAGCGCACCAATTGTCCACATTCTGACGGCTGTACAGGGGTCTACCTGGCGCAAGTGCGGCATTACAGCAGCCTGCCCGACCTCATCGACCCAACCGCGCCTCACGAAGAGGTCAAGATCGACCCGTTGACGAACTCGTTCGAGGCGCCTGCGCATCCAGAGGTGTTCTCGACGCTGGCTCCGCTGCCGCCGTCGATGCAGCTGGAGCCGCTGATCAACGTGCACAAGCAGCGGCTGATCAGCGGGGTGGTCAAGTCGCTGGTGGCGGGGCAGCATCTGGCGTCGAAGGTGCAGTACCCGCTGGACAAGAAGATCTTCCAGAAGGTGCTGAAGCTGCGCGGACTGGACGCGGACACGCTCGAGCGGGCGCTGATGCTGTACGCTGACAAGAAGTAGGTGGTGGTAGTGGGTAGATACATATGGAGGGTGGAGATGGGAGCGGATACTGTGGTGGCATACTGGTGCTGTAGAAGTATCTCGACCGATTCGTCTGTTGTGTTTCTGCGATTTTCCGGCTTTGTTCTTCTGCTGCTGTTTCCCTGGGTGCATGGCGTGTATGTGCGTGTGGATACCAGCTCCTTCGCGATATGTGTGCACTCTGCAAGCATCGTGAGCGGCGATGGGCCAGCTGCCTCCCTTGGACACAGACAGGTGCGCTACCGGCGTGTGCTCTGGCGCTGTGAGTAGCTGCATGACATTCAACAGGCCGGCTGAATGTCGCTTACTGGCTCAATCGTTTGACTCGCTGAACGCTGTTGGCATTTGTATGATTACACCGGGGTACATGCGGCAGAGTCGTACCCTAGTCGAACGCGTAAGTTACTATCTCTACCACGGATATGCAAATCCTCAACAGAAGTCGCCACTGCGCGAGCACATCGCGTCCGCACCACCTGTAAAATTACCTGAGCATTGTATCACGTCTATACTGCACGCATCTAATTTTTTCTGGCGAAATACGGGCTACAGAGTCCTACGGAGCACTTCCGGGATGGGACTAACAAGAGTTCACGGTAATGCAACTCGGGCGTTCTACTATGCCTCTGAGGGTGTTCCTGTCCTTCCAGGGGAGCAAAAACATATCGGGTATGCGCACTTTATATTTCTATTATACTTCAGCAGTTGTGTAAAGTTTCACACTTATTGGATGAGTGGAAGTAGTGGGATCTGGTGGACATTGGTGTGCAGAAGCGTACACTCAGCGCCTGGCGCCTAATCCTTGTTTCCAGCCTCTACAGATCGCAAATCTCTTTCGTTCCTCTCCAAATTACACAGGGATAATCTGCAAGGGTATAGAAATCTAAAACAAAAGGAATGAAGAAAATCCGTTGAGTGGTGGGGGAGGGACGGGCGATTTGCATTACTGTGTACTTTTGCATATCCGTGGTAGGGATAGTACCCGACATAGAAGACAACATGGGCAGGAATGAATTTGTACAGATGTTAGAGGATGAGTCCTAGGCGCGAAGTTCAGGCACTAATGCATCAGGTTAGATGCGACAGAGCAGAGACAGTCCAAGCCGTTCAGCAAAATGGCCCCCCGAGTGCAGGCCCAAGAGCGACCGAGAGCGAGCTGGATGTGGGAACGAAGACGGGCGTGCGCTCGAGCGCTTGAGCGAGAAGGAAAGTACGAGCAAAAGTGAGGCGCCCGTACGGCACGGATGCAAGTATGACGTCGGATCGGACGGAGAGCATACGCAAGAAAGAGCCGAGGCAAGAGAGGGCGGATCTTGTCGTCGCTCGAGTAAGTCAAATGGGGAGCTGACGAGAGGTATGTTGTGACAAATGCCTGACAGAGCAGCTTGCAGGCAGAGAGATGGAGAGGGAGGGACGCTGGGGAGGCGGTGATTGGCCGTTGGGACGCGTCGGGTCGGGTCCCATCCAGACCGCGCATTCGGAGAACGGGACGAGGAAGATTCGCAAGGAAGAGACGGTTTGTGGTATCGATTGATGGTCGCTGAAGGGCAAGAAAACACTGGGGCGGTGTGTCCCTGGGACTGGGGACATCGTACGTATGGACCACAGCGAGTAAACGCGGGGAATGCATCCAATCCGACGGCAGGATTTGTCTGACCACCTTCCTCGAGTCACTCTGCGCATGCGCACGTTTCATCGTCGCCGGTGTTGCAGCGCACCTGCGCTCGGCCGCTGCTCGTCGAGAGGCTTGGTCATGGGCAGGGTTCGGATGAGGGTTGGAATGCAGCGGAGAGCCGCGTCGAGGTGGTCGAGGGAGATTGAGAGAGGCTGGAAAGGGGGAGCGAGTGGAAATGACGCGCAAGCGCCCCCGAGGGTCCGATGCATCTGAGATAACAATCGCCCAGCCGTCTCGACATATATAAAGCCCATCCGCCGCCCCCCAGTCCCCATCCTTCTCCTCATCCTCTCCATCTCTCCAGCACAATGCCCGTACGTACCCCTCCTCTCTCTCTCCTGTCTTCCTCTGCTCACCGCACTCCCCGAGCAGCAAGTCAAGGTTGGAATCAACGGGTGAGATCATACTCCCTCAGGTACGCGCGGAACCCTTGCTGATCTATTCCGATCCTTGCTCTCTCTAGTTTCGGTGAGCATCTCCGCATACATCCCGCTCAAAGCACACATATACTCACCAACCAAAGGTCGCATTGGCCGTATCGTCCTCCGCAATGCCCTCCTCCACGGCGACATCGACGTCGTCGCCGTGAACGAGTGCGTACCCTCCCGCGCGCTTGATTGGTTGTCCCGCGCGCTAACGTCATACCCCCCCTAGCCCCTTCATTGACCTTGAGTACATGGTCTACATGTTCAAGTACGACTCCGTCCACGGCCGCTTCAAGGGCACCGTCGAGGCCAAGGACGGCAAGCTCTGGGTCGAGGGCAAGCCCATCGCCGTCTTCCAGGAGAAGGAGCCTGCTAACATCAAGTGGGGCGACGTCGGCGCCGAGTACATCGTCGAGTCCACCGGTGTCTTCACCACCACCGAAAAGTACGCTCGACCGCGTTTCGCATCCAGTACTTCTGTTCACCCGGCATTCTCTCCATAGGGCCTCTGCTCACTTGAAGGGCGGCGCCAAGAAGGTCGTCATCTCCGCCCCCTCCGCTGATGCGCCCATGTTCGTATGCGGTGTCAACCTCGACGCCTACGACCCCAAGTACACTGTCGTACGTCCGCTTTTCTCACCTGTTCCGCATGCTTCGCCCGACTTACCGCCGCACTTGTAGATCTCCAACGCTTCCTGCACGACCAACTGCTTGGCCCCTCTCGCCAAGGTCATCAACGACAAGTTCGGCATCGTCGAGGGTCTCATGACCACCGTCCACGCCACCACCGCTACCCAGCGCACCGTCGACGGTCCCTCGCACAAGGACTGGCGCGGTGGCCGTGCCGTCGGCAACAACATCATCCCCTCCTCGACCGGTGCCGCCAAGGCCGTCGGAAAGGTCATCCCCAGCCTCAACGGCAAGCTCACCGGTCTCGCCTTCCGTGTCCCCACCATCGACGTCTCTGTCGTCGACCTTGTCGTCCGCCTCGAGAAGCCCGCGACGTACGACGAGATCAAGCAGGCCGTCAAGGACGCCGCTGCTGGCCCCCTCAAGGGCATCATCGACTACACCGAGGAGAAGGTCGTCTCGACCGACTTCACCGGCCACACCGCGAGCTCCATCTTCGACGCTGAGGCGGGTATCGCGCTCAACAAGAACTTCGTGAAGCTCATCGCGTGGTACGACAACGAGTGGGGCTACTCGAAGCGCGTCTGCGACCTGCTCGCGTACGCGGCCAAGCGCGACGGCGCGATCTAAGGGGGTGCGCGGCAGAAGTTATAGCTCGTTTTGTAGGACGCTCTGTGGAACGTGTACATGTAACCTGTCTTCCGCTACGTGCGTGTAGCGAGACGATGTAATCATTAAACAGCAATAGACGTGCCTTGTGTTCGGAAGCGTTGTGTGCGTACAGCGTTCACTGAGAGCGCATTCACTGTGTTTCGTCAGAGGCAAGAGTGGGGGCATGGTGACAGTCCGTGGAAGGGGTTGCGAATGGTTCGTGCAAGCGTCTGAGGCGAAGAAGCGCCCGTGGGCGTCACGGAGGACATGCGTGACAGGGTGTCACAGAGCGCTTCTGCGGCGCGTGGCCAGAAATTGGGCAAAGTCGGCCAGAGTCAGATTATATCGCCCATCCTCCCTCTCCTTCACCACACAGCACTCCTCCCTCCCTTACCGCTCTCGCAACCACACTAACATCCACGAACAATATGCCTGGCGACGAGACACGTACAAAGACGCACGACGAGAGCGATAGCGAGGAGGAGAGCGACGTCGAGCCGATCGTCAAGGTCGACATTGACCCCTCAAAACTCACCCCGCTATCGCCGGAGGTTATCTCGAAACAGGTGCGTCTGCGAGCGAGGTGCAAATCCAAGTATTGCGTGCTGATCCTAGGTCCTCGTAGGCAACCATCAACTTGGGTACGTCGTGAGCCAAGGGCGAGTGCGGGGAGGTGCTGAGATGTGCGGGATCGCGGACAGGTACGATCGGCCATGTCGCCCACGGAAAATCGACGGTGGTGAAGGCTATCTCGGGAGTCATGACCGTCCGCTTCAAGAACGAGCTCGTCCGGAACATTACCATCAAGCTCGGTTATGCAAACGCGAAGGTGCGTTCTCTGCCTTCTCCCGCTAGAGCCCTTTTTCACCAGAGCACGCGCACCCTCTTGTCCCTCCCACGAACGCGCCTCCTCCCGTGCAAATAGATCTACAAGTGTGAAAACGAGGCGTGCCCTCGGCCAGGATGCTATCGCTCCTACCGCTCCGACAAGGAGGACAACCCGCCATGCGAACGGCCGGGCTGCAACTCCCGCATGAAGCTCGTCCGCCATGTCTCCTTCGTGGATTGCCCCGGTCACGACATTCTCATGGCCACCATGCTTAACGGTGCCGCGGTCATGGACGCCGCCCTGCTCCTGATTGCAGGCAACGAGACGTGTCCCCAGCCGCAGACGTCCGAGCACTTGGCCGCGGTAGAGATCATGAAGCTCGAGAACATCATCATCCTGCAGAACAAGGTCGATTTGATCAAGGAAGAGCAGGCGCTCGAGCACCACAAGAGCATCGTTGCCTTCGTGAAAGGTGCGTGATTCGATTTGTCGCGCAGCACCCACGACTCATCTCGCTCGCTCTCTGCAGGCACTGTTGCGGAGTCATCGCCGATTGTCCCCATCTCTGCACAGCTCAAGTACAACATTGACGCTGTGAACGAGTACATCGTGAAGCGCATCCCGATTCCCGTCCGTGACTTCACCGCGGACCCGCGCCTCATTGTCATCCGTTCCTTCGACGTCAACAAGCCCGGTGCGGAGGTCGACGAGCTCAAGGGCGGTGTTGCTGGTGGCTCCATCCTCACGGGCGTCCTACGCCTCGGCCAGGAGGTCGAGATCCGTCCTGGTATCGTCACCAAGGACGCGCAGGGCCGCAACCGCTGCAAGCCCATCTTCTCGCGCATCGTGTCGTTGCATGCGGAGAGCAACCATCTGCAGTTCGCTGTTCCGGGTGGCCTCATTGGTGTCGGCACGCGGATCGACCCCACGCTGTGCCGTGCGGATCGTTTGGTCGGTCAGGTACTTGGCGCGGTGGGCAAGTTGCCCAAGATCTTCACCGGTGCGTTTCGCCACAGCACAGCACTCCTTGTGATTCTTCGTACTGAATCGATTGGTCGCAGAGCTGGAGATCAGCCTCTTCTTGCTTCGCCGTTTGCTCGGTGTAAAGACAGAGGACAAGAAGCAGACGAAGGTGACGAAACTCACCAAGAACGAGCTGCTGCTCATCAACATCGGCTCGACCTCCACGGGTGGCCGTGTGCTAAGCGTCAAGGGAGACCTTGCGAAGATCCAGCTCACCTCTCCCGCGTGTACCGAGGTCGGCGAGAAGGTCGCTCTGTCAAGACGTATCGAGAAGCACTGGCGGCTTGTCGGTAAGCACGCCGATGTTTCTGGTCTCATGTATTGATTTTCTCATGCGTCACTCCAGGATGGGGCAGTGTCCAGCGCGGGACGGTGTTGGAGGTGGATTAGACCTCAGTGTTGTAGACTCTCATTGTCGGTGTACACTCAAGTCGCAATGATCTGTAGCATTAGAGGCGTGTCCATATATCATCTCTGCCGCGTCTTGTGCGGCTGTATCGATTGGTTTCACGGCTTGAGGGTGCGCACGCGGCTTCTCCGTTGACGAGAGCGATGAGATCAGAGGAAGAGCTCGCTGTTTGGACAAGAACAGAGCTTGGATACTACAGTAATAAGACGGATCAGGTCTCGGGGGCCTGAGGAGCATGAACAGGCAGCCGATCTTGGTGCGTTTGCGTGTTCCGCATTTGAGTATCAGAGGCAGGCTGGATGAGGTCAAGCTCCCGGAGATCGACCCCTGCAAAGGATCGGCTCTTTACTCGGCGGGACTCCAGCTCTCGCTTCGTCAGCCAGAGGTGCAGCAAGCGGAAGCAGTCCTTGGTCTGAATGAATTTCACGCGATGTAAGATAGCGACGCAGGAGGAGGAGACGAAGACTTACGAAGACAAAGATGCCGAGACCGACAGTGTTCCGCCACCAGACAGGATCGTGCTGATTCCAAGTTGGGCTGCCGCTGCACAAGAGCTGTATCCACGTGAGGAATCCGTTACTCAACTGGTGTAGCGGTCCGGCCTGGCTGTCTAGCGGCCGGTTGAACATCTGGATACGCGGGGCTAGAGGTGCAGCGGGGCGTTTGTGTATGGCGAGGAAGACACGCAGGAGCGCAGAGTGCTTGGATAAGTGGAAGAGGAGCTTGCCCATGCGGTTGGAGATGGTGGGGATGAGAAGGGCCCCACCGACGAATCGCCCTACAGAGGAGGTCGTGACACGCAGAGTCCGTTCGGCGTCGGCAGCAGGATCTTCTGGAGCATCGGCGCCCTCGCGCGGGGCTTGTCCTTGGTCTCCGCCCTGTATAGGCTCAATCTGTGCACCGATGCGCACGTGCAAAGGGGCGGGACCATTCTCGTGAATGGCCCAGATGATTCGGCGGACGCGGGCGAGGCCGGTAGCGTCAAAATGGGCGCTGCCCATGACCAGCTTGGTGAGTTGGTCGATGGCACGGCGGTAGAACGTGCGGACGAAGGGAAAAAGGACCGTCACCATGAAGGGCGTGGGAGGCCAGTTCAATGCGGGGTAGAAGCCGGCCTGCGTGCCGTTGGCGGTGTTGCCCAACAAAGCCCAGAGGCTTCCGGCCCCGCCGGAGGCGGGTGCGGTTCGCACCCCAGGGCTCGTGGTCCAGGCGAGGAGGAGAGGAACGACAGGTAACGAGTCGAAGAGGCGCGTCCGGGAGAGTATGAGGGAGAATGGTATGATGGGGAGGTGGACGAAGGCGTGCAATGGCCACTTGGTAGGATCGTCCGTGAGCAGGACGTTGAACCTGTGCCGTGGTGAGCTTTGCAGGGTCCGGTGGCGGGAGAGCCTAGAAGACGTACATCTCCTCGCCGAGGAACTCCTTCACGGCGAATGCGCCGTACGACGTGCACACAATATACATGGCTGCCATTCGTCAGTAATGGCAAACGCGGGGATCGACAGGCGAGACATACAGAACCCAAACGAGGTGAGTAAGGTCACCAAACCGAACGCCGTCGCAGCTTTGCCCATCCCGGAGAGAACGCCATTGATGGCGTTGAGGATACGTAGGATGAGGGGGTTGTCGCTTTCAAGCTCGTACTGAGCGCCACACTGCGGACATTTGAGAGCGTTCTGTTGGCGAGAGGGGTCCTGCTGGGCACTCTTGATCCACTGTAGGAGACAGGACTCGTGCGCGACGAGGGTACACGAGCAGGGGTGCGTCCATGCACGCGGAGGGTCCTCCGGATCTGTGAGAGGCAGTCAGCCTGTCTGTAGGAGACCTGCGCGATGCTGTTTGTCGAGGACCCTTACTGTCGTGGTGCTCCTCCTCGCGGCAGATGTAGCAGAGCTTGACCTGCAGGCAATTGCTGAACAAGCCGTTCTGGCCCTCGCAGCCGGTGCGCACGTACACGTAGGTCGTTCACAGTAGGAACCCTCTCAACCTGTGTCCTCTCCATCTTCAAGCTTCAGGACGGAGTGCAGACCGCAAGCAGTTGAGTAAGGGAAGGAGAAGAGAGGGAGAGACCGGACGAAAAGGCGGAAGTGCAGGGAGGCGTCTGCAGCGGACCTGTGACTGCGGCGAACGAGCATGTCAACAAGCCGCCATGACGCGCACGCACACGCGCACACAGACCGCAGATCAGGCCAATACTTTGTTTGCATACGAACGCTGTCCGAATTACATGGCGAGGAGTGCTAACAATACGATTGATACCAAACCGAAAATCGTTATTCGCAGCCGCAGAGCAGCGTTGGAGCCCTCACAAGGGAGCAGTGGAAGAGACGGAACTTAATGGTCGCGCGGCGGGGTCTGCGCCCTGTCGCGCTCGCGCTCACGCTCACGATCCTCCTCCTTGCTTCCCTCCTCGAGCGGCGGCGGCGTCCTCGCCCTGTCCTCCTTGCGCCTCTCAGGAGTCGGGCTCCGCCTGCGCTCGGGGCTCCTCCGGCGCTCAGGACTCCTGCTCCGGCGTCTCCTATCATCCCTGTCCTTGTCCCTGTCATCCCGGTCCCGTTCACGGTCCCGGTCACGCTCGCGGTCGCGGTCGCGGTCGTAGACACGATCACGGTCGCTGCGACGACGCGGGCTGCGGGAACGATCGCGGTCCCGACGAGGAGGGGGAGAGCGACGGTCGTAGCGCCAAACCGAAGAGGGCGGGTTTTTGGCCCACTGCAATCGATTTGTGGTGAGCTCTGAATCCTGCTCTTCCAGCAATGGCCGGCCGACTTACCTGAATGCTCAACCGAGCACCCTCAAACGTCCGGCCGTGCCTATGATACACTGGTAGTGAGGAAAACGACAAATGGCTAGCGCGAGCCGATGACGTACATGTCATAGTAGGCATCTTCGGCATCCCGCTGAGAGCGAAACTCGACGAAGGCGTAGCTGCGCAGGCGAAAGAGGGAGGCGTTGAGCGACGGTTGTTCTCGCGGAACTCGGTGATGCGATGGAATCGAATCGAATTGTGACGCGTGTTTGCTCTCGATGAGAGGCACTCGGGTCTGTCCGCGATCCGGATCGAAAGCGACTCGACTCGACGGGTGGCTGGATAACGGCGACGACGGTAATGTAGACGCGACTCGCGGGCGACGCAGGATCGAGAGCGTTGGCAGGCGCGTGTTTCGAGCGAGGAGAGGCGACTCGCCTAGAGCAACAAAGGGGTTGAAGCGGCAAAGGAAGAGATACTTACGGGTTGGAATTTGCGTGAGGGTTACGAGGCGCTGGGACATCGCAGCGAACGAGAGGACCGTAGCTATAAGATGTGAGCGACGCTGAGCAATGGAGAGGCGACCAGGCGAAGGGCAAAGGGCTGCTCACCGTTCGAACTCGTAGGCGAGGTCCTTGGCGCGAGTGGAGGGATGGAACCCGCTGACGAAGAGGATGCGAGGCATGATGTAGAATCGGTCGTCACCGCCGTGCACCGTGTGCTGGACGCTGTGCGAGAAGTTTAGTGAAACACCGTCTGAGCGAGGACCGAGGTCGTCGTGGACGTGGCCAAGTCCAACAATTCCGCCGCCGCCGCCGTTTGTGGGCGTTTGATCCCCGCTTTAAACTCCGCCGCGAACGTTCGAGATCCGCCCAAACTCCATTGTCGTCCCCGTCTGCTGGAGCGCCCGTCGTCCGCAAAGTCGCGCTGAACGACGTCGGCACCGTCTCGCACGTCTCCCGAGCTCTGGTAAGTGACTCCCTCGATGCCGTATGGCACCGTGCTGAGCGCGTGCCGACAGACTGACAGCTCACCCGCGACTGGTGCGTGTGGCCGTCAGTACTGCCCCGCTCCCGTACGCTCACCTCCGTTACGTCGAGCAGATGGATGTTGCGGAGCGTCCTCCGCACACAGCTCAAGCTCCCCTGTCTTACGGTCCGCCAATATGCATTCAAGTCTCCTAGCCGCGCGGGCTCGCCAGAAAATGTGGACACACTGCTCGCCGCGTACAACGCTTATTCTCCGCATCCATACTTAGCCCTGGTCGGCGCATTACAGAGTCCGGCTCGCCCTTTGTCCCCGAGGACTGTGATACGACCCGCCGGCATCCCCCAGGATGAGTACGACACATGGGAGCCTGTCGCTACTGCCGCGAGCTTGGCCACCGCGCTGGATCGTGCCCAAGATATCCTCGCTTCCGGTCAAGCTACCCCCCGACCGTCCGACTCCGTCCAGCATCATCACGGTGCGCTACCCACCTGGGTCTTGCTTGCGCTCCTCATCAAACGGCCCGCCTCCCCGTCGGAAGCCTTCGTAGTCCACCGCCTCGTGATGGTCCATCCTCTCTCCGCGTCCCCAGAGCTAACTGCTCTTGTCGTCACTTTGGCTGTTGCCTGGCTTGTCCAGTTGCGTATGTACGCTCCGTTGCAGAGTGTTGTGTCGCGCCTCATCAAGGGCCACAGGGCCCTTGAGCCTTACCAGCTTTCCCTCCTCCTAAGGGTACTCGGTCAAGCGGAGCCACACGTGGATGTACAACGCATGATTCTCATGCTCCTTCGCCTCGCGATCCGCAACACAACGGCCCTTGGAGCCCGTACCTACCGCTCTCTTCTCAACAATCCGGCCATCTCGAGCGCTGTTGCCCGCACGGTCGAATCCCACATGAGGCGTCTTGACTACGTACCCAACCTGTCTCACTCGCGTGCCTTTGTCAGAATTTATGGCGAAGCCGGCTATAGGAAACGGGCCGCGCGCCATTGGCACAGGATTCGTCATGGCGAATTCTTCGGGCAGGTGCCGTGGTACATTTCGACCGCCCAATTCCAGTCTCGGACGTTCGATGACTACCTCAAAGCATTCAAGAATGCGAGGAAGGCCAATCTGTATCTTCAGTACATCTCGAAGGCGGTCGATCGAACTCAGCAAGCCTCGGCCACTGATGCTACCCAGACGGGTGAGTTGCCGCCGCAGCTGAAACTACGGATAGCTGGCACCAACAACTCGGATGTCTGGTTGCGCATGTTGTCCACCGCCGCGCGGGACGCTAGTACGGACACGGATGAGCTACTTCACCTGCTGAACCAAGGTCGTACGGTCTTCCGGAATCCTTCCCACAAGCTGTTCGCCATCTCTATCGTACTCAAGAGTCTCCTTAGACGGCAACAGTACGAGAAAGCCTCACCACTCCTGTCGGAGGCAGTGGAGCACCAGGATCGCTTCGATGTTGCGGAGCTCACCATTGTCATTGAGGCGATGACTATGCTCGGGCGACCGGACGAGGCTTTCCGTCTCCTGCGAAAGACGGCGCTTTCGCGCGATCGCCACTCTGCCGGGCAAGGGGCGGGCACGTCCCTGATAGACACGCGGACCGTCAACAGTTTCATGATCTCTTTGCTTCGCATTGGGCGTCCCGACGTGGTCTTTTATATCTGGGATACAATGCCCCGTATCTTCGGCGTGGACCCTGATTCGACCACCCTCGCAATCCTCCTGAAGGCCGCTCGCTATGCTCGCAAGTACGAAGGAACCCTCCAGGTCGCACTTCAAGACTTCGGCCTCCGTCGTTTCCTCCCTGATCGTGTCGCATCCTCGGATCTCGAGCGTGCTCCGCAAAAGCTCGACCGCGAGCAGGCGCTATACGGCTTGGAACGTCTGCTGGAGCCTGACTCGCGTCGCGTGGTGACAGGATTTTGGAGGGGCGAGCGCGCCGGCGTGGTGGCGCTACGCCTAGCATGGCAGGTACTGGTAGGCAACTGGCCCGTTTTGGCGACGCTGAAGCCGCCCGTACTTGCCATTCGTCGCAACGCAGCTGAACAGGCCCTTTCGCCTGTGGCTGACCTATACCACAGCATCCACGCTCAGACGGAGCGCGGATTGTCTGATGAGAGCGAGAATAGCGATGGGGAGAACCTGGGTCGATTTCCGGCCGACGAGGATGGACGAACATACTTCGGTATTGTGCCCCACGACGTGATGTTCCGCGCCTTGTTACACTTGCTCGCGGAGGAAGACCAAGCGGGGCAGATTCCACTTGTCCTGCAGTGGATGCGCTACCTGGACGTGCAGCCATCGCCAAACACCCTCGCAACGGCGCTGGTGTACTGGGGCGAGGTCAGCTTGCAAGGTCCGTTGATCGAACGGTTTAGGGCCCCCCGGAGAAGCCAGTATGAGCTGTTGGTGAGGTGGATCACGAAGTGGGTTGGGGCGAGGCGTGTCCCGATGCGAGAGGAGATGCAGCGGGCGCTGAAGAGAGTGCAGTACTTCAGGGAGATGCCGATGTTGCCAGTTGCGCAGAGCACGGCGGACAAAGGGTGGTCGCAGGGTTCTCAGGCAGCATCAAGTCCAACGGAGGCATCGACAAGCGCACTGTAGTGATACAATGTACATGGCAGACTGTTCTAATCGTACAGGAACGGATGGAGATACATTCACGACCGTTTGGCTTTAGCCATCTGCTCCTTCCTCTTTGCCTCGATCTCCGCAGCCTTGGCTGTGTGGAACCTGTCAGCATATCCAGGGCGAGTGGACCTCGTATGTAAGTACCTTCAGCTTCCGCCTTCCTCTTAGCCTGTGCAGCCTCGCGCTCTGCACGGACTTTGGCAAGACGAGCTAGATCTGCTTTGGCCTGATCTGTCTTGCCCTGCTCGTGAAGCTACGAGCACCAGCGCATGGTCGGCATGGGTGTAATGGCCGATGATCGTCCAAACAATGCGCGCACCTTCCAGTAGCGTTCCTTTGCTTCCTTCTTCTCCTTCTCCTCTCTGCGAGCTTGTGAGCGATGCACCGTGTCAAGTGGTAGAGAGGGACAAACCTCTCCCTGCGCGTAAGCTCGCGCGGAGCACTTAGGTCGGAGATGTTGAGTCTCTTGCCGGCAGTGATGTTCGGATTGGCAAGGAGGGCATCTTCGTCCTCATCTTCTTCTCCACCCTCTCCATCAGCCTGTTGCTTGGCCTGAGCCTTCTTCTTCTTCAATTCGCGACGCTCAGCACGAGTCAATTCTTGCTGCGCGCTGGTGGCGGCAGTAGGAGCGGCGTCGTCGTCCTCGCTCTCCTCCCCGCTCTCCTCCTCAGACTCTTCCTCCTCATCGTCGTCCTCGTCGTCCTCGTTGCGTCTGCCGCGGGGAGCCCTGATGAGTGGTGGAAAGGGCGATCAGCCAATGAGGGACCAGAGCTTAGTAGTGGCGAAAGAGCCGCACCATCTATCAGTGGCTACGGCGGTGCCGTTCTCATCGAGGACGAGGTTCTTGCTGTCGAGGAAGACAGGTTAAAGAATGAGGACACCAAGGGGTCAGTCCTCGAACAAATACCTGAAGCTAGAGCGGCGACGAGGTGAGATCGAGAGCCGATCGGAGGAGAGAGGGGACGTACTTTCTGCCCCCGCCGCGTTTCTGCTTGAAAGTGCCTCTGCCCATTGTGATGTCTGCTGGTGGTTCGGGTGGAAGAGGTGATGGGCGACGATAAGTGGCGTGGCTGGTGCGACCGCAAGTTGAATTAGTCGCTGTACTTGTATCAATACCGCTCAAAGTAGAATAGCCTTTCTTGTATAAACCAGTCACGTGCGCAGGCGTTCAGTCCCGACGTCGTCGTTCGCCCTCCGCTCGCCCTCTCACACAACGTCCAGCTCGCCTCGCCTCGATGTCGACCATCCCAGCACGGCTTGCGCGGTCTGCCGCCATCTCTGGCAGCCCTGAGGAGGCTCGTAAGCGCGTTATCCAACTTTACCGTGACTGGTATCGCAGCGTAAGTCTCGGTGGCTTCGTTCTCACCCGTGCATTGACGATATCCCTCGTACATTCTCTCTGTGTTTACTACAGGCTCCCGAGATTTGCTCGCTATATGCGCTGAACGTTACCCCTGCCTACGTTCGTCACTGTATCCGCGCACACTTTGAAGAGAACCGCTACGTGAGCGACACCCGCGTCATCGACGTCCTCATCCAGAAAGGCCGCCAGGAGTACCAGGAGACTCTCAACTGCTGGAAGCAGCTCGATCACATCATGGGTATTCTGCTAGCTCCTAGGGGTCGTCCTCAGCGCACGTTCTTGCAGAAGTTCTACGAAGGTGCGTCTCCTGCACTCTGGAGTTGTTCACCACTGATAAAGAGCACCAAGGGAGGGACGAGGATGCCGTACTACCCGCGGCCACGGGTATTGTACACCCCAAGGCTGTGTAATCTCATAAAATTCATCACATTCTCTCATTCCTCGCGCGAGAAGCAAGGTCGGAGAGGGCGAAGACTCAGGCGCCCTTCCCAGTCAACGCTGCGCTGAAAGAACAGCTATGCTACAACTTGGATATCCGCGGAATGATGTAGTAAATATGTCTCAGGAGAGGAAATCTATAGGATCCTTGTCGCTGTCCTCGTCTACCGGAGGGGCCGGGAACATCGACATCCGGGGCTGCGCCGTGTGACAGGTGAGCTCGCCCCGTGTATGGAATAACTGAGGAGCTCACCTTCGGTTTCGGCTTTAGCTTGGCACCCTTCGGGGCGAGGACGGGTCTGCAGAGTCGACGTGAGCAACAGGTGTCTTGTGGAATGTGCCTACGTACGGAGCTTTGGTCCGCGAAGCGATGCGTGCTGGACTGTCAGGTTGTGGCGGGAGCTTTGCCTGTCTTCGCTCGCGGCTATTGACGAGAGGGTCCTTAGTTGCGGACCGTGATGCATCTTGGTCTTCGTGTACCCTGCGTTTCTTCCCGGGCGCAGGTCGCTCTTGAGCGCCGCCAATACATGTATGTGGTTCTGGCGGCCGTCGCTTTGCCGATGTCCTCGACGGCTTCACTAGCGGCAGGTCAGGAGAAGAAGATTGGCGGTTGAGGTCTTTATGGTGAGTTGTAGATGAGTCTAGGTCGCCTCCGTCACCGGCCAGCATTGTTTGCCTTCTGTCAGTCCGGATTCCTCTGCTAGTATCTGAGGGAACACTGTCGGCCAAGTCATCGTCGGGATCCTCTACCGAGCGTTGCACACGTTTCTCCTTGCGAAGTCTGGTGGATTGTGCGGTCCAGTCTGCATCGTTATCGTCCACAGGTTGGGGAGTAGCCTTCGTTCTGACGGTCTTCTTCCGGGGTCGCGCAGGCTTCCCCCTCGTGAGAAGAGCAGAACCTTCCAAGCGAGCAAGTGCGTGAGCCCTGGTTGCAAGAAACTCATAGATCAATTAGAATACCCTGCGCAAGCGTAACGTTTTCTGTAGAGCCGTTTTCCGTGACCACTGCCTTGCGTTTTACCTTGTGAGAGGCCCTCGATCTGGATGACTGCGTTGTAGGTGTCGCCACTTCCCGGTGTTCCGCATTGTTCGGGATACCACGAGAATTGTCTCCAGCATTCGCTTCCTTCGTTCCACCTGCCATAAGTATGACGTTCAGGAGAGGGGGTAAAAGCCATTGATATGCCGCCTCACGATTGAGCGACTCCGCGGGTTCTCGTCCTGATCCCTGCTTTGCGCCCTCACCCTCGACGGTTGGTGGACGCGTTGGTGGACGCGACTTCGAGGAGGTGGCTTTCACCTTGGAAGTGGCGGAGGCTTTGGTCTTGACCTTCTTCCTGGGCGCAAGTGGTTCCTCATCGCTAGGCAGGTCTCGATCAAAATTCGGGATCGGAGAAGCAGCTTTCCGCTTGGTGGGACGTTGCCGGTTTGGGGCGGATTCTAAGACGCAGGACTAGGATTGATGATGAACTAGCCCGCGGATGGCAAGATGACGCACCGGAGGGATCGGGAACAATTGCTTCATCGTGCTTCTCGGAGGGCTTTGACTTCGCAGTACCTGCATAGCCCATGGGGAAGTAAATCACGAAAGTAGTCGTGTGTTGACGTACCGGCTGTCGACGCTTTGGCGATCGAGGCATCAAGATGATCATCCGAGGCGTGTGTCGCTGGAGGTGGGTGTTCATGACAGGGGAGGATAAGGATAAGACGCTGAGCACATTAGCCACAGGGCTACCACACACCGGAGTGGGGCCTCTTATTCTTTGCGGCTAGCTTCAAGAGCCGTTCCGCTTTGACGCGAGCAGATGGCTTAGAAGGGCCTGCTGTGCGATGGTTCAGGACTGCCATAACACAAAACGGAGGAGGGTTGGACGCACAAGCGTCGGCGACGGCTTCGCCCCGCTGGTCCTCTATGTATGCGTCCTCTTTCCCAACATCTCGTTGTGGGGGAACGCTCTTCCGTCGACGTTGATTGGAGAATATGCGCTGTGCTGGTTGCTTTGCGACGTGGTGGGAAGGTTGCGAAGTCTGGTCCTTCCGGGCGGGTGAGGCGGAGCGGCTGCGTGATCGTTTGGGTGAATTGGCACGGGAGGGAGACTCGCCGTTCACGCCACGAGCAAGGAGAATATCCAAGAGAGCATTGTGTTCGGAAGGCTGGAATATGCTTGCAGTCGGGTGGTGTGTAAGAGGGGAGGTGAGTGCCGCTGAGAGTCGAGCGAGGAACGCACCCTCCGCGGTCTCTGAAGCGAGCCTGCTGTCGCTCGATGCGCTTCTCCCGGCTTGCTTCGACTGTCGCTCCCAGCAGTGGCATCGAGAGCAGGATATCTAGGGCAGAGGCAGTCCAGATCACGACGCACTCGGTGCTAGACCAGAGCAGGTACTTACTACGTATACGTATATATACGTATACAATGGGTCAGGAACAGCAGCAGTCACCGCTCGCGTCTCTCTCTCCCAACTGGCGCCTATCCGCACGCGCCATAGTCATGTGACCGTGAACGGTTACACAGCTGGGCTACAGCGCGACACCAAGGGCATATCTGTATAATCCCCGGCTTGTCTCCATGTCCAGGAACATGGAGGGATCATTTCCTCAAAACATACCATGTCGTATGAAACATATTGTGAAAACATGTTAAGAACGTCTCGCATCCCTGACGGAGGAAGTGAGAACCACATAGTTACAATTTCAAGGGGTTCCACCATGCTCCCCGAGATAAATTGCAAGTAACAGTGCCAATAGCACTTTGCTTGGTAGCATCATGTTCATGGCATATTATCAATGAAATGATGGCACAAGACATTTTTATTTCCTCCCAAGTTTTCCTGGTGTTCTCTTCAGCAATATAGCCTATTGCCACCTGTGTCAGTCAACTGAATTAGTCAACCAATTGACTCCTCCATGCTCCAGTGAGCCAGATGTCAGTCCAGTATCTTGCTGGATTTCATAACACCAACTCGAGCCAGCAGACTGACAAATTGTGGGGAAACCAGCCAGGACAGATGCGGGCTGCAGGCCGGATTGGAAGATCCTGCTCAGAGGTCACGAAGGGTCCTCGGGGGCCTGGGGGTGTGCTGAGGCCAATCGCAAGGATTGCCCACAGAGTGACCAAAAGTTGCTGACGAGCGAGATTGAGGCAAACCTGCAGCGCAACAAGAGAGCTCAATATCAATGTCTGTTACATCCTGTGCGCTCACCTCCTTCTCCGGTTTAACTCCGCATTTTCCGGACTTAACTCCGCCATTTACTCCGTATTTTCCGGACTTAACTCCGGCCATTAACTCCGCATTCTCTGGACCTAACTCCGGATCTTACTCCGCATTTTCGGACTACAACTCCGCATTTTCTCAGAAGTTCACCCTTATGTCTCAGATTGTGCCATTGCTTCACAATAGGCTTATTGTCTTCATCCCGGAACTCCTTTTCTGTCCTTCTCCTTATTGTTTGCATTCACAATAAGGGTTACTTCTATATATACTGAGCTGATATGTCGTATTTACTCAGTTCGGATACTTGTTGTACTCCTCATCATTGCTCCGATCCTGCAATCACAACTTGTGTCTTGTCCTCAATTCCGCTCCTTGCCTCCAACTCTGCTCAACTCCGGAACATACTCTGTTCAACTCTGGAACGTACTCCGTTCAACTCTGTTCCAACTCCATTTAGCTCCGCTTAACTCCCCTCCAACTCCGTTCCAACTCCCTTGTACTCCACTCCAACTCCAGACGTACTCCACCCCAATCTAGTCCGAAATCGAGGACACCCCAGAAGGTCCTCAGGCACGTTGCTGATAGCTTCGCGGAAGTCCTCCCCCGTGCGTATTCCGAACTCGGGAGTTTCTCAGCCCCAAACTCCGAGTCCTAGTCCGAACTTCAGCCTACTCAGTTCCCAACTCTGGAGCTCCCTAGTCTGCACAGCCCTAACAATGTCGATATGTCTTGAATGTTGATACGAAACCATGAGGGTGAATACAAAACTATGAGGGATGATATCTACAGCGAAAGCTAGTGCATCAGCAAACTAGCCAAATGACATGTAGAGCAATATAAGGCTCCATTAGCTTCGTAGTATGCTGCAGCCATGGCAGTTTGCCACCATGGGCTGCAGCTAGCCCATGGACTCTACTAGGATCTCGTGGGGTCTTGTAAGCTGTTGCGGCGCTCACCTGCTGGTCGGACAGCGCCCTGCAACAACACGCGTAGAGTCTGACAGCGCCCTACAAGACAGCATCTCCTTTCTGACAGCATGCTGCCGGACAGCTTATTCGGTCTGTTAGTCCTCTACATCTGAATTGCATCATTATTTACTACGCCCGATAGGACACCATGAAGGCTACAATGCACTGCTGGGGCTGCAAGGCTGTGCAGTTTTTGTCGACTCGCAGCTGCAAATCATATACTGGTTGGCATTGTTTTCCGGGGCTATTAAATCTTGTGTCACGACACAGCTTGTTCTAAAAAGGACGAAACATATTTATTCAATGAATAGTACATTGGGAGTGTGTACTACAACTGAACATATGCACCAGAGCTTGACCTGTACCATACCTGGGGGAAATGCCACATCTCTCGCAGAGCCTGGACGGTAGACGTTCTAAAAATTTATGCACCCTGATGTCAGCGGACTTACAGACAAGGGTGTAGAGGGCTCATGGCCAGCGTGATCGTGTAGATGCCAGGTGGCAGCTGCCGATCCGGACCTGCCTCGCATAGATGAATGTCCCACTCACTATATGCACCTACCTTCGATTCGCAAGATGTTGGAGGGCGTCACTTACGGTTGGGCAGCGAGAAGCCTACCGTTGGAAATGATGTGGCCAGCCGGTAGTCGCGACAAGAAAAGGGGGCGATACGAGAACCCAAGTCCGAGCCCGAGCCAGATCATCACTTGCAGTAGCCGCGCGTGAGTTCAACTTACCTGTGTAGCGCGCTATCAGAATGCAAGCTGATGCCAGAGATAAGAGCAACAGAGTCCGCATCAGCGGGGAGAGGTGCGGACAAGAGGGGAGAGACTTGGAGGGGCAAGCACGAGGGGAGCATGGCGAATTCGAAGTCGACTCGTCTTATGAGCGAGAGCTCAGTGGAGCAAAAAGGAAGGAGGCGCAGAGTTTCAAAGACTTGCTGCATGGAACTTACCAAATATAGAGTCAGCTTGTGGCGGGAACGTCGGTGCTTGCTCCCCCGAAGTCTTCCCTGCCATGCATATTTGGCTCTGCGGCTTTGTGCTCCTTCGCCTACTGGACAAGCACAAGGAACACTGGAGATGCATGTGCGACAGCATATAGTATGTATACAGACGTACATAACCCTCATTGAGACATTGGGAAGCAGGTGCTGTGGATGATCGTCGTACACGATGCTGTGACACATGTTCATGCAGCAGAACAGCAGTGCGGGACGAGTGCTACTAGAGTATAGCGGTGTGTGATAAGAGCTACTAGTACATAGTCGTGTGGGATGGTGTGCTGCAGTCAGCATGCAAAGGCCTGCGGGGCAAAAGCCTGACATGACTGGCGCTTACAGCGCGCTGCCTCCCTCGTAGCGCCCCGTAGAGCGCTGCAGGCAAATCGCGCTTTTGCTGATGTGGGTGAAGGCAGTGCACGGTGAGGCCGTGAGCGCTTCTTCTGAATGACCTTGGCCAAGGCTGGACTCACGATGAGGCAAGGGTGTAGGAGCTCAGCGTGAAGCAGAACAACCTCTTCTAGGTCTCGCCAATAGCACAGAAAGGCATCAGAGGACCACCAGCCCATGACCTTTACTACCGTGGGGTCAACACCATGAGCAAGCAACTCCGTTGTGCTGCCGATATGGAAGTAGTGGCCAGTTGTGCTCGGAACACCGTGGGCCTGCCATATATGGTTGCAGACAGCGAGAAACCTCTTCTTGGTGAAGCAGTGATGACCAAAGGGCGCCTCGTTCAAGAGGGGAGGAATGTCGGCTTGAACAGAGTTGACAGCAAGGTGATTGCCCAAGGAAGAGAGGTGATCGGTGACTCCGTGTTGCCGTGACATGGTAGTGATATTGCCAGCGAAACACTTTGTCTTTGTGTACAGGTAATGGAGCAAGCGAGCGCCGTTTGTGCCAGACAGGTGCCCGAGATGTCGACGAAGTGGAGTGCGGCGGGGGTTGAATGTGGTTGATGAAGATGGAAAGAGCTCATCAAGGCGTGATTGTGTCCAGAAAGTGGTATCTGCTGCCGCTAGTACGCATGCGTCCTTGGGTACGTGATGATCAAGATGAAGGCAGAGGAGTTCGAGCATCTGCATGGTGACAGGAGGACAAGGTGGTTTGCTGTTGGGTGCTATGTGTTTGACACTGTTGAGGACATAGCCGAGGCGTGCACCACTACTAGTGGGCGCTAAAAGTATGGAAACGCCCACCCAAATCGGGATCATATTTTCTCAGGGCTGGATTTTGTCATATATCATGGCCCCTTCCAATGATCTCTCGCCATTCAAGAATATGAGTGAGTATATATTGTATGGTACATTTGGTACCTAGTTTACTGTCCGTGTACAGGAGATATAGAGACAACCTTGATCCTGGTCTCCGATGTCTCGCGCTTGGTCATCTTGTTATGTGTTCATGCTTGCTTGAATTCTGTTGTTCCCCCAAAT
>MU278002.1:432400-469626 GCA_022385765.1 Trametes cingulata
TAGATAGCCCTTTTCAAGATGATTGCAATTACACTGTTCATAGGGCAGAAAATCAGATATGAAGGTGCTATTGCAGATCAACTTGTGCTTTTCTGGTATTATTTTCCAGTTACACACGCAGCTTTTGCAAACTTGGAAATGTCTTGTTTATGGGTGTTCATGATGATGTCATATACCATCAGCAAGCAATCTGCAAGCTGAATGTAACTACCGGGTTTTTGAAAGGAGGTGGCCAGCATTCAAGGTGCTAGTAGGGGGTCATTATCCTTTGTCCTCAACTCTCTTGACCTCTTAGTCTTATGCATCTTACTTATATCAAGATTGAGCATACCAGGAGGCAAATAATAATGATAATTATTATTATTATTCCTGCTGTATCAATACAGCTCTGCTCACAGTGATTATTACAATAAACAAGAACGTAAGCTTACAAATATAAGCGACTACAGGCATTTGAGTGCTTACTTTCAGTAAGAGCCCTAGTCACTACAGTAAGCACAGCTGCAAACTCTATGCTCAGCCGGAATGGCTACACTTGGAATACAATCTCAGGGACTTGTTTGACCTGATGAAATCACAAATTCTGTACTTCGAACAGATATAATGGTAGCAATTTCTCATGAGTATGAGTTTGAGTTATAATACTAGAGCACTATATAACAGTTTCAAAGATCACTTTATTGCTAACTACTAGTAATTTCTGACTGATATATGTTTACAGTCCAGCTCTTACATGTAATATGTGTTTCCAGAGGTTGTAAGAAGTCACAAAACACACATAATAAATAGACTCTAGTAAAAACATCACACCTCATCAATCGTACATGCCAGGAATGGCCCACTCCCCCCAAGTTCGCTTGCAATGCTCGGAGAACGAGCGCGAGCACCTTCCCGCCGTCCAGACCGCCTCGGAGCTCTACACCTTCCTCGCCGCCCGTCATCTCAACCGTGGCACGCATACTCAGGTCTTCCTTCTCCGAGACTTACTCGCTCTCTGCTTCGATCAGGGCCAAGCTCTCGCACCGCAGGCGCAGAACGCGATTCGCCTCTGACGTCAAGTCATCGCAATGGGTCCGCTCACGGCCGACGCGCTTGGCAAGGTAGTCCTTCTCAATATGATGGACGGCGCCCTCGACGCCCTTCAGTCTCAAGTCGCCAACGATCTCTCCCGCGCGACCAAGGCCTCCCCTTACTCCGTGGCCGACATCCTCCAGCGCCTCGAGGTCCACCAAGATCTCACTGCTGGCAAGGCTACGTCCGCTGGGGGGCTCTCCACGGACGTCGCGCTCTCCGCCCAGATGAGTCGCGGCGGCCGCAGCCAGCTCATCTGTAGCAACTGCAAACGCAAGGGTCACGTCGCCACTGACTGCTTCCAGCCCGGCGGCGTCATGGAGGGCAAGTGCGCTGAAGTTGAAGCTCGCATCGCCGCTCGTAAAGCGAAAGGCGCGTCCAAGGATAAAGACTCCGGGAAGGCTCCGAAGACGCTCTATGACCACGAAGGTCGTGCGTACTTTCTCGCTGAGCCAGCCCCCTCGTCTCCGCCTGTCGTTGACGCTGCGCATACCGCTGTCTCCGACCCCATCCCTCTTCTCACTACGGATGGTCCGGACCCGTCTTGGCTCTCCTCTTTGGACTCCTGCGGTGACTCCGCTTACGAAGCCTATCTCGCTTGCTCCGCTCCCCTCGTCTGCTCTCTGGACTGGGACTCTGACGCCGCATTCTCCGTCTCCGCTCCTGCCGCATCTTCCGAGCCATTCTTGTTCGACTCTGGCGCTTCTATGCATGTCTCCCCGCTCAGGTCGGACTTTGCCACTCTCACGCCGATCTCTCCGCATGGCATTCGCGGTGTCAACGGCAGCATCATCTACGCCGTCGGCATAGGCCAGATCCATCTCACCGTCGGCCGCGGCAAGCGCCTCACCCTCGAGAACGCTCTGTATGTCCTGAACGCCACCGTTCGCCTCATCTCCGTTCGCGCCCTCTGCGACGGCCCGCACGCCTATCGCGTCAACTTCACTGCGGACGGCGTCACCGTTCGGCACCGCTCTGGGGCTCTGTTCTTCACTGGCAGCCGCGTCAACTGGGGGCTCTACGCTTTGTCTGGGACTGCACCTGAGGTCTCCTCTGCCCTGGTCTCCGCTTCAACGCCGACTCTCAAGACCTGGCATCGTCGTCTCGGGCATGCGAACTATCGTGCTACGTACACTGTTGCTAAAGCTGTGCGCGCTTCCGGTACGCCCGTTAACCTTTCCTCCCCTCCTCCCAAGTGTGACGCGTGCATCCGCGGTAAACAGACGCGCACGCCAGTACCATCGGTGCGGGAGGGGGAACGGAGTAAGGAACGGGGGGGCACATTCTTTCAGCTGCTGTTGTAGGAATAATACATCACTTCCGGTTGTGTGCCATGACCGCAATACAAATTAGACCGGCCAGCACAGTGAAGTTTCACTGTCCCGCCGGGGCCTCCGGGACTGTCACCCAATTTGGCAGGAGCCGTCCAAATCGGGCAGGAGGTCCGCCGGGGCCTGTTATCAGTATAGATAACGGCACTTCTCTTATCAGCTCGTCCTAATCAGGCAGGGGCACAATCATCTAATCTATTGCGATCTACAGGGCGCTTTTTTTACCGGTAGGGGTCCCCTGGATGGCTGTAGCTCGCTCATTTCTCGTCATAATCCCTTCGTTCTTTTTGCTAACTGCTCGCATTTTCTAGGCGAATAATCGTGCCAAGTATGGTGTTACGCGATCCAGTACTTACTACTATAGGCTTGCGCTTAATCTGGCCTAGTAGCCGGAGAAAACGGTGCGTGACGCGTTTGCTTCGCATCGTATTGGGACGCGAGTGGGCGCGTTTGAGAGCGGCTGAACACTGCTTTCAAATCAGCCCACACGCGTGCCGTTGCGTGGAGGTATGGCTGCGCTGCCTCACTTCCTTCCTAGGGAGGGGGCCAGCTGTATCTCGGCGAGTTCTAGACGTACTCTCTTGGTTCTTTTTGCAGGTTGTACCTAATTACTACCTCTATCTAGGCGTACAGCATGGGAACTGGGAGAACACGGCGCCATGCCGGCAGGCAGCGAACTGTGCTCAGCCACAGGGCACTTCCCAGGCCCACAGCGCGACAACCCGGCAACGGATCGCGGCGCATTATACACCGTTGGAAAGCTGCTGAACGCAGCTTTCTGGCGATGTATAACACGCCGGGATCCGACCGCTGGGGCCGGCGCTATACCCCACCCCTCCTCCTGCCTCCCCTGCCCCTCCCCTTGCTGTTTGGCTGGCGTATTCCCCGTGTAGCAGCTCCAGTACGTTATGTAGTTTCTTTTGTACCCAATCTATGCGGCATTGGAGCCCTGCAATGTCATTGTAGTGCTTCAGGACCTCAAAAACAGTCCCTGGCACTGACTGAGAGTGTTCGCCTCACAGGGAGGTCGTTTGGGCACAGAATCGCAATCGCTCTCGTACATAGGTACATACAGTATATAAGAACCCATGGTTCAATTTGCAGCGTTATCAGACGATATTTCGTGCGAGCATAAGCTTATCAGTATTGGAATAGATCACCATTTACTACATGGAGGGCACTACTAATGGTGAAGATAAGTACAGGATATAGAAGCAACAGAAAAGGGCTTTCTACCGAGCCCAAGATGAGAAATTTTAGTGAAGAAGTGCCAGAGATATCATTTGAGGTATGCTAGAGTCCCGGGAGCTCAGCTTTCCTTGCAGTTATACTAGCACAGCTGTTAGTGAGACGCGTGAGACGCATGAGACGCGTCTCACTGGCAGTGTGGCTGAGACACCCCGGGACTGTTCTGCAAACAGCACCGTCAATTCCGGTTCAATTCCTTCGCAATTTTCAGAGGTAATGTACCATGCAGTATGCTATCATGATCTGCCTTTCGTTTTGCCTAATTCTAACATGGCGTGCCTGCATGAGGGCGCTTTTTGGGCAGGTTATGCAGGCTCTCTATTGCTGGGATGATGTGCTGTGCCCCTATAGTTTTGTACATACATTCCTTACATGGCAATAAAGCAGCGTACAAGATATAGTGGCCGGGGAATGCTTCCCCGGCGGTATATGCACCTACAAGTGCAGGAAGGAGGAAATCACACTAAATGTTATATTAGTCGGTATACCAGGCTTGAGCCGCCCTAAAAGAGCTACATACCGTGTTAAGTAGTGTTTGACGCGTGTTGCATGAGTTTCTGGGTCTCCAGGAGTTGAGGGAGGGCGTAGGAATCGCCAGGGGAGGGGCAGGGGAGGCAGGAGGAGGGGTGGGGTATAGCGCCGGCCCCAGCGGTCGGATCCCGGCGTGTTATACCTCGCCAAAAAGCTGCATTCAGCAGCTTTCAGACGGTGTATAATGCGCCGCGATCCGTTGCCGGGTCGTCGCGCTATGGGCCTGGGAAGCGCCCTGTGGCTGAGCACAGGTCGCTCCCCTGTGGCGTGGTGTCGTGTTCTCTCGGGATACGTACGGTATGCCTAAATAGGGCTGTCAGTAGGTACAGTGCGCAGAAGAAACGCAAGGATTCCGTCGAGAAATGGCGAAGATACAGCTGGCCCCCCTCCCCAGGCAGGGAGGGAGACAGCGCAGCCGCACCTCCACGGATCGGCACGCGTGTGGGCTCGTTTGAAAGCAGTATTAAACCGCCTTAGAACGCGCCCACTCGCGTCCGGATACGATGCGAAACGAAAGTGTCACACACCTTTTTCTCCGGCTACTAGGCCAGATTAAGCGCGAGCCTATAGTAGTAAGTACTGAATCGCGTAACGCCATACTTGGCACGATTATTCGCCTAAAGAATGCGAGCAATTAGCAAAAAGAACGAACCAATTTGGACGAGAATCGGGCGAGCTACAACCATCCGGGGGACCCCTACCTGGTCCCCCAGAGCCCACCTGCCAAATCCGGCCGGGTGCCAATTAAAAAAGCGCCCTGTAGATCGGAGGAGATTAGATCAGTGTGCCGCTGCCCGATTAGGGCGAGCTGATAAGAAAAGCGCCGTTATCTATACTGATAACAGGCCTCCGGCAGACCTCCTGCCCGATTTGGACGCCTCCTACCATATTGGGTGACAGTCCCGGAGGCCCCGGCGGGACAGTGAAACTTCATTGTCCCGGCCGGTCTAATTTGTATTGCGGTTATGACAAACAACCGGGAAGTGAAGTATCATTGCTACAACAGATGGTGATTCTTTCTTGATGCGGCGGGTACTCAGTGTACGACTTCGGCCTCTGGCAACGTCTGTCCCCTAGATATCATAGACGACTTCTCATCTTATGCATGGACCTTCCCTGTCCCCTCAAAGGCTCACTGCGCGCCCACTCTCCGCAACTTCATTGTTGCGCGTCGAGCCGAAGGTTGCCCCGTGCGCAAGATCGTCATGGACGGGGGGGAGTGTCTTACCGAGGAGATCAAAGCCGTCTGCCGCACTCTCGGTGTCGTTTGGGAGATCACCGCTCCGTACACCTCCGCACATAACGGCAAGGCTGAGCGCATACATTGCACCTTCTTAGGCAAGTCGCGCGCTATGCGTCTGTCCACTGGTGTCTGTCACGTCCCGTGCCACGCAGACGGAGGGACTCCGGCCGGACCTCCGGACGGATGTCCCGGACGGGATTCCTGCGGACCTCCTGGCGGACTTCCGTTACTTACTTATACGGTAGCGCTCTAGTCTTTTCCTTTAGTGACATCATATCTCTACTTATCAGTTTATCCTTTCTCTTGTCTTCGTCATTAGGCCTCGGAGTTCCGCAAGGTCCGAGGGCCTATGATGTAAGACCCTTTCCTTATCGATTAGGACTACTTAGTATAAATAGCCGAGCTGGTAGTAGCGTTTGCCTCAGTTCGGACACCTCGTTACTACTCGGCTCTCCTCGGTCTTCCTGTACTTCCCCGCAATACATCCCTCTCCCCTCCGCACCTCCGTTCCGTAACTCCGTCGGATCTCCGCTCTCACTCCGTCTCCTTGTCGGTGCCCTCTTGTAAATAGGGGACACTTGACGAGATCGCTCAGGGCGTTGCCAATAGCTTCGCCGAAGTCCCCACCCCCGTGTCGTAGCCGGACTCCGTCCGGAACTCCCGGAACTCCGTCTCCCTTCCGCCCGCCGTCTACGGCACGCGTCCTAACAGTGTCCCCGAGAACCGCAGGGACAAGTTCTACGTCACCGCCTGCTACCTCTCCAACTGCACGCCCTCTGCGTCATTGCCGCGAGGCGTTACGCCCTACGAGGCCTGGTTTGGTCATCCCCCGTCCCTGCGTCATCTTCGCGAGATCAGTTGCCGCGCATTCGTCCTCATCAACACTCACAATCCCAAACTTCGGCCACGCTCTTTCGAATGCGTTCTCATTGGCTACGGCCAAAACTCCAAAAGCTACCGTTGCTATCACGTTCCTACTCGTTGTGTACTCGAGTCTTACCACGTTTCCTTCATTGAATCTCACGAGTCCCCTCTCCTACCTCCCACGCCCCCTACTTCCGCATCTCCCTCTTTTCCCTCTTCCTCTTCCTCTCCCAATCTTGTTGACGATCCCTCTCCTTCTCCCATAGATACGGACTGGCCCGATGATCCTCCGTTTACCCCTACCGTGCCGCACACCTGCCCTGCGCCTCCTCCTTCCCTCCTTCCAGTCCCTCCTGCTCTGGCGCCTGCTCCGTCTGCTGTCGCGTCGCCCGTTTCCCAGGATCCCGTGACCGTTCCTCCTGCTGATGTCGAACCTCGCAGGTCCAGTCGTGTTCATGCTCCCTCTGAGCGCCGCGCAGCAGCCGAAGGTCTTCCCTACATCACAGCTCTGGAACGCGCTGTCGCAGAATGCAAGGCCAGCTCCGAACGTGTTCGTTCCGAGCGTGATGCACGTACTGCCGCCTGCTCAGCTACCGACTCCACCGCACTGTCCGACCTCGATCATGCTCTCGCCGCGACCCTCCAACTCGAGCATGACTACGCTGGGGACCCCACTTCCCTCAAGGAGGCGCTGTCGAGCGCCTTTTCACAGGAGTGGACGACCGCTCTCAAGGAGGAGTTCGCCTCCATCAAGGAGCTCGGCATCTACAAGCTCATCCCTCGTCATGCGGTCCCCTATGGTCGACGCATTATGCACGGTAAGCCCGTCTTCCGTTTGAAACGCGACGAGCATGGCAATCCCGTCCGCTTCAAGGCGCGCTGGGTCTGCAAGGGCTACGAGGCCGTCTGGGGCCAGGACTACAACAGGACTACCTCGCCTACAATGCGCATGGAATCTTTCCGGGTCCTCCTGGATCTTGCCGCCTCTCTCAACTGGGAGCTTCTCCAAGTCGACGTCAAGACGGCGTTCCTTTACGGTCTCCTTCCCAACCACGAAGTCTGCTACATGGAGCAGCCCCAGGGCTTTGAGGAGCCCGGGCGCGAGGACTGGGTCTGGGAGCTCCACAAGGGCCTCTATGGCATGCCTCAGGGCGGCCGTACGTGGAACCGTACTATGCACTCTCACCTCGTATCCGCAGGATTCACGCGCATCGACAGCGAGTACTGCATTTACTATCGCACGTCTCCGGAAGGCACCGTCATTACCGGCGTGCACGTCGACGACTTCCTCGCCATTGCGAGCAGTCCCGCTGCTGGCGCTATCTGGCTTCGAGGCGTCCTCGACGCGCTCGGGTACGCGCAAACCTCTGCGACTCCTCTCTGCATGGACAACCGCGGCGCTAAGAACCTCTGCGAGGACCCCTCCTTCCACGCGCGCACCAAACACATCGCTGTCAAGTGGCACATCATTCGCGACTACATGAACACAAATCAAATCCTTCCCCACTGGGTTCCCTCTGCAGACAACATCGCCGACATCTTCACCAAAGCTCTCACCGGCCCCGCCTTCACTCGCATTCGTGCGTGGCTCGGCCTGCGATGATTCCATGCGAGGAGGAGTCCTGACGGCGAGGAGGAGTCCTGTTGTCGAGGAGGAGTTCCCGACACCCGTTCTCGTATCTCACGGACACTTACGATACTTCACGGACACTTACGATACTTCACGGACACTTACGATACTTCACGGACACTTACGATACTTCACGAACACTTACAATACGTCTCGCTCATCCTACACCCCCATCCATCATTCTCATTTCCACGCGATACATCCCTTCATCCTATTCCGCGTCGAGGAGGAGTGTTAGAATCGGGTGTCCGGTGCACCGCGGTTCGGCTCCGGCATCCTCGCGTGGCAGTAGGCGCCCGTACTTAAACCTGCGCACCTCTCTTTCCTTATACCTCAGCTGGTTCCATTCCCGCTGAGGTATGTATTCCGTCTTACTCTACGATACCGTACACGGACTCACATTGTACCTAGAGAGCTCCGGCTGACCGGATATCAGGTACAATATAGCTGGTTCCATTCCCGCTGAGAGAGCTCCGGCTGACCGGATATCAGGATTCAACAACATGAAGGGACGTCAGTGAGATTGTGCTTTGAGGGAACCCACCTTGTCTCAGCCCAGACACCATGCACTGTGAAAAGCCCAACTACACGCTGAAGGTTGCGGTTCTGCTGTAAACTACAAGAGCACCCTGCCTCAAGGGCACCACAAACACCCTGATTGTTGGAGTGGATGAGAAATCGCATATCAGTGGTGCCATTGGCAACAACGTAGCAGACAGCGAGCTCGACCACCACCATCTCAGCCCAGCTGATATCCTGGCCCTCAGTATCCCAGCCGTCACGGAGCTTCCAGGTGTACCAGTGCTTATACCACAAGTCCAATGCCCTCAGAGGTGGACACATCAAGGAAGATTTTGTGTGCAGTCGAGATGGGTGGGACATATAGGGTGGAGCCACAGAAGGTGTCGGAGAGGTGGGCATGCCACCAGGTCACATCCGCCAGAGCAGCAGCCGAGATCTGATGACGATGAAAACCGACTTGTGAGGCCGGAAGCTGGCGCAGAGGTGATATAGTGCAGGAAGCCTCGAGCGGCCATCAGGGACAGCAAGAGAGCAGTGGTTGAGGGTGCCCACAACGACTTTGACATCCTTGCACGAGACAGCGGCCCCAGAGACCCACAGTGCAAGACAGGCAAGATACTTTGCCTTATTCTTTTCTGGGAGCTTGACAGTGCATGCTGGGATATTCCAGAGGAAGCCAATGTAGACAAAAGTCGACACAAAAGGGACATGCTTTCTCCAAGGACTTGGGGGGAGTGGGCCATTCCTGGCATGTACGATTGATGAGGTATGATGTTTTAACTAGACTCTACTTATTATATATGTTTCGTCATTTTTACAACTTCTGAAAGGTATATGGGTGCATGAAGGTGAATAACAGTGATAAGGAGTAAAAAATTTGCCAGCCTTCAAAACAATGATACATATAACATGCTCATAAGCTAATAAGAGGGTACTAGCACCTTCATGTGTGATGATCTGTCAATTCAGCCATGTAGTTGTATTCCGCTTTGAGATGGCTTTCCATTGATATATACAGTAACATGTCTATAGCAACCTAGTTAACCAGTCCGCAAAGGGTCAGAAGATGTGTGGCTTGGATGCACAATAGCAAAGAACCAGAGAACCATTGCTAGCACCTTCAAATCTGATTATTTCTCCTTAGAAATCATGTAGCTGCCGTCAGCTTATAGCAATATATAATATGCCCAAAGACACTTAGTCAACAAGCCTAGAAGGGGTGAGGACCCGAGTTCTCATCGACACAATAGTAGCTTCCTATTGGTACATCATATGTCCATATAAACTCAGTGAACAAGCTGGAAAGAGCTCATAAGTGTGTGTATGGGGCCTCAGAAATATTAGACAAAAGCAGTATGGATTTACATGGATTCCTTTAGGCCAGGTTCTGTCTCCTCATAGACTATGTGCTTGCACTCAGCTTATAAATAGCTCTCTGATGGTATATAACATGTCTATCAACAGCAAAGATTGCACCTACAGGTTAGAGGCTGTGTGTGTTCAGCTACAGACAGGTATAGAACAGCAAAAACATTCCTACCAGCTTCAAAAATGATGGTTTGGGTTAATCATCCATGTTGTTACATTCAGCTGAGAAGTAGCTCTTTACTGATATATAATTTGTCTCTACATGTTAAGGGGACAACTTTGTAAGGGCCAGAAGCTGAGTGTATATGGCAGGACACAAATAGTAGCATAGATCATGAGAAACCTTCACTAGCACCGACAGATCTGATTATTTCTTCCCAGGATGTATATAGCTGGATTGACTTCAAGAACAGCTTTCTAATGATATACAATATGCCCATAGACACTTCACAAAGAAGCCTGCAAGGGTTAGAAAGTGTATGTATCACTGAGTACAAAGGATAAAAAAGCCTGTACCAGTACCTCAAGTCTGACTACAGTAGCTCATTGATTATCTAGTTGCGTTCATCTTGAAAGCAGCTTCATGATGATATATAATACAACGGGAGTGCCCTTAGAAGGGGTCAGAAGCTGTGTAGGTTGCCGAGGACAGGCAAAAAAAAAATCTAAAGCTTTACTAGCCCCTCTTGCACTAATCCCCTGTTGCAACAAACCTTGTACTTGCATTGAGGTTAGGAATCACTTGTATCATGATATGCAATATGGTTATGACCATTTTGTGAACAAGCCTGTATGAAACCAGAACGTAAGCATATACAGTATGGTTGGGCACCCATACAGAAGACTAACAAGTTTGCAGTAGCACCTTCACACTTCATTAGATCCACTTATAAACTATCTACTTGCACTCTGGTTGAGAACAGCATTTTGATGATATATAACATGCCCATACGCAGCAAGAATTGCACCTACTCTGGTCACAAGCCTTGTATGTGTCTAGTGATAAGTAAAAACAGTGGAACCTGTACTAGCCCCATCAAGTCTAATTGTTTCTCCCCATCATTATTAGTACAATTGCAATCAGCTTAAGCACCACTTTCATATGGCATATAATAAGTCTGTAAACACTTCCCCAATAAGCCTGCAAGGGATCAGAAGCTGTGTATGTGGCTGAGCATCAGCCACAGCAAGTAACAAGATTATGTGTAAACAAGAACAGCAAAACCTCTACTAGCACTTTCAGTCATAAGTATCTCTCCTCATAAACTGCATTATTGCATTGACATTCATCACAGCTTTCTCATGGTATACATTTTGTCTATAAACACTCAGCATATGAGCACTGGATTGAGCTCCAATATAGCTTCCCAACAGTATATAACACGCCCACAAGCAGCCAGAAATGCACCAACCAGGGGACAAAGGTGTGTGTGTGGCTATAGATCACCGAGGACTTGCAAATCTATTACTACCACCTTCCAAGATGATGGTCTGTATTCAGTGCATGTTAACAATATACAATATATCTGTACACAAGTGTATATAGCTAGACAGAGACAATGGCAAAGAACAGGAAAACCTTTACTACGCCTTCAGATGTGATGAATTCTCCCCATAAAGTGACCTGGAGAATAGCTTTCTAGTCATGTATAACTGTCCATAGACATTTACTGAAGTCTTGGCATAAGCAACTATGAAGAACAAGATAATGTGTTGTAGTGTCTCAATAAATATTGACTAGTGCCTTGAAGGTTGGTAGCCACCACTCAGAAATCCCATGGTTGCATTCAGCCTGAGAACAGCTCTCTGATGGTATATAATATGCCCACAAACACTCAAAAAGACACTTACAAGCAGTCAGAAGGTGTGTATGTGACTACAGATAAATAGCAGTCAAGAGCAGTAAAATCTTCATTGGCACCTTCAGACCTGAGCATTTCTCCCTGTGAACTGTTCAGTTGAACTGATTTTGAAAATAGCTTTTTAACAATATATAGTATGTTCATAGGCACTTACTATACAATTACCTGTACCAGTACTTTTGAGGATCACTATACAAGCTCAATTATCATGTAGTTGCATTAAACTTGAAGACAGCATCCTAATGGTATAGAATATGGCCATAAGCTCCCAAGATTGCTACTAACAAAATGATCCACTACATACACCATGTAGTTAGAATCAGCTCAATTATTATAACTTTCAAATGACTTATGATGCACCTCTTAAGACTTTTTAAAGAGCCTGCAAGGGGTAAGTAACTGGGTGTATGACTAAGCACAAAGAATACTAATATCTGTACCAGCACTCATTATACTAAGTATACAACCTGTTTGATCATGTAGTTGCATTCAGCTCGAAGAGAGCTTTCTAATGATATATAATCTAGCATAAAGCATCTAGGAGTGCAACTACGAGGGGCCAGAAGCTGTGTATGCAGCTCAGTACAAGTAGAGATTAGCAAAACCTTTGCTAACACCTTCAGCACTGAGTACCTGTTGCAATTGAGCATGTAGTTGCATTCAGTGTGAGAAGAGCTTTCTAATGATATGCAACATGTTTGTGATCTTATAGTGAACAAGCCTTATAAGGGTCAGAACCTAATCTTATATAGCAGGGAACACACAGCAATGGAGAACAGGTGAATTTGTAGAAGTACCTTCATAGCTGATTAGATGCCCAATAAACAAAGTAGTTCCATCAAGCTTGATAATATATCTGTAATGATATATTGAGGCCCATAGACTGCTTCTACCAAGAGTCAGAAGCTATACTAGTGTCTATAGACAAGCAAAGAACAGAGAAACCTGTACCAGCACCTTCAGATCTGATGATCTATCAAAGTTAACCATGCAGTTGTATTCAGCTCTAGGACAGCTCCCTAATGATATGCAATAGGTCTATAGACACCTGGTAAACAAGCCTACAAAGGGACAAAGAACAAACAAACTGTCACTAGAGTCTTCAGATGTGATTATCTCTATTGATAAACCATGCAGCTGCATTCAGCTTGAGAATAGCTTTCCAATGATATATAATATGCGTGTAATAACAGTATATAATACAGCCATAAGCACCCAGGGATGCACCTACCCAGGGTCAGAAGCTGTGTATGTGGCTTTGAACTAGTGAAGATAGCGAAACCTGTACTAGCACCTCTAGCACTGATTATTTGTTGCAATCAACAATGCACTTGCATTCAGCTTGAAATCAGCTTTCTAGAGATATGCAATTTGTCTATGATCATATAGTTAACAAGCCTACAAGGGGCAAGAACCTGAGTATGTAATAGCTGAGCACACCAAACAATAAGGAACAGGTGAATTTGTAGTAGCACCTTCTTACCTGATTAGACACTCTCATAAACCATGCAGTTGCATTGAGCTTGAAAATGGATTTCTGATTGTATATAATACACCCATAAGCTGTTAGAACTTGTTCTGTAATGGCCAGAAGCTATGCTAGTGCCTAGAGACAAGCAAAGAATAGAAGAGCCTGTACCAGCACCTGCAAACCTGATGATCTGTGATAATAAACTATGCAGTTGTATTCAGCTTAAGAATAGCTTCCTAATGATATGCAACATGTCTATAGACACCTGGTAAACAAGTCTACAAAGAGGCAAAGAATAAGAAAACCATTATTAGCACCTTCAGATCGACTTATATCTCTTCACAGACCATGAAGCTGTATTGGGCTTGAGAATAGCTTTCTAATGGTATATAATATGCCTATAAACACTTAGTAAACAAGCCTAGAATGGGCCAGGAGCTGTGTGTGGCTGCTTGAAGTTGAGGACAAACAAAGGTAAAGAACGTGTCGCGCCGCATCAATTACGTAAGCGCCCGTACAAACACGACCAAATCTTCTGGCACGATCCCAGGTTTCTGGGATCGTGCCACAAGACTTGGTCGTGTTTGGTCGGGCGCCTATTGGCCGGGCGGGCTCTGGCCACGGGTTGGGCGTCTTTTTGAGTGCAGCAGGGAGATGGCTGTGCCCCCGGGCCATTACTACACGATATAGGACATATTATATATCGTTAGAAAGCTGCTTTCAAGCCGGATCTAACGGTACTAATGCCGCGCTTATACGATAACAACTACGGTCATAATTCGCGATTTACTCACTCTTATAAGTCTATTCAGTGGTAAGTTGGCTCTTTCCACACTTTGTGCATAACAAAACAGGACATTATATAGACCATTGTGAAGCTGCTTTCAAGCGGAATCTAATGGTATCAATAGCGTGCTGATAGGATAAGAGCTGCCTCCATAATCTGCTTTTCACTTCTGGCCTAGTGCAACAGCAACTACTGGACTCAGAAACTGTGATTTACTAGAGTTGAGACACTATTATGGTGCTCTTTCTTGCTAATGATGATGATGGTATATATGGCTCACATTCAGTCTTCACAAGAATCCTTTAACAGCGCACTATCATAAGACATGTGCTGTTTGTTGCCTCACAGTGAGCTCATGCTCTTCTGCCTTTTGGATCCAATTGCACTTCTGTCATCACTGTATTCCTGTCCCAAGCTTCCTATATCTGCTAGTCAAAGTGCATGCACATTGTTGACACACTACACTAACACTCAGAGATGGAATGTGTGCTGCATTGCACACCCAGAGTGCGAGCTGCAGAGCTAGGGTTACATAGGCGCCCGAGCAATGCATTACAAAGAGCATTGAAGTGAGTAAGCGCTGTGAGCTAGGCGGTCTACAATCCTAACCCTAAAATTTCTAATGAAAACAACCCCTAACCCCAGTGTTTGTAGTGTTTGTGGCAGTGCAAAATGCTTACTTTTGCATTTTGGAGTTCCAATTTTTACGTTCCCACGGGGTCTTGTAGAATTAGCCGAGGTGCGGAAGCTCGCTGCATAATAAACGATTTCTTTGTTCCTCATCAATTGTAACCACGGCCATCCAAGACGATTGGCGATGCTGAAGATAAGCGACCCGTCAAAGGGGTAGATGTAGGAGCCGTCACCGAGGGTTGCAGAGGGGTACCAGAAGAACACAAAGTCATCAACCCATTTGAGCAAGTCAGGCACCCCATGGAACTTGAAGATGCGCACCACACTGTCGCCAGTGCGACCGAAGACGCTGCTGGAGCTGCAGCCACAGATGGCAGCACAGTGGTCGACAAATACAAGGGCATTCCACATGATGACAACGTGATTTCGATGGTCTGGGCACACAGGCATGGTGCAGTACGCGATCTCAACATTGTTGACAGAGGCCTGCGTGCAGGGAGGGGCATTATCATGATCAGTCTTGGCTGAGTGCACATCAGAAACCTAGACATGCATAGGTGAGGTGCACTTACTAGCCTGCTCCCCTTGTGCAGCCAGGGCAAGGTTGAGTTGCATGGCAGGGAAATATTAGTTCCCAGAGATCGTGACCTGGGGATGGCCTCCACCCACTGCCACAGCAGTTCAGCTTCCTGGTGGAGACTGAGCTCCCTTGCCTGCACGGCAATGGCAGCATCTTATATGTTAGCCATGCAGGAGGACATGAGTGTGCTGAACATATCTGAGTGAGCTCCTTATGCAGGCGCTGGTGTTCCGTCAGCTCCCCATTCTTAATCTTGTTGCAGACCATGGGCTAGGTGAGTTGCTTGGCCTTCTGATCACTGAGGGTGAGGAGATACGCTCGATGTCCATTCTTGAGAGACTTGGCCTTGTCGCTCTGTTCCCAGAATACCCCTCCCTTCTGGGGCTTCTGCTGGCCACACAGACCGAGGACAGTGTCACGGACCTGCATGAAGTGAGAGTGTGATGCTGCAGAGAAGCATTCCCTGGAGAGGGTTAGACAAAACAATGAGGGTTGTGAGTAGACTTACTGAGGTATGACTACGACCTGCACCTTGTCCTCCTCCTCCCGACCTGACTAGTTCTTGCAACGTGCAATGAGGCAGTCTCTCGGCTTCAGCAGGAAGTAGCCTGAGAGATGTGAGAGTAGACCGTCTCAGTAATAATAAGACGAAGCACTTACCAGCGACCTGGATGCCGCTTGGGGTGCCTTGAGGGATATGCACCTGATTGAGGTAATCCTTGAGTGACTTGCGAGCATCCTCAGTATCGTCCATGACGACGATGTAGGTACTGCCTTTGAACGTACCAAAGTCGGGCTCAAGGGTATGGCTGGGGACTTTGTAGATATCTGGAAGGCACTCCAGGTGCTGTGGGAGGTCAATCGGGACCACGTCTGGGAACAGTCAGAGTGAGCATCAACTCATGGTACAGAAGAAATGGATATACCGGGGGGAAGAGGTGAGATTGGGGGCTTATTGGGCATTTCAGTGGCTTTGCGAAGATTTCTTGGTGATTTGAAGTCAGAATCTGGTAGTTTTGGACTGAGAGAACAAGAGTTGGTAGGAAAGGAGGCCGTAGATGGTGAGCAAGAGACTCCAAGGAAGATATGAAGCAAACATTTGCTTTGTCTCTCCCTTGTACTGCACCTCTCTTGCTGTCCTTCTTCATCCTGGCAGCTCCTACCTTTGCTCTTCATGCAAGACACCCCTACCCTGCTGTCCTCACCAGCTCTCCAAGACTGAGCCCGTTGATCTGGTCCTCAACCGCACCAGCAGCTGTCAGTGACAAAGACAGTGAGGGCATAGATGACAAAGGCAGCAAGGGTGACAAGGAGGGCGAGGATGAGAGTGACGAGTAGGGCGTGAACGATGAGGAGAGCGAGGGTGAGGGCAGCAAGGAGAGCAAGGGCACTGACAATGAGGAAAGCCAGGGCGATGAAGAAGGCGAGGGCCATGATGACAGCAAGGTAGGCCCATGTCTTGGATACCAGCTATTCATTGTGGAATGCACTAACTTGGGGGGAGTGGGCCATTCCTGGCATGTACGATTGATGAGCCATGAGATGGGTGTCAATTGTCTATATGAGATATATATTACTAGAGTCAACTCCTTATAATTTCTTACAACTTCTGAAAACACATATTTCCATGCAAGAGCTAGATTGTAAATATGTATCATCCTCAAAAATGACTGGTAGTTAGTGATAAAGTGCTTCATGAAGCTGTTGTGTGGTGCTATATCTTTGTAACTTGAACTCCCATTCATAAAAATTGTATCTGTTCTAAGTCTTAGAGGAGTTGTGATTGCATCGGCTCGAAGAGAGCACTGACATTATATATTATAAGTCTATCCATTGAGGCTAAGCATGGAGTTTGCAGCTATCACAGTAACAGAGTAGGGTGCAAGGTGCTTTACTGACAGTAAGTGCTCCATGAACTGTACCTCTATGTCTTTGTATGTCTACTTCAGCTTTCTTCTTGGAAAGTGGTCATTCTAATACTCACTGTGAGCATGGCTATATTGATGTGCAATAGCTATTTCTGCCTCCTAGTATGCTCGATCTTGCATATGATCAGAATTTGTAATACTGAGAGGTCAAAGGAGTTAGGGACAAGGGATAATGACCCCTTACTAGCACCTTGAACACTGGTCTACCTCCCTCCCTTTAATAGCCCTTTGGGTACATTCAGCTTGAAGATTGCTTGCTGATGGTATATAACATCCTCAATGAACACCCAGGAACAAGACCTCTACAAGTGGTCAAAAGCTGTGTATGTGACAGGGAATAAACAACAGAAAAGAACAAGACCATCTGTACTGGCACCTTCGACCCAATTATCTCTCCTCATACCTGATCATCTCTCTTATACACAGTGTAGCTGTATTCAGCCCAAGAAGCACCTTCAAATAAGACCATCTCTCCTGATAGAGTGCATGGTTTCAGCATAGAAATGGCTTCCTGGTAGTGCTAATAGTTCATAATATGTCCAGGAAACACAGTAAACAAGATTGCAAGGGGTTAGAAGCTGTGTGTTTGACTAGAGATCAGTAAAAAAGCAAAGCCATCATCACCACACTTGTTGTATTTAGCCAGGAAATATTAGCTCTTTTATGGTATATAACTTGTCTATACAGACAAAGGAAACAAGCCTTGAAACAAGACTGTGAGGGCCAGAAGCTGAGTGTATTTTGCTAGCCACAAAGAACAATAGAGAACACATGAATTTGCAGTAGCGTCTTCAGACCTAGTCATTTATTTTTTCATGATGTAAGTAGCTAGATTGATGTTGAGAGTAGCATTCTGACAATATATGTTATTCCTATGGGCATTTACTGAAGAAGGCTGCAAGATGTTGAAAAGTGTGTATGTGACTGACCACAAAGGATACAAAAAGCTTCCAGTACCTCTACATCTAGCACTTTCACTTATCAAGTATCTCTCCTCATATGCTGCTTGATTGCATTCAGCTTCTTCATAGTTTTCTCATGATATACATTTTGTCTCTATAAACACTTAGTGAATGAGCACTTGCGTTGAGCTACAGTATAGCTTTCTGAGGGTATTTAACACACTTATAAGCAGCAGAAATGCACAAACCAGGGGTCAAAGGGGTGTGTGTCACTATAGACAAGTGAGGAATTGCAGACCTGTTACTACCACCTTCAGAGATGATGATCTCTCACAATCAACCATGTAGTTGTATTTGAATTCAGCAAAAAAGTAGCTTCTAAATGGTATGCAATATATATGTACATGCTAATGAAACAAGCCTGTAAGAACCAGAAGCTAGTGTATTGTATATATCTGGGAAATGACAATGATAAAGAACAGGAAAACTTTCACTAGCACCTTGAGATGTGATGATTTCTCCCCATAGAGTATGTAGCTGAATTCATTTTGAGAACAGCTTTCTAGTCATATATAAATGCCCACAGACATTTACTAAAGAAGTCTGCAAGGGTCCAGAAGCTATGTGCATTGCTTGGTATAGGCAACCATGAAGAATAACACAATCTGTACTAGTCTCTGAATAATTATTGACTAGTCCTTTAAAGGGTGGTAGCCACCACTCAGAATCCCCATGGTTGCAATTAGCTTGAGAAGAGCTTTCTGATGGTATATAATATGCACGCCAGCACCTAGGAAGACACTTATAAGCAGTCATAAGGTGTATATGTGGCTACAGGTATATAGCAGTCAAGAGCAGCAAAAGCTCTACCAGCCCCTTCATAGCTCAACTCCACCACATATGTCACCTTGTATCAGCTCAATAATAGCATTGAAATGACTCATGATATGCTTTTTAAGACTTTCTAGAGAAGCCTGCAAGAGGTGAGTAACTGTGTGTATGACTGAGCACAAAGAATATATATACCTGTATCAGTACATATTATACTAACTATACAGCCTCATAAAGTATTTAGTTGGATTGAATTTGCAAACAGCTTCATAATGGTATATAATAGAGCCATAAGCACCCAGGAAGGCACCTATCAGGGCTTAGATTGTATATATGGACTAGGATGAGTGAACCTGTGCTAGCACCTCTAGTACTGATGATTTGCTGCAATTCATGATGCACTTGCATTCAGCTTGAGAGCAGGTTTCTAAAAATATGCAATTTGCCTATAATTATATAGTAAGCAAGTCTAATAGGGACCAGAAGCTAATATTATATAGCAGATATTGCACAACAATGAAGAACAGATGAATCTGTAGAAGTACCTTCATAGCTGATTAGATGCCCAATAAACCAAGTAGTTGCATTAAGCTTTGAAATATGTCTCCAATGATATATAATAGGCCCATAGACTTCTTCTACCAAGGATCAAAAGCTATGCTAGTGTCTAGAGACAAGCAAAGAACAGAAAACCCTGTGCCAGCTCCTTCAAATCTGTTGATCTGTCAAAGTTAACCATGTAGTTGTATTCAGGTCTAGAATAGCTCCCTAAAGATATGCAATATGTCTATAGATACCTGGTAAATCAGCCTACAAAGGGACAAAGAACAAACAAACTGTCACTAGAGTCTTGAGATGTGATTATTTCTATTGATAGACCATGCAGCTGCATTCAGCTTGAGAATAGCTTTCTAAGGATATATAATATGCCCATAATAAAAGTATATTATACAGCCATAAGCAGCCAGGAATGCACCTACCAGGTGTCAGAAGCTGTGTATGTGGCTTAGAACTAGTGAAGATAGCAGAACCTGTACTAGCACCTCTAGCACTGATTTTTTGTTGCAATTAACAATGCACTTGCATTCAGCTTGAAATCAGCTTTCTAAAGATATGCAATTTATCTATAATCATATAGTGAACAAGCCTACAAGGGGCTAGAACCTGAGTATGTACAGCTGGGCACACAAAACAATAAAGAACAGGTGAATTTGTAGTAGCACCTGCATACCTGATGACACACTCTCATAAACCATGCAGTTGCATTGAGCTTGAGGAAAAATTTCTGATGATATATAATACACCCATAAGCTGCTAGGACTTCTTCTAAGAAGAAGGGCCAGAAGCTATGCTAGTGTCTAGGGACAAGTAAAGAACAGAAGAAGCTGTACCAGCACCTTCATATGTGATGATCTGTAATCATAAACCATGCAGCTGTATTCAGCTTGAGAATAGCTTTCCAATGATATATGACATGTCCATAAACACCTGGTCAACAAGCCTAGAAAGAGCCAGAGGCTGTGTGTTTATGGATGGCCACAGATAACAATAAAGAAGAAGACCTCTACTGGCAGCTTCAGAACTGTTAACCAGTCATGCAGCTTATAGAGCTGATTGAGGGCTTCCTAATGGTATATATCATGTGTATATATGCTCAAGTCATGGCTCTGTGTGGAAGAAACCAGACATTCTACAGCTGTATTGCCTTCACAACGTTTTTGGTGGCAGTGCAAGGTGCTTATAGTGTATAGCATCTAATAGAGCTTGATGAGAGCTTTCTGACGGTATATAATGCATGTCTATACGATAAGAAACAGGCCGACAAATTGCAAAACAGTGAGGAAGTGGCTGAAGAAGGGCTTGATTTTTCCAAGTCCCCTGGGCGCTTGCCGCTGCACCGCGAATCCGCGGTGCAGCGGCAGGCGCCCGAGGGACTTCAAATTCTCGCGTTTGGGCGCGTATTTTCGTTCTCCTTTGGGCAACTGTTTCCGCTCTTTTCTCTTGCATTTCTTGAGATATGTAGGGGTGTTACATGTCATTTTAAAGCTGCTTTTGAGCTGAATACAATGGTGCTATTGGATTAATGAAATGGCTACATGCTAAACGCCAGTAAGCCAAATACTGATCCCAGAATTGGAATTTGCAGGCTCTCTAGCACCTGAAGTATTGAAGCATATCATATGTATCATATACCATTTGAAAGCTCCATTTAGGGGCTATGATCCGAGATTGTTTGGGAAGAGCTATGGTATAAGTATGGTCCTGTAGCTCTCAATAGCAGCTCTCTGATGATATATGATATGTGCAGAACGGATTAAAATTGGGCTCAAAAATTGAGAAATGCTGAAAAAAAAACTGGCTGAACTTTTGGGTGATTTTTACTAAGTCCCTTGGGTACTTGTCATGCCTCGTCTCAGACTGGGCACGACAAGCGCCCAAGGGACTTCAAATTCTGGCGTTTTGGGTGCCTATTTGGTGGTCACAACAGGCCCTGGAGTTTGAAACAAAATGCCCAATTCTGGGTGTCCATGTGATCCAAACCAAGCCAAATGGGGCTCATTTGGGAGCTGCTGAAGAGCTCTACAAGATGATGTGGTTTATAATGTGCTATAGTATTGTAGTATATCATTCAATTCACCTTTTTGTGCAACATTCAGTAACTAACAAAAGGAGAAGTTGTTGCTCTGAGGTGTCCCTTTCAATTACAATCACATGAAACTGTTCATACAGGGTCTCTTTGGTTTCTCATAACTCCTTGAGGGTAGTGCACTATACATGTGGCACTGTGACAGCAGTCCAAGAGTGATCTTATAATCATGTGATGCCTACAAGTCTTGAGGCAGTTAGGGTTACACAGGCGCCCATTGCAGGCATACACATGGTGTTGAAGTGTGTAAGTGCTGCAGTGTATGTGGACTACATTCCTAACCCTAAACTTTGTAATGAAAGTTGACCCTAACCCTAGGTTTTGTATTGGATGTGGCAGTGCAAAGCTGTGCAAAATTCTTACTCAAACCTTTCGGAGTGTCAACATATCTTCCCACGGGGATCAATAGACGTAACACGATTTGGCTGGAAGCTCGCTGCATAATAAACGATTTCTTCGTTCCTCATCAATCGTAATTCTTCCAGTTGCCTGCATGCCTGTACGCTTGTACACCTGCCACAGCCTCCTGCCCACCTGCGTGTAAGCCTGTACGCCCACCCACACCCCTGCACACCACCCCTGCACACCACCCCTGCACGCCACCCCCGCAAGCCACATCTGCATGCCTGCATGGGCGAAGGCTAGAGGAGGGCACAGACAACAAGGAGGGCATGGACAACAAAGAGGGCATGGACAACGAAGAGGGTGCAGACAACAAGGAGGGTGCAGACAACAAGGAGGGCACGGATGATGAGGAGAGTGAGGGTGACGTGGCCCACACCCCTGCATGCCATGCCCACCAGCACGCCTGCCCGCCAGCATGCCCACATGCCAGCATGCCTGCCCGCCTGTATGCCTGTACACCAGCACATCTGTATGCCCACACGCCCGCACACCTGCACCATCGGCTGCAAAGACCAGCCTCTCACCATTAAATTGAAGGCCAACCCCCTGCTTGTCACATACAACACCCCAGCCACACAGACACCCCTTCCCCGCTCAGCACTGCATATGGTGAGTACTCTGGCCCCTTTGCACGGTATGCGACTGATCATTCATTCCACAACTTGTTTGCTCGGCTGGTGCTCAAGTCCCACTCCTTCAATGTCAGCACATCCCACTTGTCACGTACAAGGCTTGCAGCACGATAACCCCTTCCCCACTGGAACACCCCCCCCCCCCCCCCAGCTGTTAAAACCTAGATCCCAAGTGTAAGACTCAGATGGTGGTGATACCAACTGTATTCTCCGTACCTAGATCCCGAGCGTAAGACTAGGTACAGTGTCAGTATCGTAACGTAGCAAGCGGGGGGAATAGCAATCTCACCTCAGATGGTGGTGGTACCAACTGAGTTTCGAGTTCGGAATGTGATGGACGTTAAGTGCGGGCGCTAGTGTAGCTTATGTAATGTCCCAATGCGGACGACCTCGACAGCGCGATGTCGCGCAGCGTCCGGTCTCGTCGAGGTGGCGACGGAGAGAGAGACTTATCGACTCGGGGTCGATATGTGGTGATGGTGTGGTGAGGGAGGGTGTTATAGGATGTGCAACCTCGATAAGAGTCGAGCTTGCCGCAAAGCTTGTGGGTTTTCGATCTTTTCCAACAGAGGCTTTGCCGAGTTCGTACACCTGACAGTTGTAACCGTCGGATTTGGAACTGATTGAATGCCTAAGTATGGACACAGATACCTAATAGTAGGTCTGTGGTGAATAGAAGTCTCTTACGGAGAGTGCTTCTATTCCCTGAGTGCTGGTCTAACCCTTATCCTAACCTCGCAGAGAGATTTCGGGCAGAGTTTCCCCTTATATGTCTGAGTGGTGTGTGGTCCTGTCTTGTCTGCTGATGATCGAGGGCTCGTCCTCTGATCCGATGCGTCCAGATCCTATGTCCTGACGCTACTTGCAATCTACTTCTCTGCCTCTGTGGCCTAAGTAAAATTGCCTCGGTAGTGATGAATTAACTGTTTAACTCTATCACTATAGTAGCTATGCTTGCTGAATGAAGTCCCTGTGACTTCACTTGCTGACTGGCTGATGACTTGCTTGGTACCTTAGTTCTGACCTTGATGTGTTGTCTTGCTGCTATTCCTTCGTATTCATTATATTCTCTTTTTTATGTCTGGCACCTCTCATCAGCCCAGTATTTATACTGTTCTGAGAGTGTGCTGAGTAATGTACAGTACAAACAAGGGTAAACAAGTAATTTGAAATAGTAGCCCCTATCTCTCACTCATCCTGACCTATTTCTGACTCATCTCAACCCCTATTCCTGTCATCCTTCGTAATTGGAGCTTTCTGATTCGTCGAAGCTTGAGTGTGAGTCGTGCTGAGTCATTTTGACTCATGCTCGGCGTGACTAGTGTGGGCTCGGCAATGACTCATACTGACTCATATGGGCCTAGGCTGGCCTAGGCTGGTCTGTCATGATTGCTTGAGAAATCATGCATCCTTCCCTGCCTGGCTCACATTTCATTCTATGGTGCATCTAGTATCTTCTGTACTCTCTTGAGCATCTGCTGCATCTCTGAGAACTCTGATTCAGGTTCTAGTAAATCCTTTATCATGTTCCTAGACCATCTATGAAGGTTCCTGACTAGGCAGAGGTAATCTTGACTGATAGAAAGAGGCACCCTGTTTCAAATTTGAGCACATATTGGGTTTCTGAACCAGGCCAGGAGTTGTTCGAGTGTTGATTGAGGCTGGAGGAGGGCACGATGGTATTGTGAGGCAGGTACTATTAGGAACTCAATATGACAACACGCTTGGGGTGTGGTTTTGCATTCTCTGATGTCTGAGTCTGCACGTGCCGCCTTAGATAATTCCAAAGTGATCAGACTGGTGCTTCTGGTTGTTTGCCTCATTGGGCTGGTTGGTCATGTCCAAGTACCAATCCACTTTGGTGCTTGACATCCGCCCCACAGTTCCACGGCCGTCCCCGGTCGTACCTTTTCATACTCTACTATTCTGAGTTTGTTGGCTTCTGGTTCGATATCCAATTGGCTCGTCATCGTCTTCACTGTCATATTCTGACGGGTATCCTGGGGCATCTTCCTCAAAACTCTCCCAGTCTGGCTCTTCATTTTCTTCATCTATAGGCTCTGTGATCTGCTGTCTCGGTGCTCCTACAGCATCTATTGGATCTGCTGCTAAATTCTCAAGATTGTCGTGTGATGGGTGGTAAGCAAGCAACCGAAATGCTGCAATGCTTTCTCTTGAGACATCACCATTCAGCTCCTTCACAACGTAGGATCCATTTTGTGTCTGTCTAATGACTTGGTATGGTCCTAGGTAGCGTGGTTTGTGCTTTCTGTTCATTTCCCGCTCAATAGCAGTATTCCGTATAAGCACTAGATCACCCTCTTGGAATGCAGCTCGCTGAAGCCTGTGTGAAAACTTCTTCTCAAACTGTTCCTTTGAGTTAAGCCGTGTTTTGCGAAGGACATCTGCTGCCTGTGCAACATCTGCTGGTCTCTTTTGTAGCTGACGGATGCGTAATGCAAGCAGGTCAGCATGCGTCATATTACTCCTGAACCCCTCGACCATAAAGGTGGCCTCTCGTAGGTCCATCGGTAATGCTGGGTGTACTCCATGCAATAGGTAGTAAGGGCTATATCCAGTGGATCTTAGGCCTTGACTAATGCTTTCCTAAGAATGAAATGGCCTCGTTCTACGACTCTGTTCGCTTTTGAGTTATATGGAGAAATGCGGATATGATGAACACCATATTTCTTCATGAGTATCTCAAATGCTCCCTTTGTCTCTGACCCATTATCTGTGACAACAACTTCAACTGCACCATATCGGCAGATTATCTGTTCCCAAAAGAATCTGGCGACTTCCTTTGCGGATGCACTACGTAATGCTCTTCCTTCTGTGACTCCCGAGAGATCATCACGACATGCAACTATGCACGTGTGTCCATGAGCATGTGGCATGAACATAATGTCCATATAGACCTTGAGGAAGAGGTCCACAGGTGTCGAGATAATAAGTGGAACCTCAACCTTTTTTATGCTTTGGATCTGACACTCCCGACAGGAACGAACATGGTGTCGAACATCCGTATGATAGAACGGCCAGAAGAAGCGCAGGCGGATAGTCTCAAAAGTGGCCTGCTCTCCTCTGTGTCCTAGATGCTTGTGTGCTTCTTCGAGAATTCTCTGTCTCTCCTTGATATCTAGCACAACTCTAGCTGGCATGCGTTGATCAAACCGCTTATACAACAATCCCTCCTTAACAAAGTACCGCTGGCACTTCTTTAGGAACTTGTATCTGGCTGCCGGAGTAGAGACTTCTGGCACTTCTGAGGTCTGTAGAAAATGCAGAATCTTCCTCAAGGTATGATCTTGGCTAGTATCATTTGTTAAGAGGACTTGAGCTTCTCTTATAGCTGAATCAGAATTCATAGGCTCATATGGTGCCCTAACTTCCTCAGTCACACTAGTGAACAATGCAATATTGTCCAGCCAGTCATCTCCATCATCATCTTCTATCTCTTCTTCTTCACCAAGGGGACGTCGGGACAAGGCATCAGGTCCCTTGTGCTGAGCTGCCGGTACGTGAATTAACTTGAAATCAAACATTAAGATCCCTTGGATCCATCGGTTGATTGTAGCATTCGGCTGCAAATCGGGCTCATTGAGCATCCCCTTGATATACTTGGCATCAACTTCTACGTGAAGAGTTTTTACCCCAACTAGGTAAAGTCTCCACCGTCGTAAGGCTCGATATAACCCATACAACTCCAGTTTTGGCTGACTGTAGTTGGACTCTGTCTCGTTCATAGGTAGCGATCCATAACGAGCGGGCCTTCGGTGCCCTTCCTCATCAATCTGCGAAAGGATAAAGCCAACTGCATACTTGCTCGAGTCTACAGAGAGTATAACTGGGTTGGATGATGTGTAGTCTATTGGTCGCAAGGCTGGAGCAGAGGCAACTAGCTCTTTTAGCTCCTCAAATGCCTTATGATGTCGCTCATCCCAGTTAAACTCTGCTTTCTGCAATGTCAACTCTCGAAGTGGACGGACTTTCTCGGAGAAATCCTTGATCCAAATCCGCACTGTACCACATAGTCCAATAAACCCCCGGACTTCCTTAACTGTCTTAGGAACTGGCCAGTTACGAATTTTATCCACTTTTCCATCCTCTGGTACTCGTCCTGCTGGTGTACACTTCTGTCCAACAATTACAACCTCAGGTTGGCAGATCTGTGCCTTCACTCCTGAGAAAGTAATACCAGCATGACCGACTCGATGTAGGATACGGTGTACATCCTGAGCATGTTCCCAGATGAATCTCCGAATGCCTGGATTCTCTTTCAGAACCTCGGGCTGACCGTTTTTGTCTAGATATTGTGTTGACGGCCCCTTAATCGGAAGATCATCTATGAAAACATTAGCGACATGGGGAATTTCATCTTGCAAGATGAAAGTCATGCATGCCTGGAATTCTGCAGGAGAATTGGTGAACCCCATAGGCATTGAGGTAATTCTCAACAACCCTAATGGTGATTGAAATGCTGTCATGTCTCTGCTAATAGGATCTAGCTTCCTGGCATCAAATGCCCAGAACAGATCTAATACCGTATAGCATTGCCGACCCGCAAATGGTTCCACAAAGTCATCAAGAGTGGGTGGCAGTCCCGCATCTCGAATTGTGATAGCATTCAGTGACTGAAGATCATGGACAAGGCGTAGCTTTCCATTTTTCTTCAAGACACAGAACCACTTGGAGCGATAAGACGACTGTGACCGCTCGTAGACTCCCGCTTCAATTTTTGAGCGCAATAGCTCAATAACCTGCTCTCGAATTCCAGGAGGAATCGGAATATTCTTGTCTTCCCAAGGGACGTGTGGGATGGTAGGAATTATATATGGAGAGAAGTACGCTTCTCTGAATGTCCCTCGGTCTGATTCCTCGAAGGCTAGAACCTTCTCGTTGAGACTGAAGATATGCTGAAACAACTTCTCCTCCTCAGGCCATAAGAACCCATCAGAGTTGATCTTCAGCCCATCCATGCGCTCCTGCGTCAGCTTTATGCTTGGTACAAACTCGGGTGGATGACATGTAAGCGGTGGTAAGCTGTCCAAAGGATCTTCGGGGAATTGACGAGTTACTCGCGCATCCTCAGGGAAGACTCCTGGAACTGGTTTCACTCTCCGAGCAACAGGCTTGTATGCTCCGTATACTCTTGCATGTCCTTGTTCACTTCTTCCTTCATCTCTCTCTTGCGCAATTTTCTCGTGATTGGTTGAGTCGACTAGTTCAATCAGAGGTAGTCTATCCTCTGGTTCAATCAGCGGCATTGTGTGGGGTGGTAGTAGTGCAGTAGCAGTGGTTTGTGATAAAGCGGAACCTTCGTATTTGAAGTTCGGCAGCGCCAGTTTAACCTCGTAGCAAGGACGACCACATGCATATATCCACAATGACACACATTTGAACTATGCCTACTTCTGGGATACAGCGGCAAAGCTACTGATCGTGTCCTCGGTTACTACACGGCGCAATTGCAACTTGTAGCAGAACGGGCGGAGATAGGAGGGGGGCAGCGGCGGGCGTACATCATTTGGGGACAGGAGGCAACACGTACGAAGTACCAATCGAGCGGCTCGTACCAGGTATCCTGCTATTCCTCCCAGTTTCCGATACCGCGCGGCTAGGCATACCCGTTTCTCCGGCTCCTCTACTCCTCGGACTTCCAGAAGGATCCAATCTTGCTGAAACAGAATGGGACGTATGACTTCACCGTGGAAGTCGCGGATACTGCGGGCGGTGGTGGCTTCACGAAGGATGACGTGGGATCGGAGATGGATGTTGTGGTCGTCGGAACCACCGTCGTAGAGGAAAATGGTATAGCCGGCCATTGCAAAGACATTGTACGTCCGCGTAGTGATGGCAGTGGTAGAGCGCGATGTGTTCGTGGTGTTCATTTTGTTATAGTGGTGATGTGCGCGACGTGAGCGTTGTGCTGCCTACGCGGGCGCACTTGACGTGATATGCTGCACGTGATAATATCCCACACATAAGCGCCGATGTTCAAAACCGTCTTCGCTGGCTGTTTTTAGTGCCTCCTACGTCGATTCATTCCTAGACTCTAGTCGTGTCTCTCCGTTGCAATGGCTGTGTCCTTCTGTAGCTCGATTTCGGGCCTCACAGTCAGTGTCTACCATTGCGATGGATGGATGCGACGTGATTTTGGTGATGTATTGATGATTCTTGCCGCATCCGTCCTGCTCGCCCCACAGTCTTGATTACAACTGTGGTTGGAATAGCCTGTCGCGGGCACTTCCTGTTCCAAAAGTAGGCCTGCGTGCCTCACGACGCTCCGCATACTGCTTTTGTTTTGCTTTTGTAATCATCCGCATTATAACCGCGGGGCGTGATTTTGACTTGTCCTTCCGTTTCTTGGTGAGAAATTGTGCAGCCCTTCTTCGCCGCTTCTTCTCATTCTCCTCAATATCCTGAATCTTCTTCTCCAGCTTCTTATTCTTCATATCAGGAGTAAGAACTGGTCTTGTACTGGCTCAGTAGCTGTACCTTCAACTCTAGAGTATACTTAGGCACTATATACTTGGGCGTGTCTACTTAACTCCAAGTATGCAATGCTTAGTTTCTCTGAACTGGGGTGTCTACCTGTCCAGTGCCAAATTACAGCCCTTATATATCTCCCAATAACCCCTATCTTGGCTCTGAGTCATACTCCTAGATGACTCAGGGGCTTGTCTGACTCATGCTGTATTTTTCCAGATTTTTCTAGGCTGTTCTATGGTGCTGTGCGCTTAGTCACCGCTACTTTTGTACAGTGGCAAAATCGGTGGGCCATCGACCATAGAATAGGGTTAAATTAGCGCCTAGGCATTAGGCAGGCCGCGACGGTTCGCACTGTACGATCACTACGCATAATCCAGTATCCACATCCCTCTTCATGCCTCGACAAACGAATACAAAGAAAGCGAGAACAATCTCTATCGCTCGCGCGCAGGCTGCAAAGCTGTCGAGGCTGCAAACTCCTCCCACACCTCTCAGATCAAGCACTCCCGAAGTCGAAGCCGGCAGCGGGCCTTCCCAGGCTGATGAGAATGCGAGCGCAGCCGAGCCTCTGAAGCCCATCGAGCCACCTGAGCCCATTGTGATCGATCTGGAGAGTGAGAGTGATGGTGACAATCCCGGGAAGTGCACGAGTTGGAAAGGCGGAGTGAATGCTGAGGACCGCTCTGAAGACGACGGATGGGATGGTTCTGACGAGGACTCCGATGAGGACCCACTGGCAAGCGGAGACGAGCGTGAGTCTGACTCAGAGCTGGAGGAGCTCGACGGAGAGGAGCTGCGGGACAGCCTGCGTACCCGGTATGAGCGTTCAGAGTCGCCGCCTCCCGGAGGCCAGGGGCCATGCTCGTTTGGTGCCCTTGAACGACATGTCTCCAAGGCCGAGTGGAAGAAGGCCGAGGCAAAGCGATCCCTGGGATACAATGGCCATTCAGCACGGACAAAGCGAGCTAAGGAGAAAGCAGCGCGAGATAAAGCAAACGAAGATGCGAAGCTTCGTCAGACGTACGTTACAATTCAGTCCCTATCTCGAAATCAATTTTCTGAGGCGCGACGAACAGCAAGGGCGCAGCCCTCATGCGGAACTTTCTCACCTCACGCACAGTGGTGCATCCGACCCACATTGTGGAGAATGCGACCGCTTCACTGGACGGCACAGACCTTTCTTCGCACCAAGCTGCCATCCCCTCTGAACCCTCCAATGCGAGCTCTCTGACAGCTTCCGCTCCCTGTTCACCCGCCGCCACTGTGGGTGTCTTTACGGGATACTTGTCCGATGAATTCGCGGCCTCCTCAGAGTCTTCCTGCGGAGACGGAGAGATGATTGATCCCGATGTGGACGTGCCGGATCTGCGCGGCAACTTGGAATCATTCCCAGAATACAATAACTCCCTCCCTATCCATTCTGCAGCTCAGTCTGACTTCGAAGCATCCACATCAGCTGCAACCTCAGCACCAGAGCCTGTCCGACGTTCAGATCCAGCCCCCCTGACGTTTCCTGTCACCGAGGCCCCACCACTGAAGCGTCAGAGACTCGCTGTACCCGCACGTTCCCAATGTGTGCAAGCCCGAGCGGAACGGCGGAGAGCACTTGAGAGTGCCTTGACGGCCATTGAGAGACTCATCCGATCCAAACGCGAGGTGTTCGAGGCCGGTCCGCATGGGTTACAGGCGTATCGAGCACGCTGTATTCAAAGCCACCTGCATATGGTGGTCCGGAACGGCCGCTCAGCTATTGTCGCATTGCAGAGTGCCGCTGAGAGCCAGGGATTTGCAGCAAAGTGGGGCGGCCGAATGGTGCGAGGATGGGTCAGGGAGTGGGTCGAAGTCCGCGAGCTCCCTGCATCATGGCGAGGCAAGCACGCAAAGGCTTACAGCCTGCTTGATGACCCTGCAATCCGTGCAGAGTTATGCTCGTACATTCGATCGAATAAATGGGCTGTCGATCCGACAAAGCTCGTTGAATTCTCGAAAGGAACCATGGTCCCCGCTGCTGCCAGTCAATATCTTCGACACATCACCCGGGAGGAGATGCCACGTGGCCTCAAGCTATACATGGAGCTCGATCTTTTCCCTCGAATTCATCTCAAGGTCACCAGAGGCATCTCAATGCGAACTGCACGTCGCTGGCTTCATCAGGAGGGCTTCCGCTACACTATGCACCACAAAGGTCTCTACTTTGATGGCCATGACCGACCTGACGTTGTCGCCTATCGCCAGAAGGAGTTTCTCCCCCAGATGGCAGCACACCGGCGACGGCTCGTGCAATATGTTGTCGGGAATGTCGATCAGGAATTGGAGAAAACTCCAGATAATTATGTGGAGAGGCGCTTGGTCCTGGTTGCGCATGACGAGATGACAGCTCAGGCAAATGACGGAAAAAGGGGAAGCTGGCTACTGAAGGGCGAGAACCCCTTGCTGAAGAAGGGTGCCGGACGCGGGATCCATCGGAGCGATGTGATTGCTTCGACAGTCGGTCATATGGAGGCGGCTGGGCAGAGTCTGGAATATGGGAAGAATTATGAAGGGTACTGGACCGGGGAGCTCTTCGTGAAGCAGGTGCGTTGATTGACTCAAGCATCAGGTCTCGTTTGCTTATTCAAATGTTCTCTCAATGTAAACTTCAGCTGCACGAGAAAATCATCCCCGTTTTCGAGTCTATACACGGTCCCGTGTATCAAGCCCTAATCATGGTGGACAACTCGCAGGGACACTCCGCATACTCCCAAGACGCGCTGCTCACAAGCCGCATGAATCTTCGACCCGGTGGAAAACAAGCAACCATGCGTGATGGCTGGTTTTTACAAGAGGGTCAGAGGGTTGTGCAGCAGATGTCGTTCCCTCCGGATCATCCCAAGTTCCCTGGAATGCCGAAGGGGATGCGTGAGGTCCTGATTGAGCGGGGCTTGTGGACCGCTGGGCTGCTCATGCGGTGTGGAGATGGTGAGAAGTGTGATCCAGATGCGGCAAGCTGTTGTGCGAAGCGCATTCTGGATCTCCAGCCTGACTTCCAAGAGCAGAAATCACTCGTCCAAGAAGTCATTGAGGCTGCAGGTCATCTGTGCATCTTCCTGCCGAAGTATCACTGTGAACTGAACTTCATCGAGTTTTTCTGGGGGGCTGTGAAGAGGTATCTTCGCGAGCACTGTGAATACACCTTCTCAGCTCTTCAGGCAAACATGCCTCTCGCACTCAAGTCTGTCAGTGTGCAGCTAATCCGGAAGTGGGAGCACCGGTCTCTGCGCTGGATGGAGGCATACGAGTCGGGCCTGAGCTCCAAGGATGCTCAATTCCAGGTGAAGGCCTTCAGCTCGCGCAAGTACAAGTCGCATCGTCGTATCCCCGAGACAGTAGCACGGATGTTAGACGCCTAAGCTACTATATATGGTCTACTTCCTGCCTAATTGGGACACTTTTCCCATCACTGGCAAATTCGGTGACCCCTCAGGAAAATAACTCGCTCAATTTTGAGAATTACGCAAATCCGCTTGACAGTTCTCTTCCTATTGCGAAAACTTGTCGATCTATCAAGTGGATAAGGAAACGGGCAAGAATTGAAGCGTTTATTTCACTTGTACAAAAGTAGCGGTGACTAGGCGCACAGCACCATAGGCCCTGTATTGGTCTGGATAAGCTCAGTATAGTCCCTAGTGGCCAAGTCGAGCCACTGTATACAATAGGTCCGGGTACGGGCCGGCCTCCTTCCGTTTTGGGCACATAGGCGCCCATCTCGCGTAGCTGGTGTGGCTGAGACTGCCCGTCACTGTCTCGGGCATCTCGGGCATTCCGGGTACCGGCTTCTCTACGTCACTCTCCCCAGCGGGCGCCTATCGTCGGCTCCTCGGGCTCTTCTTCCGAACATCTCCTACTGCTCTGGCAACTATTCCGGTGTCTTCCGCTTGTTCGCGTGGTTCGGGCGCTTAATGGGCGCTTATCTCGGCATTGGTACGAATATTGTTCGGGAGCATGATTTCTGCATAGTTTCGGGCGTGTCTACTTAACTCCTCCACTATGCATCTTCATACACCTCAGAATATTCCTATCAACTGACTAGCTGAAGAACTGATTGTCCACTAGGAGCTGCAGTAGTCCAATATTGCAGGGAGGGCGTGTCTACTTAACTCCACCCATACAATTCAGACTATCTGACTTCTAATTTCGATAACAATTCATCCGCTGGAGCTATCAGGTCCGTTCTTCGTGCGCAATATGTATCTTGATGGTGTCTATCACACCAGGTATAACTTGAGTTCCTATGATCTTTGCAATGATGGTGTTGTGGCTCGCCCCACAGTCAAATACATGAGAGTGCGGGCGGGTTACGCTCTGTTGTACAATGTACTCGCATACTTCTCAGGACCCCGAGCGGTAACTCAAATAGTTGCCGCTACGTTGATCTCTGAGATCAAGCAAATAGACTTCTTGAGCAGGCCTAGACCTTTTGGGTGTGTTGGTTCCTCGGCATGATCGGCACAGGCTTCTTCTGTGATGTAGATCCAGTTCTTCGTAATCTTGCTGATGATCTTTTGGTGATGTCCATAACTCCACGTGTGTGTTCTGGCTATCTCCGGCCTTACTATTCCCTGCATGCTGATTGGTTCCCTTGATTCGGCTCCTCGCGAGATAGCCAGTTCCATTACCGCCACTTAGCACGTCTTCAATACGTAAACGTTGTCTGCAATTGAGGTCAATACCTCGTAACGGAAGGCCTAACAAGTCTTGGCATCCACGCACAACCCAATGGTGCGGTCCTTGATTCTTGCGCCTTACTACCGTTACCATTCATATACATCCAGCCAGTGACGTCAAACTTCGATATGCGTGCTTCTCAAGTGCAAACAGTCAGCTATCTCCGTATCTCCACCGATTATCCTATCACTGCCGATGGTCCTGCTGACCTGTCGGCTTGGCATGCGTGAGATTCGGATTTCCACGATTCCCTAATATGGACTGCAACTGATCTGGATCTTGTTCTTCGTGTGAGAACGTTCGGCCTCGAGGTGTACTTCTTATCTTCCGAAGTACTGCGCTGATGTCGGCTAGTCTACTAGGCGCATCATTTTCCCAATATGGCATCATGCTGATGCGGCTGATCCGAGCGTGTTCCCATGCGCTGTGTCCATATAAGGACGTACGCTCGTCTTCGACTTCTTCGGCGGTCTCCCCTCTTTCTCTCATCCTCCGATGGGTCTGCCCCCTCCTTAGCTTTGTCCTGGGAGGTCGCTCACCCCTCCCCTCCGTTCTGGTATGTTCTCCCCCACCCTCTGATGCTCGCCGCTTACTCCATCATTCTAGGTGGGTGTTGACACGCGTTGATCGGTGAACGGGTCGGGTTCGGGTGGGCGCATACATGGTACGTTCCCCATTTCCTCTCGTATACTTCTGATTTGCTAACACCTCTGCTAGCGCACCGCGGCGAGGTGCATCTCTGCTCGCCCGGTCTGTGCTGGTTCTTCCGCTTGCTCCTCATGGGTACGTCGCATCATTCATTATGTTTTTCTTGTCGTGTTTTTGCTGATCGTGTCTTCTTCCAGTATACCCCTCAAACATCAAAACTCCCATTACCGCTGTGTGCTCCGGTCGGGTCGGCGTAGTCGTAGTAGTGACCTCCGTAGAGTTTTTTGTGCTTATGTCGTTGTTGAATCCATGCGTTACCCCCACTCTGCGTACACGTCGTGTGAGCATTATTATGCGTGCATATTATATTTCCTAACAGTCGGGCCGTGTCACGTGACCGTGTCTGCACGTGCGGGCGTCTATTCTCAGTCTATCACGTGCATTTCTAGCACCCTAATCAATCAATCTGACTCATGGCGCTCTCGCTGTCTGAGCAGTATCCCGTGAGTTCGTCGACTGAGTCCATATCTGTAGTGCTGTGACCGAAGTCATCAATGTCCATCCCTCCCGCATCAATATGAGACACATAATTCTGTTCTGCGGACGGTACAGTGAGCTTGGTCGACTCTCTACCTTTTGCAGTGCAGCGTAGATGTGCGGGTGATACCGGTAGTACGGTATGTGGTACTTCACCATCGGAATCCAGATGTCCATATGGTTCCGTAAACATGAACTGAATCAGAGCATGCCCGTGCCGTATCTCTCCGTCAATTTTCGCTTCAACATCTTCGAGCAGATACATATCCTCGTCTGGAGTAATCCTGAAACGCCAACTGGGTTTCATATCAAGTTTCTGAGCCTTTCGAAAGTCAAGGCTGGATAGCTGCGTCTGCGTGGAGGATACATGATGACCATATAGGTCCTGGACCACGTGCAGTAGCTTCTCATAGAATACTTGCCATACTCGTGTCCGCCAGCTAGGGATCTGAGTAGGATCATTCTTCTTTGACTGATCCTCCAACCATTGATTGTATACTTTGATTGGGGATGATGGAGGTATCTTGACAATGACTGGCTCTTCCAAGGGATCCATGAGGTCCTTCAGCTTATGTGAGTCAGCATAGTCTATGACGGGCACGTGCGGCTGGACTCTGGGTCGAATGGTTGCTACAACAGGTTCGGTATGTGTCTGTTGTGTATCTGCAGATACAATCATCATTCCATAGGTCTGCATTCCATCGGGTGATGTGATTCCTAGGTGTGTCCCTTCTGGACCTTCTTCCATCCATAGGCGGACCTGCTTCTGCCATGGTCTACCCAATATTCCCTCTGAGGTAAGATTGTCGACAACTAGAAAGTTGACCCACATAGTCACATTGCCAAACTTCAGTGTTGCCCACCATATCCCATGACACTTTATTGGAGTACCCGTTGCACTGGCTACCTCAATCTTCCTAGAAGTGCTTGTGAATGGTCCTCGAAGACTCCAAGCTTCTGCCATATGTCATGTCGGATGCAGTTAACTTGTGCACCTGTGTCAAGCAAGAATGGAACTGTGAAATTTCCAATCTGCATAGGCAACATTAGTAATGGTGGCGGTGGCAATGTAACACATGCTCTTCCTAGGCCTTTGACTGGTCCTAGTCCTTTCACAGATATCATTGACACTGTGCTCTGGTGCAGAGTATCATCCTTACGTTGCGTAAATGAGACCAGGTTTGTATCTGTATATGGGATGACTTTGGCAATTATATGACCATAGCATCCACCTCCTCGGTTGAACAACTTTGCATCTCGGAGCAGAAATATTCTACTCTCAATACCTGGCAGTGAGGACGCAAATTCCAATGAAGTCCCAGTCATGATTGTACAGGGACCAGATCGGATAGCAGGAATATCTGGAGTGTTTCTCTGAAGACAATCCTTGATTTGATGATACAGAACCTTCTCTGCTTCTTCTACTGCCTTATTCTCTCCCTTCGTACATAGGAGTCCTAAGACATGGTCCAGATAGTAGTCCTCACCATCCTTATCAGGATCATCACTGTCTGATGCAGCTTCTTGATTTGTCAGCTTGTCACTATCAGACTCATCACTTGAGCTAGGCGGTCCATCAGTTTCTTCTGATTCGTCGCTACTTGACTCTACATCCTCTAGTTCTGGCATGTCCGCATACATATCCTCTTCTTCTTCCTTTTCTTCGACTACTCGAGGGAGTATGTCCTCAGGTGTCCATTCCTTGACTATTGCAGAATATACTTCTGCCTGTGGCTTGTCATCAAACATTGGGTTGACCAACAACTCAAACTTGGTATGTCCTTTTGGAGCTGGGAAGGTGAGATATGTCCCATCATCCCGTTCTTCTATACCAATCTTATGTGCGAGCTGCCAGGGTCTGCCTAACAATCCATCGAAGGGTGGGTTCTCTGCTACGTAAGCTGTGATTGGAGTGCGAATATGTCCAAACTTTAGTGGAATATCTTCGACTAACCCAAGCAACTGTCCTGAGCCTCCATTGGCATCACTCATCATTGGTGCACTAATTGTATTGATCGGTCTGCGCACAATGCTCTTGCAGACTTTCTCACTGATCAAATTCAGCTGAGATCCAGTGTCCACAATGAATGAGACAGGCTTCTGGTTACATTCAACCTCTACACGGATGAGGGCCCCAGCATGAGTCGTGACTAGGTTTGACACGGGAGGTGCCACAAAGTCAGCTCTCTTTACCTTCAAAGCATCCTGTAAACGATTTGAAATGTCCTTTGATACTCCTACAACTTCTCGGACAGACAGAGTGAGCTCTGAGTCCAATATCCTTTTCAGGATTGCATCTGAATCCACTTCTCGATTGAGCTGAGACTGACGCAGTGGCTGTCGCTGTCTTTCAGTCTGA